>JAGFMF010012021.1:5691387-5733691 GCA_019455555.1 Galemys pyrenaicus
GATATTGGCTATGGGCTTGTCATAGATGGCCTTTATTATGTTAAGATATGGTCCTTCTTTCCCTACAGTTCCAAGGGCCTTCATCATAAATGGATGCTGGACTTTGTCAAAAGCTTTCTCAGCATCTATTGATATAATCATGTGTTTTTTTTTATTCTTTTTGTTGATGTGGTGGATTACATTTATTGACTTTCGAATATTGAACCATCCTTGTGTTCTTGGGATAAATCCTGCTTGGTCAGGGTGGATTATCTTGTTGCTGCATTGTTGGATTCTGTTGGCTAAGATTTTGTTGAGGATTTTTGCATTGTTGTTCATTAGAGAGATTGGTCTGTAGTTTTCTTTCCTTGTTTGGTTTGGTATTAGTGTGATGTTGACTTCATAAAATGTGTTTGGTAGAACTCCTTCTTTTTCAATTTTTTTGAAATAGTCTATGTAGGATAGGTATTAATTCAGTTCTGAATGTTTTGTAGAATTCATTTGTAAAGCCGTCTGGACCTGGACTTTTATTTTTGGGAAGGGCTTTGATTACTGTTTCAATTTCACTACTTGTAATTGGACTGTTTAGGTAGTCTATATCTTCATTATCTAACTTTGGGTGATTGTGAAGTTGCTAAGAGTAATTTTATAAGCATATTTTATACATGTATTTAAGAAGAAATTAGTGTTTTCCTATAACGTGAGCAACAAAATAAACTGAGTCATGTTTATTTGAAGAGTAGGTAAAGCTTTAATTTAATGGATGTGTTTCACTTTTGCCCTTTTAACATTAAATATATATATTTCCATACATATAACAGATTTGCAAAATCTTTTGTATTCATTCTCATGAGCCAAAGGGATGATAAACTGGATAAAATCAAGCTATTGATAGGTTAGAAGGAATAACCTAAGGTTTAAAAAAAAGTTTTAAAATATAGCCTTGAATTTATCTCATAAATTTTTAAAGATATCAAAGAAAAGCAGTGCATCTCAAAGATAATAAAAATTTTCCTAGATTGTCCTCCCTGATAGTTACAAGGGTTAAGTCTCTGCACTGTGAAGCAGCCACTGCAACATGACTTCCATCCCCTGCCAGGGGGCTGACCCACATGGGACAGCAGACCTCTCCTGTCTTGCTCCCTACTTCCCTCAGCAGTGTATTTCAGTCAATCTGCCTGTTCTGCTCCCCACTTTGTCTCTGGTGCTCCCTTTCTCTGCCCTGCACCCCAGTCCTTACATACATAACTTAAAAAAACTTACAAAACAATGTTTCAAGGTAAGAAAAAAAGGAAATGTGCCCTGATTTATGTCAAATAATGAAATTCCCTGATATTTCTAATACCATTATGATCATGATGGACTTACTAGTATCAAAATGTACCACTTACCATAAACAAGTAGAAATATGGTGAAACAATGGGAAAAGGAGACCAGGTGTCTGACCCTTGAAAGAAGAAACTAAAGAGATGGTTTTTATTATGAAAGCCTCAGCTTTACATGGACATTTTTGGACAGTAGAAAGGACTAGGAGTTGAGAACCCACAAATAAAGATTAGCAGTCTAGAGGAATTGAGGTATCAAAGGTCAGAGTTTGGGGAGATTATAGCAGCAGAAGTTTTGGTGCAGAGTATAAGAAAAAGTCATTATAAGAAAGAGCTCCAAAATCTGCATAACTTTCCCTTTAAATGAATACTAATATGTATTCATATGTATATGTAGTGATTTTTCCACTATGCTGAATAAATAAGTACCGGGAGACTATAAATTCAACAACTTTCAAGTTGTTCAAGACCTAAGAGACAGGTTTGACTAACCAGAATGAAGACACCACATTACACTAGGGCTAATTTTGTCTTATCTTAAATGAAAAGCTACTCCAAGCCCACCCTAAACTGTCATGAAGAAGAACTAAGTGAGACTCCTGCCAATAGTCAGACATGTGAGTGAGTCAACTTGGAAGTGGATCTTCTTTTCAAAGAACCCTGCAGATGACTAAAATCCTGGCCAAAATTTGATCACAACTCCATGAAGGAAACTTAGCCAGAATTTCTGATTCACAAAAATTGAGAGAAAGAAATGTCTGTTTTAGTCACTAAATTTTGAGGTAATTTTTTTTTTAAACAATAGATCTTTAAGCACAGAGATGAATCCAGCTACCTTCTTTTGCAAGTGTCCAAGTTGCAAGACTAGAAATCAATGCTGAGTTCTAACTTGCCTCATATCTTGCGTGGACCAAACTACTACGTGGAGGGTGGTGACAGAAGGGAATTCTTTGTTCTCTTTAGAAAATACAAATACAGCAACCCTTTCCTTTCTAAAGGACTTGTGCTAGATCTGTCACTGTCAACTTACAAAGTACTTATTCCATCATCATGAAATTCCAACAATATGGTATTTCAAAAGTGGGCAATGACCTCAAACACAAAGAGATTGGTCTCCTATCATTATTTATTTATAGAAGCAGCCCCTTTAATAAAGCAATGGAAGAGCCTTCTGAAGCTTCCTGTATGTTCTCGCCTAGGCAATGACACACTGTAAGACTGGGGTACCAATTTACAGGATGTGGTATATACAGCAAACCCTCAACCAATATATATTGCAATTCTCCACTAAGGGCACAAAAGACAGGGTAGAGTTAGAATGACCCTTATTATCTAAAAAATCACTGAAAAAAAATATTTGCTTTTCCTTCCCACAACTTTGGAATTGATGAATTGGGAAGTCCTAGAGTGCAAGGCAGGAAGTTTCCAAAGCAACCACAATTAACTTTTTGATCAATCAGAAGCTGACTCTTCAATCCAGATTTCTGTATCTTATCTGTGAAACATTAGTTTGAGAAAGGAGTGTTGTTGAACTAGTGTTTGTGACTGATTATGGCTCTGGGAGCATTTTTCAGTATTCAGCTTTGCAACAGCACTCATCAAAGAAAACTTTGGAAAAACAACACATTCTGAGTTCCCAAAACTTGCTGGGTCCTCCAAGAAGGGAAACAATAAACAAAACCAAACAAACAAAAAACTGCTGTTCAAGTGATTAGGGGAACAAATTGCTGGCAGAGAAAAAATGAAAAATAAAAGGCATTGTTGGGGTCTCCTGACAGTGCAGGGATTAAAGTCTCAGTGCTATCAAGATATCGCAAGTCACTGCAGCATGAGTTCAATTCCCAGGGCAGCAGAACTCTCCTGGCTCACTGGCTACTCCCCTCAGCAGTGTATTTCAGTAGATCTACCTGTTCTACTCCCCACCACTCTATCTCTGATGAATTCTCTCACGTCCACTGCCTCCCCACACCTCTGGCCTACATCCAAGTTCTCCTGTGTATAAAAAAACTAAAAGGAAATATTATAAAAAATAAAAGACATACTGTTAAACTGAAATTCAAAACATTGCTTATTCTTTATGAACTTCTTTTTTAATGCTACAATTGGTAGTTATGAATAGAGAAAGATAAGGGCAATGTAGTAGCTATGTTTATGTTACCTATGTATTTCTTTTCTTACCCTCCCCCAATTTAAATTTTGTTTCCTAAAAATTCATATTTAAATTCTTTTTTGTTTAATATTTTATTTTTTCTTAAGTTTGCTTTCTTTTCTAGGTGTAGTCCCCATAGAATTTCCACCACCAATTCACCTGTACACTATCACCATACTCCCTGTGACCTTCCTGTCCCTGTCTTGATCCCTATCTCTCCCTCTTCCCTGCAGAATGTCTCATTTTGTAGTTCTCTGTTGATTTTTGTTTGTTTTTTTATTGCTTTTGTTGATGTTATTATTTTATTTTTTCCTAGAATTCCTATAAGTGAGACCATCCAGTATTTTTCTTTTTCCTTCTGACTTATTTCATTGAGCATAATCCCTTCAAGCTCCATCCATGTTTCTACCAATGGCTCTAACTTATTTTTTTTTGATTGCTGATTAATATTCCATTATATATACCACATCTTCTTGATCCAGTAGTCTATTTTTGGGCATTTGGGTTGATTTAAAGTCTTACCTATTATAAATAGTACTGGGATAAACAAAAGGGTGCATGTATTCTTTGAATGAATGTTTTTGTGTCCTTTGGGTAAATACTTAGAAGTGGGATTGCTGGGTCATATGGTAGCTCCCTGTTCAGCAGACTGAGGAAACTCCATATAGCTTTCCCACCAGAAGTATTAGAGAGATCCCTTTTCACACATCCTCACCAGTATTTGTAGCTACTAGTTTATTTAATATGTGCTATTCTTATTGGCAGCAGGTAGTATCTAATGGAATAAGCCCTCTTTAAATCTCATTTGAATGTGCTATTTTATTGGGATTTTGAATCATGCACTAAGTTAGCTCATGTTCAAGTTAGATCACTCTACCAGGAATCATGAAAATATTAAGTTAATAAAAGAAAGGGACCATGCATCACATCTCTTTACAACTCATTCAACATTACAGTCTAATAGGTCTTCAGATGTCTTTCCTGATTAAGTGGATTTTTTAAGTAAGATAACTTTTGACTCTAAGATTTGATTATCAATCATGTACAAAAGTGCTCTTAGAAACGTGAAAATATTCCTTGCATTGATATGCCTTTAAAAAATTGTAAGAGATAAAGAACCAATCAATAATATAATTTATTTCCAAAACTGGCATCACATGTGAAGTCCTCTTGGATTTATTTGTATCATCTAATTTATATAACCTTATCAGTAATGTCACTACCCATAACTTAAAAATCATGTTTTTGTCCTACATCCACCTTTTCAGTGATGATATCCCATTGTGCTTCTGATTTTTTAAAATTCACATTTTTCTTTCATGGGGTCATTTTATTATATGGATTCAGTGAATCATTAAGACCCAGTCTCATTTTTCTGATTAGTAACATTATTTTTGTCCTTTCTTCATTAAAATTTTGATTTTTTTAATAGTAGAAAATTATTCATGAGGATGTGTCATCGTAGTTAGCATGTTCAGCACTTTAAATTTGAAGTCATAGACAATTATAGTATATAGTAAGTCACACTTTTTAAATTGACATAGTTGACCAAGGGGCTATGTCTGAATATGTTAATTCAACATGTGAAGAGCACCTAAAGTAATTGAGAAGTAATTTTTACTAATTTGTTACTATTATTAATACCAGAATTTGTTCTGAGAATAAGCATATGAATAAGACAGTTTCTCCCTCTAAGGCAATCACAGACTAATAGAGCCATTTTGAGAAGTATAAATCCCTCAAGTATCTGACAAGGATTCATTACTTAGTAGGATCCCCCTAAGTCCTCTGCATTTTGATATGTGATCTTCCAGAGTCAGAATAGTTTCATATTGCCTGTGTAACTTTAAGTGAATCTGCCATTTTATTGAAAATATTTCAGATAATGTTTTATTTTTGTTTTTGATATTTGTTGTATGAAATTGATCATCTCTCAGGTTAAAGCAAAAGAATTCTGTCCACATCAAACAAACACATATAAATGGTTAATAGACCAGTATATTTTTTACCAACATTAGTGTCATAACTGTGAAATGCTTGAATATTTTAGGTTTAAGAATTATTATTTTGAAGATCTGATTCTGTTAAGGTCTATTTAGTGCATGATAAGAACTCCCTAGAAATGAAAAACTAATCATATATTCAAAACCTATTTAAAATTAAAGGATAAAAGCACACAGAAAGAAGACAATAATTAAAAGAAAAAATGGAAAAGACTAAAAAGCAAACCACAGCACTAAATTAGTTCTTACCTTTCAAATTTTCCCAGTTTTTAAAACACACATGGCATTTGTTATAACTTGTTTTATTACTGCAAGTTAATATTTGGTTTTTAAATTTAATAATTTGAAGAATAAAATCATGTTTCAAAGGACAGAAAAACTAAAATAGGGACAGGATAAATCAATAAGTCACATAGATTGCCTACGAAAATAATAGTCCAAAATTTTAGTAAATGTTATCTAAAGCTGATTATCTGAGAACTGAGAATATACATAATCTAGTAAAGAAGTAGAAGAAAACACCTTACTCTATCACAAAGTAATGTTTTAATGAACCAAGACAGAATAAAAACATATAGCAGTTAAAGGTCTGTGCATAAATTTCCTAATTTAAGAATTAGGATAAGATTCATTTGCTTGAAAATTTCTTTATAGGGATCTCTACAAAACAGTACTGAATAAATAAAATATCTCTATATTTATAAAGTAAGTCGGAAAATTTTAAGATTCTTCATGTTTCATGTGATAAAAATGAATATAAGATAAAATATACTTAGATATGCAGGATATATTATTTTGATTAAATAATGCAAAATAGTAAGGTAATTAAATATCTATTCAAAATAATTTTGGGCATATCATATGCTTTTTATTACATAATTAGCCTCAAATTTATTTGGGAACTGTTTGAAGAGCAGCATCTTATCAATTGTATTCAAAGTGAACATGGAAACTCAAGAAATAATTGGCATCATCACAGTTACAGATTTCTCTGGGACAGGTAAAGACAGATTAGGAAATTTGATCATGGATAATTCATTCACTGAATTTGTGCAATATATGGAAAATACATTCATCAAATGGTAGAAGAATGAGAGAATAAGTCATAAGACAAAAGAAAGTCTAATTTCTACCTTATGACATACACTTTAGATTTAATGTACTCTGAGGATATAGTGTACACTGAAAATATGAATGTGTTTAAGTCACAGGCTTGAAATCTTTCTTGGTACTACTGTGCTTGTGCCTGCAGTTCCATAGAGATGTGTCTAAAGACCTGCATTTTGTGTGGTTTTTTTTTTTTTTTTGGCTCTTTTATGTCAGTCAAAAGGTTTACAAACTAAAATATCTGTCCAGATCATACAAAGATTATATCACATTAGATTTACACTGAAACTCAAATCATTCCTTACTTCATCCTTACTCTGTGAAACTTTTAAAAGTACTGTAGAATATCTAGTAGATGTTTGCTGCTTTTAGCAAATACAGCATTGATGAATATGTTTCTGAATATATAAATCAGGCAACTTCCTTCATATAAATTTTCAAAAACTACCAGATTATTTAACCAATCAAACATATTAAGATAAAGATTTATTGTTTTGCAAGCCTATATTTTTAATATGAATTTCATAAAAATACTCTTCATTGCACATAAAACTCAGGACTTGATTCAGCAAGATGTTTCCATCTAAGAAACTTTCTTTTGAGCACACTAAATTTTAGAAATGTTAAAATATAAAATTTAGGTATTTAAGAAATCATTATGTGACAACTGATTCAATTTTTCCAGTTAATAATATTTAGACAGGAAAGAGAAAAGAATACTATCAGAGAGATATCTGAATAAGAAATAACATATAGCACATATCAGACGCTTTATCTTCTTTAATCCTTCAAATCATGACTATGTTAAGAAAAGTATATGTTCTTGCAGTTCCACGAAGTTCCTGTGTATGCAAGTATGTGTGTATGTGTATGTATGTTTGCAGATCTATATGAAATACATCTGTGCTATTGTACAATATGTCTGAATAAAAACAGATTATATTTTTAAAAGGAGTTTTTTTTCTATAACCCAACTGATAAAAAAACTGCATATCAATATATGTGAGTACTTTATACATTATTCATTTCAAAGATATCTTTCTAGTATACAGGAAAATGATTTTCCTGTCTAAACTCATTTGAATTTCCATTGATATGCTAAAATGCAATATATGGCCTACAAATAGCTATTTACATGCTTAATTATTAGGCACAAGGGGATAAAAAGTATACAAGTTTTTGACTGATATCATTAATTAAGGAAAGAAAAACAGAGGGTGAACTTCAATACAAAGGAAATGAGCTAATATTTTCTAGTACCATCTATTATACTAGTATATGATTCTTTTATTCTAAATAAAAGAATTATTTATTTAAACAAATAATTATTTAAAATAATTCTTAGTTAAGTTGTTTTGAACTTTAGATGAGAATTTTGAAATACATGCTAAATACAGATCTAAGAATTTATAGACATAAAAATTTATACACATAACTGGTTTCATTGAGAAGGTGCAGCTGAAATATTTGTTCTGATCACTGAAAGACAATTTAGATATTCACTGATGTTAAAACAAGCTAGTTATTTCACTGCGTTTTGTGGGGAAAAAGTCATTTTTTAAATCTCTATTGTCCCTCACATTATCTCAACGCTTCTGTACTTATTATTAGACCCTCAATTTCACCAAGATTATATTCATCAAAAAGTACAAAAAATTAAATTACAAGCTTCAGAAAGATAGCAGAGAATATGCAATTTGAAAATGGGTATTAATAAGAATGCCATGTAGCTCTTCCTGGAGAAGTTATTGTGATTTCTCCTTTGTCTTCTCACTAAAAAAAACTGTTATCAATGTGCTTCCGCTTACCATCTAAATTGTAGAAATGAAAATCCTCAGAGAAACAGTTTATTATTAAGTAACTGAAATGATTGAATCACAATAATTCAGCACTTGGAATTTTTAGTTACTTAGAAAGCTTCTATTTCTAGCTTTAACTTAGTTTGTGAAGAAATAAAGAAAGCCTTAATAGATATATGTGTTTTCAGATTACAGTTATAGTTAGCAAACAGTTCAACTTTCTCTCAAGGTTAGCATTTATTTTCCTCAAAAAGAATAACATATCTAATAACTTTGCATACAAAGATTAATATTCATGACAAGGTGCAGTGGTTTGTAGCTTATATTGTATCTGGGTTTATTTTATGATCTTTTCTTCCACTTTAGAGTCAATCATAATGAATAAAGAGTAAAAGACATGAATGTATTGAATCAATTTTCTCCTTTTAATAATATTTTAGAAATCTACTGACCATCACATTCAAAAATTGATAATTTTCCAAATATTTACTTCAAATAATATAACTCAATAATATACTGCATAAAAATATTTGTAGTTTATTTTATATCCTTCATTTTTAATATAATATTTTTAACTTGAAATTATGTATGATGTTAAAATGTATATGGCTTTGGTAGTAGAGGCATACCCTCCTACAGGTAAAACTGATAAATTATATACAAAATCTGTAAAAACATCCTCTCAAAATTTGATGAGTAATCAACAATAGACAGAAACTGCAGAAGTTGACTCTTTTTTTAAAATTTTTTTTGTTTTTTAAAGATTTATTTATTTATGCACACAAGCACTGGGGTACAGGTCAGAGGTGTTGTGGGGTGGGGTGAGAGGATTCACCACAGAGAGCAGGGAGCAGAACAGGCAGATCAACAAAAGTACACTGCTGAGGGGAGCAGCGGGCACATCAGGAGAGGTCTGCCGCACCATGTGGGTCCCCCGACTGGCCGGCAGCAGGGATAAAACTCGTGCTGCAGTGGCTGCGGTTTGCTTAACCCACTGCGCTACCAGGGAGGTCCTGGAAGTTGACTCGACGTAGATTAAAACTCCATTTACTAATTTTAGATAGAACTGTTTTTAAGGCTACTTTTTAGTACGGAAGTCAAAGATAGCTGAAATTCAAAGAGAAATCAAATTCAAAGAGAAATCAAATTTACCTTTGCCTGAGGCACTAGAGCATAGAGTGATGGGCTGCCAGACTGACTGAGAAATAAGTGAAAAAAATCTTGGAAAGAAGTAATCTGTAGGGAAATGGGTTCCTATATCTAAGTTAAAATCCACCAAGTTTCTGGAACAAGGCTAGTGTGCTCACTCTTACTATTTGTATTTCAAATGTATGGAAGGCTTTAACTAGTACCATAGGTATTAAAGGGAAATAGAACCACACTACAGACTTTAAAGACATAATAAAGATGATAAAATATTCTGAAAATTTCATAACAAAAAAGTGTGAGAATACAGAGAAGTTCTTTGAAAGACACAAACAAGTAAAGCACACTCAGAAAATATATATTTTTTTATATATATTTTTTATATATATATCATCTTAATAATACTGTATCTATGAAAGAATATAAATTGTAATGACAATCTTCATGACTTGGAAAGGAAAAATGTCTTGGATTCTGATGGAAACCACTTAGAGATACAATTTATCTCCTTAAAGGGAGATGAAACTGAACTGGACTTAAAAATACTTAACATCAGTTCGCCATCTAATCAATGACCTAAAATTCCCTAAATTTCACCCAGAAGAAATAGAATACCCAACACAATGGAATAAAAACAAAACAAAACAAAACTAATTGTACACTTAGCATAGACACATTTATTTTTTCATTTTTTTTCGCTGTGATCATAATATTGGATAACAAAACTGTATGTGATTCAGAAGTTAAGATAGCAGACTTTACTTGGATGTAGTTTACCTATATAATTATGCAATTTGTATAGTTATTTTTACTTTGATAAATAAAGTTTATTTTATTTATCTTGCTCTTTCTATTGTTGGGTGTTTCAAAGAATACACTTGCTAGCTCTCTGTATTCTGTAGTCAAAATCTCTTAACTTTTTGAAGATTTTTGGAAACTTCTCAAGAGGCAATCCTTTCTCCTTAAAAATAGTGTACCCAAAGTGGTATGCTGTTAAGTTTTCAGGATTTTATGAACCGATTGCAGCATCCAGTGTTCGAATGTTCTAGCCTGGAAATAAGTAATTGTTATATATGTAGCTATTTCCTTTTTCCCTTTATTTTTTTGGAGAGTCAATTTTTAACATAACCAGCATGCCATAGATATATGATAGAAATATAAACATGATTCTTTGTTGAAAGTAGGGAAACTTCAATGTAATTAGGAATTAATGGTATTTGTGTTTATGTGTGTGTGAATAAACAGTAATAAAGCAGCAATTATGACATCAGTAAAATTTCCAGAAAGCAGATATCTATGGAATAAAAGAAGTAAGCAATGTTCTTGTTCTTCTAAAACGTATGGTAGTGGGGAGAATCAGATAAAGATATTAATAGATGAAAGTATAAATGTCTGTATATGTGAAAGTCAAAATAGGGTGAGGAACAAGATTGCTATCAAAAAGCAAGGGTTAGTAGTAACAAGACATTTTCACTTTTAGAAATTTATCAATAAAATGGTCCTAAAATTTTCCAGGAGAAAATAGTTTAATTTTCACTATATGGCATAAGTTAATACATAAGATTGGGATATTTACTTAAGATTTTATGCCAAATCTAAATTTTAAGACTTCATTAACAAAAATTATAGGCAAATGTTCTTACTATTATACTTCTCTGAGAAATTAGAGGTGCTTTCCAAACTCTATTTACTTTAAATCATTCATATGGATGAACTTGCCTTTTGCAATAACAGTGTTTTGGAAATTATTGATCAATAGATTTATTTTCAAACAATCCTGCTCTAATTGCATATAGTAATAATGATTTAATCAACAGTCAGCTTTTCTAAACTTATTTTCCCAGTAATCAAGCCAGGAATAAAGGGTTCCTGAATGTGTCCACTGAACTAGTTCTCTTCTTTGAAATACAATTGGTGCTACTTATAAGAAAATTAAAATACAAGGTACATTTATGCAGACTACATTGAATTTGACAGAATGTATACAATTAAACTATAACCTTTCTCTTGTATCAGTGCATATTTAATTTGGTTCCACTGAATAAAGGCCAAGATTTTCAGTTTAAATAATTGCCAACTTTGATGCCAATCAATGTTATTAGTACCTTTTTGGGGAACTGTATAGAAAAAGACATAAAAAGGAGGACTATATCTCTCCTTCTCAATGAATCTGCTGAAATTGGCACTAAGAGGCTACTGTAACAAACAATTAAAAATATGGAAGATGTTTTGGAAATAGTTGATGTATAAGAATTAGAAGAGTTTTAAAGTACATCTAGAAAAAGCCTTATTAATTTGAAGGGAACTTTAAAGTCAATTCTGGTAAAAATCCAGACAGAAAATGTAAAGAAAACCTAAATCCTCTTAGAGAATATATAGGTAATTCTGAAAAGAAAAAAAAAATGTTGGTAGAAATATGGACAGTAAATGTCTGATGAGGTCTCAGATGGAAATAAGAGTATCCACCATATAATTGGACAATGAAGAAAAAGGAAGCCTTGTTCTAAGCTGGCAAAGAACTTGATTGAGTTGTGCTCATGTTCTAGTGTTTTGTAAAACACTAGGGGAAAAGAAAGGAATGATTTAAAGACTGAAATATTAAGCCAAAACTGGAAGCAGGAAATTCTCAGCCTATCTATATTGTAAAATATGGGAAATCTGAGGCAATGACCCAGCAACCATTTAAGATTAGCCTCTAATGAGAAGATTCAGCTATTCTCTATGACAATGGAAGGTGATGCTGAAGGCAATTCAACCATCAACAGAGCTGCTACTCTCATGAGAGTGGGTTATTAGAGGAAGTGCTACTGATGCCAGCAGGACCTAGGTTTTCATAGCAGAAACCTAATCCTCAGATTTATTTCAATGATAATGGGAGGAGGGGCCAATGATCAATGATCATATCATGACAATACAGCTCTCATGAATTGAATGAGTGTCCTTATAAAAATTATCCCACATAGGTATCCTACAAATCCCACAGAACCCCTTATCCCTTCTGTCATGTGAGATAAAGGAAAAAGACGGTCATCTATGATTTTCTATTTTAGCAACCCAATGGATTAACATACAAAGGTCCATTTGATCAAGGAAAGAAATAATAATAATAACCATAAAGACACAAAAACCAAAAATGAAAAGACAAGGACAAATTGGGGACACTTGGTGGGGAGGGGAGGGTTGAGGGAAGATGGGCGCACAGGGGCTTGAGGTGATGGTGCACTAGTGATATGGTGATGTGGAATACATGGGGATTACAATTGATGTCAAATATATATAAATTAAAGGGAAAAAAATAGAAAAAAAAGTGAATTAGGCCTAGCAAATCAATGTGAGATACTCTCCAAAGGTATGTTAATTTTCTAAAAATTCCTGAAAATTTCAATCAAAGGAGTAAAGTAAAGCCTAAAACTAACACTACTACTAAAAAATCATGCAGTTTACACATGTATAAACTTTTAGGGAGACTTTCATTTTTTGAAAAAACTAATTCATTGTATAATGTTGATTGAATTCAACACAATTTGACATTGTATTTTCTTTTCAGGGAAAATCAGTCCATGCTTTCTTTACTAAATGGTAAAGAAATGTAAATGGTGGTATGGTGTATAGGCACTCAAAGAGAAAAAAAAATCTGCAGTCAGAAAGAAACAAAAAATATCAGTCCATAGCCTGGAAGTTGGGAAGTATGAAAATCACTCAAAGTACTCTGAATATGTTACTCCTTCAGAGCCACCCTGGTGGCCTCGGGGGTAAGCATTAGTGCTATCACTGCCTAGGCTCACCACTATAGCCTGAGTTCCATCCTCCTAGAAGAAGCTAACACATATATGACGCAGCAGATATCTCCTGTCTCACCTGATGCTCCCCTCATCAGTGTATTTCAGTAGATCCTCCTGTTCTGCTTCCCACTCTGTCTCTGGTGATTCCTCTCACTTTCCCCACTCCTACCCCCTGCACCTCTGGCGTACACCCCAGTTCTTCCATGCAAAAAAAATTTACCCTTTCAAGTTATCTGAAATCCCACATTAATACCATGCCTTGTTACATAAACCCATTTTGCTTTTGTGTCTTTTTTCTTCTAGAGAAAATCCACTCTGCTCAATAACAGGTTATTTTTAAATGAATTCATTAAATATATTGTCGATATATTCTGTTCTTTAATTCATCAGTTGTGCATTCATAAATTTGTCAATTATGTCAGAACTAGTTAACTTGCTAAATTGAAATATTTTGCAACAACACTCTGTAGATTATATTTTGTCTTGAACTTTGCATTTAACATATGTTTCGACTTCAGTTTCTATAGATCATAAAACATTAAATAATAAGTTTTCTCTTTGGTTGTTATTTAGAAACATCAAAACATTCTATCTTGAAGTCAGAAAAGGCTGGGAGAACAAGTTTATTCAGGACATAAATTCTCCCTGTGGTTTAATTAAAGATTGGTAATTAGGATTATTATGTGTTGTGGCTTATCTTGAATTCTGATCACTATGCTTTGTTCCCAGTTGGCCCTTTTGATCTTTTTTTTTCATGCTCCAAATAGTTTTACCAATTTGAGTCTGAAAAAAAGTCCTTTGTGACTCAATTTATAAAATAAATGTGTTACAACAGTTCAGGGAGAATATTAATGTAGATATAATAGAAATTTTATGAAGTTATTTCTTTTGAAGTATGCTCTGCCCAAATTTTATTTCCCTTATCTACTTTTGTTTTAAAATGCAATTACTATAAACTCATTTTGAAACTTATCAATCATCATCCATAGATTATTTATATGTGTATGTGTGCATGCATATATAACATTCCCTTCTTAGTGATTATTTAAAACATTACTTACTGATTTAATAATTTCTAATCAGAATGCACACTATAATTGTTTTAAATTATAAGCAATAGATATGAGACACTTTTTCAAGACTTTTTGTCAGAATTTAAAGTTTTTCCTTTTATGAAAGTTTAATATTTTCATTTATTCAAAATAATCTAGAAAGTTGAACAGATAACTCTGAATGCCAAATTTAATTGCTTAAGAAATTCGCCAGGGGCCTCCCTCATGGTGCAAGGCTTTGAGTGCTGCATTGTGGGGCTTCCCCAGCCACTACAGCACGAATTCGATCCCCGGCCAGGGAGGGGACCCACATGGTGAAGCAGGCCTCTTCTCCCTGGACAGCTGTTACCTTCAGCAGTGCATTTCAGCCAGTCTGCCTGTTCTGTTCCCCACTTGTCTCTGGTGTAAGCTCTCACACCCCACACTTCTGGCCTGTACCCCAGCTGATGTATATATAAATAAAATTTAATAAAAAGAAATTTGCCAGATTTAAAAATAATTTTCTAGCTTTTTGGGGAGAATAATACAGATTATAAGCTAGAGAAATTTGGTCAAACCACATTCAAACATTCATTGTGGCACAATGAGGAAATTCACTACACTATTTCAATATTAACCTCATGGAAAACTAAAGACTACTATTGAAAATACCAAGCTATGTGATTTATTAACCAGCCCTGACACCAGCAAACTCAGAAGGGAAAAAATTCAAGTATTTCGTTTTCTTCTTTTTCTAAGGAAACAAAAAATTTCCATCTAATTCAAACTATGATTTAAAAATACATTTTCTTCTATGCTAAGTATTACACTGTGAACTTCATGATAGTTAAAATAGTGGGCTCCAGTCAGTTTGCTGTTCTACTGTCATACAAATGGTAATAGTGAAAACACAAAAATCACAGCATTATGCAAAAGAGAGATTTTTCCTAAACTTAAAACTAAATAGTTGATATCATACCTTTCTTATTATATTCATCTAACTTTTGTGAGTATAATCCCTTGATAAACTACCTTAGTTCTGTAATTATTTACACTCTAAAATATGTTATGAGAGTATTAAGACTAAATATACTTTAAACGTTATAAAAATTTTAGTTCCATTTATGATAATAGTCAAATTTCATCAAGGAATTCTATTCAATACTAATGCTCTATAGGAAGTTAAAGACATGGTTTCCTGATATTTTATTTTGAATCTATTGACTATTAATAAACATTTAAAAACAATAAGTTATCCTCTACATCAGTCACAACAAACCGGGTAAATATTATGGTGACAACCAGTCCATAATCTCGGTGCTTTAAGCACCATTTATTTCTCCCTCATACAATCTCTGCTAGCTTTTGGCAGCTTCCTAAGCAGCTGTCTCCAAGGCAATTGTCCTATAAATGAGGTTCAGCATCCCAGATTACATGTTCAAATCATTAGGTCTCTAATAACTACAATATCAGAATGAGAGAGAGCACAGAAATAGGCAACATTTTCTCTTTAATATTTCAACCAGGAAGTGATTCATGGCACTCCAGTTCATATTGTATTACAAACACAATTCCTATAGTCTTGCCTAAGTTCAAGGGGTGAGGAAAGAGCTATTCTGCTGAACATTTGAATAAAAAAAAGAACCAGAAATATTGGTGGACAGTAGTAGCATCTACTTATATCCCTTAGCATTTTCATCTTTTTTGGTTGATTTGTTTTTATGATTATTCCAGTATACACTGTTCAGAGGTTGACAAACTCTTCCATCTAGTGTAAAATAGTGAAAAGATTTTCAGCCTTACAAGCTATAACCTCACAAATACTTTAACTCATTATATTATAAAAACAGGAATAAGCTGGAGATAAACCAATAATTGTTCTGTGTTCCATAAAATATTTCATAAAACATTTTTTTTTCTAGTGAGGTGAGCCTGTCTGGCCATATCTTACTAGATCCTCATTTGGAAAATAATGCATCATTTCAGATACAGATGTTAATGCAGATGTCAAGAGGTCCTTTTAATCCCCCCCTTTCTTATCACTTCTTATCACCAATCAAGTCTTCCTAACAAAGCCATCTAGGTTGTACACTGTATAAATTCAAGGGGAATTGTTCACATCAACTGCAAAATGTATTCTGGATTTTTGGCCAAAGAAAAATAGTTTCAAGCAACTAAAACTTGTACAAAAGTTATACCAATCACATACCAGAGTGCTCAATTCCATACTGTAACAGAAATCTGACATAATAGCAGTTAATGTACTTAAATGAGTATTCAATATAAAATAGACAAGGTTTGGGGGAATATACATATAAAAATGTCATCATTGTGACTGTTTTTATTATTTTTTGTTGTATGATCTGTAAATAAAAAGTTTAAAAATATGAAAAATTCAGAAATAACAAAAAAGAATATTTAAATATTCTTTATTATTATTTCTGAAATTTTCACCACTGTTTCTCCCCTTACTAATAATGCCTGTGGTCTTTTTTTAAAAAGTAGTTTTTCATTATTTAGATCACCTATGATTCCTTTTTTTAAATATTTATTTATTTATGCATACAAGAGCTGGGGTACATGCCAGAGGTGTGTGGAGGGGGGTGAGAGGATTCATCAGAGACAGTGTTGAGAGCAGAACAGGCAGATCTACTGAAATACACTGCTGAGGGGAGCAGCAGGCGGGGCAGGCGAGGTCTGCTGCGCCATATGTTTCCCCTCCCTGGCCAGGATCAAACTTGCGCTGCTGTGCCACAGATGCTTCACAGAGCCGTGCTCAACCCGCTGGGTCACCAGGGAGGCGCAGATCACCTATGATTTCTTTAACCAACTCCCTTTTTCTGAAATTTAGCATGTCAAAAATTTTACTATTACAGCTCTGTATTTGAATATATCTCTAATTATTTTACTTGGATAAATTCGTGTAACTTCTTGGTCACTCACACAGTATAAAAATATTTTCTACATATTGACGAGTTTTCTAAATTTTGATGAATTTAACAAATTGTATTACAGAAAAAGCATAACCTATTTTATTCTTATAAAGAGAATATAACTATTTCATTGTCATCTTTACCAAAATTAGGCATTTTCATCAAAAGGATAAATCACATACAAACACATACTCCCAGTTGTCTATGACTTTTGATTCAAGAATGACTTATTTATGTCAATTTCAGTGAACAGAATGAAGCACACAAACAAAAATAATTTACCAGATATTTGAATATAACTATCAGGAAATGCATATTTGTTGTATAATTATCTGTCTTGTCATGTAGGAGAATAATAAAACTTCTTTTAAAAGTTCTGCATTACCATTAAAAGAGTATGTAATTTTCAAAGATTATTATCTATATTAATAAATTTACAATTTTCACATCCTATCACATATTTCTGTACTGTTTAATCTTGTCTATCTTGAAGATCTATTATTATTTATTTATTTATTCATTCATTCATTCATTCACTCATTCATTCATTCATTCATTCATTCATTTATTTATGCATACAAGCACTGGGGTACAGGTCAGAGGTGTTGTGGGGTGGGGTGAGAGGATTCACCACAGAGAGCAGGGAGCAGAACAGGCAGATCAACAGAAGTACACTGTTGAGGGGAGCAGCGGGCAAATCAGGAGAGGTCTGCTGCGCCATATGGGTCCCCTCCCTGGCCAGCAGCAGGGATCGAACTTGCGCTGCAGTGGCTGCGGTTTGCTTCATAGTGTGTTGCTTAACCTACTGCACCACCAGGGAGACCCGAAGATCTATTATTTTTATACTAAGAAAATAAGCAACTTTCTTAATGTTCCTCCATAAAATCAGTTTTACTAATATACAGTTACATTATCACATTATTGATAAGTTTTTATCTTGTTTCTTGAGTTGTCCTTGCTTATCCTTTCACAATGAATTATTAAGAAAAAGGAAAAATCATCTCTTCTAATAATCTCTTCCAATTGGTAACATAAAAGGAAAGAACACTATAATGATGGAGAAATATTGTTTTGGAGGGAATGTATATAAGAGCAGTTAAACAAGAAAAATAGGGCTGAGAAGTAAGTTAAAAATATTATATTTCAGTTGGGGAGTTTAGAAATCCTCATGTTTTTCTATATTTTTCATGTTTTCAAAGTTTTTGTATTTTTTTCTGTTTTCTGTGTACACAAATTTCACCTCTCATATTTTTTCCTTGTCTACAGGATAATGAATAAACTGAAGACATATTTATATGATGTTATTTTACTTTAGAGAATATATGAAATGTAATTGCTGACTAAAATATTAATAATTCTTAATTGTTAAATCTTCTTAGCATTTTAAACATAACATCTACAACCCATACTGCTCTTTCATATCCTTGATATGCATTGAAAATATGATAGAAATGTAGCAGAAGCAAAAAAAAAAAAAATTGGTGTGGTGGGAATACCAGTATTTATGGCTTGTTTTATAGTAGTAATGACACTATAATTTTATTATACACCAGTCAATAAAAATAAAATATTAATTCTGCATCAAAATGATGGCCTACAAATTTAATGGCAACAATGGCAAAGATATTAATATGGTGCTCCAAACTTTCTAAAATCTCTAAACTCTAAGAAGCTCCTAAAAGATCATATCACTATTAAAAAATATTAGCATTCTCTTCCTCTTATAGACAAAGGAATCAAACATTATGTTATCTTATTGTTTGACATTCGATGGCAGCAAAATGAGAATACACCTTATTGCAATAGACACTGCTAGTTCTCCCCATTTCCATCCTCACTCCTTTCCTTGGAATATAGAGTTTTACAATTTTAGGTTTAATACACAGGAGACAGCTGAAGACATTATTTCCAAGTCTCTAGGCACAGCTATGGAACTAAGTTTGGGTCAATGGTTTGTAAGAGAAGGCAACATAGATGACTGTAAGGACAGTTTCTGAAAGGGAAAACGCAAACATGAAAAAGTAGCAGGTAACTCTATGAAACTGCTTGTTGAGTACTTCAGTCCAGCAAGATAGAAGGATACTGGGGTTCAGGCATTGTGGAGCCACCACATGACTTTTGGAATACTTATGCTATAACTATAGAGAAGAGAGAATAAGCTTCTATATAAATTGATCCTCTGTTTATAGATAAATCTTTATTCAACTTGTCAACAAATTGAACACAAACATAGATGGGTGGGATAAATAAGAAAATGTAATTAATGTTTTCTTAGATTTTTGTAGCTCTAGCAACAAGATTGTGCACTACTGATATACTAGTCATAGTTCTATAATAAAATATTTATTTGTAAATTTATTTAGATAAGTGAATATGGTTAAGAACAAAATCAAATGATTCTGTATGCATGTGTGGGTATATTCTTATAGTACATACACATTTATGATAAATTTGAAAAAATATATAAGACAATTCTAATGATTATACCTATTAACTGCAAGTAATTCAGTTGGGGAAGCAAAGGCAGACATCATAAAAATGAATTATATTCATATTTGCAAATGTTTTAGGATCACATACGAATAAGTTTATACTACAGTGCCTACCAACAGCTGTAAATTGCATTATACTGTCCATTTGGCTTAAAAGTTCTTACATTGATTTGTTTAGAAAACTGTAAAAATTGAATATATCTTCAACAAGTATGTATTGTTTCCTATTTGTTCTCCTGTTAATGCACAATCTGTGAAAAATTCAAAATCAGATTCAGAAACAAAGGTAGGCAAACATAACATTAACAGATTGCAGTAAGTGCAATGATGATAGTGCAGACAATGTACTCTGGGAGCACATGAGAGTAAGTGATTAATTTTTTTCTAGAAGTCAGAATATGTTTCATAGAAGATTTGATGTATGAGCTAAACCTAAAAGAATGAGTTGTATTTTTCCAGCCTTGTCATATCAGAGGTGTCTGAGAGTCAAATTTATCACAATGTGAAATGAGTTCCTTCAAGAAGTGATAAATTTTTCTACCTCTGAAGATGATGGAGCGCAAAATGAACACAACTTATAATGAAATGTTGTGGTGGGGAGTTAAGTGACTGTGTTGGGTTATGTATAGATAAACCTTTATTCCTTCTTCCAAGAGGTGATAAACCTCTAAGTTCTGAGTTAGAGTAAGTAATGAGTGGAGAAAGAGCAGAGAGAGGAAGGAGTGGGGTAGGGTAAATGCATACTTGACAAATGAACAGCATATACAAAGATCCAAAAGTAATTTATATCTTTTGAAAAATGTGAAATAGTCCTGAGTAACCAGCATAGATAATGGCAAGAGTACATTGGTGGGGAGGGATTTAGTAATAAATAATTTTTATTTAGTTACTTTGATACTAAAAATCTTTTGTAGGTGGAATGAAATAACAGAAATAAAGACTTGCAAAAAAGGGAGAAGTAATCATATTTTAAGTGGAAAATGTTTTATAATATTTTGAGTTTGGTAAACAAATATTTTCTATAAACTTTCACTTTATAACCCTAAAATTATTTGAACATTACATGTTAGAACTATTTCTAGTATGGTGGGCCAAAGTCTCTATTTCCTAATGTAGGCAACTGCAACTAGACAATGTAGACTGGAGGTAAAAAGTTAGTAATCTATAAAACATTAAGTCAAATTTTTACCTTTGCCCGGTGGCATTAAATTATTTACTAGAAACTTTTATACTTTATAGTAAGGTTTTAATAAAAATAATCAGTGACTCTGATGTTAAAAGACATTATTTGATAGAGAATGTTCAAATATTTAACAGAGCACAGAGTTCTCATAAATTCTGTTTTATTTTTAGCTGGTACACCAATCAAAGTTGTATTGAATATCCCCTAATGTCTCTTGCTCAGGCTAAGCAAACCCTAGAAAAGAAGAATATTAAGGCAAAGGAAAGCAATCTAAGCCAAAATTTCACAACTGCTCACATCCCAACACAAATTATATAGACTTTGGAAGAATGAATTTAAAAAAAAAAAGTAGAAGAATGAAAGTGTGACTACTGACAACAATGTTAATAGCAAAAACTAGAAACTTCTGCTATCCACTTAACCTACATCACAGAAAATTCTTAGACAACGGAATGCCAGATCTTAAGCCCATAAGCTGTTTAATACTTTTGAACATACAAATTCCTCTCCTTATGGCTTTATCTTGGTCTTTGTCATTAACTATGTCTTAAAACATGTTCAACTTCTCCCTATAATCTTCGCAGAGTATGTTTTGCTTTAAAAACAGTTCAAAAAAGATAAATGAGTCATTCATAGAAACATGGATGGAGCTAGAAGGGATTATGCTCAGCAAAATAAGTCAGAAGGCAGAAGAAAAATACCGGATGGTTTCCCCCCTAGGAGGAAGATAAGGGAACCAAATAAGGGACCAAGGGAAAAAATAATACCAAAAGAAAAGAAAAAAAAATAACACACTACAGCACAACAAAAACAAAAAGACAAATCAGTAATATTTTGTGTGTGTGGAGGGGGAGGAAATGGGATGAGGGCAGAAGGAGCACAAGGAACTGAGGTGATGGTGCCTGGAGAAATGGTGGTGGGAAATCCATGGGGACCACAATTGATGTCAAATATACATAAAGAAAAAAAAAACACAGTTCATTGTCTTTCTGATAATATGCTATTTGCATGTGAATTGTCTCTTAGGGTTGTAGAAGTGTTAATCTGATTACATGAATATTCTTCTTGGTTTGCTAAAAAGTAAAGACAGTAAGAAGACAAACCAGAAGATAGCTATGTGACTGAAAAAAAGCAACTACCAGTTAAGGAATACCAGTGGATGACAGAGGCTAAAAGCAATTCTCCCTGGAGCTGTCAGAGATAACAGCATGGCCCTACCAACACCTTGTTTCCAGATTTCTATCATCTAGAACTCTAAGACTATAGATTTCTGTTGTTTCAAGTCATGTAGTTTTCACAACACTAGAAAACTAATAATTAGCTTTTGTTTCTTCTACAGTCTCTTACTTCCTGGTTTTACATATTCTATCGCATTCTGTACATTAGAATTTTAAGACACTTGTCTTATCCAATACAGTGAAGACATCTCAATAATTGCTATTGTGTATGTATATTAAAAAGAAAAAAAATAACATTGTGGACACATCTGTTCTATCAAAATTATATTCTTCAGTGCCATAAATCACTATTTCTGTAGAGTTGTTAGCCAAGTTCAAATGTAATTGATTCTTGGCTTTAGTCAGACTCCTTGTTTCATTCACAATGAAACAGATGATCTGTCCAAAGCAGTTCAGGGAGGGCAATTCTGTGAACCACCAGGAAAAACATTATGGTTGTAGAAGAAGATGAGAAGTCCTACAACTTTGTGTCATTATTTCTTAATATCTCTAACTAATATTCTATTCTTTTAATCATTGTGTTGAGAAACAACCAAGAATGGAAATGGAAAACATGTGTCTAAAACCTCTGTTATCTAACTTAGTAATCAGAGTTAAGTTCACAGAGTTCTTTTTTTTTTTTTGAAGATTTATTTATTTATGCACGCAATCACTGGGGTACAGGCCAGAGGTATGGTGGGGTGAGAGAATCCACTAGACAGAGTGGGGAACAGAACAGGCAGATCCATTGAAAAATAGACTGCTGAGGGGAGCAGCAGGGGAGGCAGGAGAGGTCTGCCTGCTCCATGTGGGTCACATCCCCAGCTGGGGGATTCCTATCGAACTCATGCTGCAGTGGCTGAAGTTTGCTTCATAGTGCGTTGCTAAACCCACTGCGCCACCAGGGAGGGCCCCAGTTCAAAGAGTTCTAATAGCAAAAATTCTGGACTTAAAATACATTATTCTAAATGCATAGCCAGATGGAATTAAATTCCTTGGTCAAGCATTCAAAACTTATATACTCTAATTTATAAACAATTTTATAAACAAAATCCACTTGTCAGATCAGTTATGTAGAAATTCAATAATTTCATTTTGTTTTTTAAATAATACGAGCGCATTAAAGGAAAGTGTAAAGATACAGAAAAACAAGCACCAATATATTAAACTGTCTTAAAAAATTTCCATTAGCTCTGTAAAATGCTACATTTTTATCCATTTATGTATTTTTCATAATAAATGATATACAGCTATAATATATATTCTTTCTCCTTTATCACTGTGTATTATATCAAAGACACTATTCATACCATTACTTGTTGGACACCACAACCATTCTAATGTATGCATAACATTCCATTAAAGCCCTTTATTTCATTCCATTAAAACTATAAATTAAAATAAGAATGAGTGCCACATTAGATATCTAAGTAGATAACAGCAAGTAGTGGCAATGGAACTATGACTTAAAGGGATGAGGTGAATGTTTATTAAAGTTGATGCATGAACTCTAACATAACCATGTAACTTTCCTCAATAGCTACTGGATGATTCACTACAATAACACATGACAAGTCACTGAAAAGTTTTAATTCTGTACTTCTGAAGATGCTAAACAATATATGTATAAAATAATGTAATATGCAAAAGATAAAAACATATTTGCAGAATGTTTGTAAAGTGAGCGCTAACTCGCAAGCGAATATTTCAGATCTGAAAAACGAATTCATAAACTGCGCAGGTCACGCTTGTTTGGGGGCAAACTAAACTTCAAAATCTCACTGGAGAGACTGTTTTATAAAACAAGCAACAAAAATCAGTTGATGAGGACCGCACCCGTTGTGGCACAAGGGGTTGAGTACCGGGCTGTGGGTCTTCCTAAGCCACTGCATCACCAGTTCTATCCCTGGCCAGGGAGTTGACCCACAATGCTCAGCAGAACGCTCCTGCCTCTCTCGCAGCTCCCCTCAGCAGTGTAGTTCAGGCAGTCTGCCTATTCTGTTCCCCACTGTCTCTAATGAATCCACTTACACCGTGCCTCTGGCTTGTACCCCAGCTCTTGTATGATAAATAAATAAAATCTTAAAAATCAATCAATGAATGATATGTTACTCTAATTATTAAATTTTAGTGACTTTTAAAGATATGCAAAATATTTTACAACACTAATTGAGAATTATTGGTCTATTTAAATTAAACCTTCCATACTATTTAACTAATTTTACATTAATATCAAGGAAAGGACTAACATTTAGTTTTTTTTACAAGCATGGAATAACTTAATTTGTACACATCACTTAATTTGATAATTATAATATCCCTATGGAGTAACTAAGTGACAGAAACCAATCTGAAAAGGCTACACAGTATATGTTTCCACTTATTCAACATTCTGAAAACAAACTATGATGATAATAGAGGGATTTGTGGTTGTTTGGGGTGGGGGTAGGCATGGGTAGAGATAAATACTGATAAATGAATGACATTATACATTCATCGACCACATAGGTTGCACACCAACAGTGCATGCTGAAGTAAACTAGTGTATATTAAGGGCTCTTCCAAATATAAGGAGGATCTGAAGACAATCTACCAAATTTATTTAATTGACATGTATAGAGTAATCCACCAAACAAGAGCAAAATATTGAATTTTTTTCAAATGCACATGGAACATTCACTAAAACCACCTATATTATGGTCCACACCAGAAACCCTGCCAAAAGTAAAAGATATTCTATGTCTTTAATCAAAGTAAACTAAATTTTTGGGAGATCCCCCACACCAAATAGAAAGTTAAACAGTATGCTTCTAAATAACCCATGGGTCAAAGAGGATGGCACCACAAAAATTAGAAAATATTTTTGACTTAAAATGAAAATGAAACAATGGTTGGCAAGAGGTAATGTGTGTGAGGTCTTAAACACAAAGTGGTCACACAAGGAAATTTTGAGTGGAGGATAATAGAACCTTCTTTATCTTGATTATAGTGACGGTTGTTAAAAGGTCATGCATTTATGGAGTGTCCGAACTATTATTAAAGAAGAAATTTCACTGTGTGTAAATTTTAACATAGATATTTTTAAATTATATAAAAAATCCATAAGACAATCCTTCAAAAGTACTAAGAAGGCAGCTCTTTTGCCCACCCTGTATCTATGGAGGCCATTCTTTTAACAAACGGTCCCTTTCAGGGACAACTTTTTCAACCTGCCTGTGTCTGTGCAAGTGTCCTTTTCTTTTTTATACAATAAAAGTGCCCTTTTGGAGATATATATATATATATTTATACAATATATTTAATTTATACAATAAGCCTGCCTTTTGGAAATATATATAAATATATAAACATATATATATATAAAGTAGTACTAGAAATAGAAATCTTCCTTCCCCTCTCCCCACCCATATTTAAATTTAGCATAAAGAAAAAGCTCAAGCTGGAATTATTCCGGTTGCACTTGAATGTCTCTCAAATCAAAATGCAGTTTCAATATTTGCATCTTAAGATCAGAGGCAAAAGAAAAGAAGCGTAAAGGATAACATTAGGAAGAAGAACACAATTGAAAAATTAAAAGGATATAAAGAGCTGGATAAGAATAAAAAGAGAAATGTACCCCTAATTCCCTACATTTTAGCTCTTGTATTGGACAAATGCACTATGCCACCATAACTTGGATGGGGAAAATGTGTGTGTTTACTTGTATTTCATTAGTACCATTTTTTAGTGTCCTAGGCTAAGCTTAGAGTTCACTGAGAGTTCTAAATACTGTCATAATAAGCAGAAAAACTAATTCTAGAATTTAGAAGAAAACAGATGAATCACAGATTGCATATTTCATCAACTGTCATCTCAGTTTCAATTTTTCTCCAGGATAAATCTTAAAGGAAGTCAGCTTGACTTCATGATCTCTAGTGTTTGCTATCTCTAGTGTTTGCTATTAAAATAATTTTTAAAAAGAAAGAGAAGGTAAAGCAAGTGCATACTGTAAATCTGTGTGCTGTCCATGGAGTTTCCCTGTAATATCTTTGTAATTCCATTATTTCTCAGTACTTGCAAAGTCTACTAATGAATGAATTCACTTAGCCCAAAAAGTGAAATACATATTTTGTATATCACATATTTAGAAATAACCTAAGGCATTAAGAAAAGTTTTTAAGAATCAAATGATGGGATAATTATTTAGTTTATTCCACTACTCGATTTCTTAACCTGATCAGTTTCAATTAGTATGTGTCCAGGGATTATTCCACACCACCTTGAGACACCAACTGGCAGACCTACGATTCAACTCAATTTTGATGCTATCTAGCTGAAGATAGATTTAGATTCCACAAGTAAAAGGCTTAGTCTTACAAGATCACCCTCCATTTCAGATGCCTGCCACAACTTTAGGTTGTTTACTGTGCTTCTGACCAACCGGTTATAAATTAAAGATTCCCTCAATCCCTCCTCATTTGTTAGCATAGTTTTTACATTCAACTCATTTGTTAGAGTAGTTCTTATATCTTAGGAAATTCATTTACCCATCACATTACCAAAGGATATAATTCAGGAATAAAAACAGAGGAGAGATGCATATAGCAAGGTATGGGGAAGAGTGGGGTACTTCCGTGCCCTCTCTGGTTGTGCCACTCTTCTCAGTTGTGTTTACCAAACTCTTGAAACCCTGACCAATTAAGTTTTTATGAAGACTTCATTACATATGCATAGTACAGTTTAAATCACTGAACATTAGTGATCAGTTCAACCTTTAGCCCTTCTTCACTTCACGTATTTTGAGGGATGAGACTGAAAGTTCCCACCTTCCAGTCAAAGGGCTGTTTCCCTTGGCAACTAGCATCTACCCTAAGTGGTCTATGGACATTTCAAATTACCTTGTTAACATAATAAGACACCATTAGAGTGGTCTGAGGGTTTTAGAAAGTCTGTGCTAGAAGCACAACAAGGCCAAATGTATATTTCTTATTTTAAACCACTATATCACATTCAGCAAAGAAGCAAGATTTAAGATTTAAGGTCTGTTTATGACACTTCCTCATGCTGGGTGACGTGAGGCAATTCACTTAAGTTTTCTGTGTTTCAGTTTTTGTATTTGAATTAGAGATAATAATACCCTCTTAGGATTGTTATGATGATTAAGGGAGATGATGCTTGAAAAATACATAACATACATTGAACCTGTATTTGATGAAAGAGTTAGGAGTACTCTTATGTGTATTATTATTATTGGCATCACCTATGCAAACTGGTGAAAATTATCTCACACATCCATAAACATCTACAATTATACTGTCTATATGCTATTTATATAGAATTCTGATAACACTGATTTATTAATTACCAGTTATTTCAAAATTGTTTATGTATACCAATAAAGTAAATTGAAATTATTTGTAAAATATTAAATTCTAGATTTATGCTGTCAAATAATTGTTTTAATTAGTAGGCAAGGAGAGGAAGTTTCAACAAATCTGCACCACAGAGGCTGAGACCAACACCCTTAGGACCTCTGACCCCAGAGCTGTCCCCCTTACAGAATATTCCTGGTCACCAGAACTCTGAAAAAAAAAAAAAAAAAAAAAAAAAAAAAAAAAAACAAAAACAAACACACACACACACACACACACACACAAAACCATGAACCTACCTAGAATTTTTGTGCTTCAGTGTTTTGTTTTTTTAAGGATTTATTTATTAATGCATAAAACACCTGGGAGCAGGCTAGAGGTGTGAGGGGGAGGGGGAAGTGGGGGGTGAGAGGATTCACTAGAAACAGAGTTGGGGACAAAACAGAGAAGTTATACTAAAATATGCTGAGGGGAGGGAACAGGGGGAAATAGGATTGGTCTGCTGCTCCAAGTAGGTCACCTTCCTGACTGGGGATCGAACTCGTACTACAGTGGCTGCTGATAGCTTCACAGTGCTGCGACTCAACCCCTTGCCCCACTAGGGATGCCCCTGCACTTCAGTGTTAATGCCACAAAAAGTGAAACAAACACAAAGTTAATTTTAAAAATGAGGGCTTTCATTCTAGAACTACATGAAATTTACATATTAAATTGTCTCTTGGATTAGCACAACATTAGCTTGAACTGTTCAATATGAAGCCTGAATTAAGAAAATATCATGGAGGCAACTTTTCTAGTTCATATAAGCAATTCCCTTTTTCTAGTATGAAATAATAAGTACACTAGTATTCACAAAAGAAGTGATATCTGCATGACCATGTAGCCACTGAAGAGTCATGATATTACCATATATGTAATGTGAACCAATTAAAATTTAGTTTAATATATTAAGTACAAATGTATTTCAAGTTTTCTGCCTGAGGCTAGCTAAATAAGTCATGTTACAATTTATAATAATATAGAAATGTTGAGATAAACAAAAGAGCAGACACTAAAGGGCACTCCTGTAAGAACTGGACTGTGGTATATCCTTCTATAATTACTAAAAATATCTAGGATATTTTTCATATTTTTATGATTTTAATTTGTATCTAAATACTCATACATTTAAAACACCAGGGTCATCTGTGTTATTATACTTGAAAAGTTTAAAAATTGCAACTATAAAGTATTATTAACAATATTTAAAAAGAAAAAAGTCCTACAGTTCTATTTTTTTTAAGATTTGTGTATATATGCGTACAAAGCTGGGGTACAGGCCAAAGGGGATAGAATTCACCAGAGACAGAGTGGGGAGCAGAACAAGCAGATAGACTGAAACACACTGCTGAGGGGAGCAATGGGCAAGGTAGAAGAGTTCTGCTGCACCAAGTGGGTCCCTCCCTTGCAGGGGATTGAACTCTCACTGCTGTGAAGCATCTGCTCAACCCTCTGAGCCACCAGGAAAGGAGGCCCCCCAGTTCTATTATTTTTAAGTGTCCTCTAAGTATAATATGAATCATTGCACAATTATTTTACCTCTGCATCTGTGACTAACTTGTTTCATTTTATGTAATTCGATGTTATTAAAATCATATTTTGGAATCGATTCCCAATTGTGACCTCTAACTTTGTTCTTGCAATGGCCATAGCCTGCAGAAAAATCTTAATTCACCATTTATAATCATGCTCCGTTGGTCACAAAGGGAATTATTCATGACTCTAGGGATAAGTTAGTGCAAAGTCACCATCTATATCACTAAAATAATTTTGAAAGTTAGGCATACAACTATATTCATAATGGACAACACACTATTAGCATCATTATATGTAATTTAGATTCATAGTCTTTAGAACATATTTTAAAAGTAGAAAATGTTAGTAGGCATCATCAGTTTTTAACTATGCATTATAATAAACATAATAAAAAATTCTATTATTCCTCAGAAACTGTATCCTGGCACATAAAATAAGTTATAATTATCATATATATATATATAAACTTTTCACTAATCTTTATAGCACCTTTCAGTTTTCCATTAGGTGACCATTTTCAGTGATTTGTCACAAACCAGTGATCTCACATGCTTAGGACAATACCTAATGTTTCAGCGGAAGTTAGTTTTAAGAAACAGAAATGAAAAGTGTAAAAGAAACTTCAACCCATATGAAATGCATTTCAAACTATAGAAAATCTTGCAGTGGGCACAAGACTTGGAGATTCTGAAGGTGAAACATTTAATATGTACAAAAAAATTCTACAATATACTTGAGACATTTCCATTACTACTTTAATCTCTGAAATCAAAATTTCACTCAAACCTGAAATCTAGAAACTTGATTCGAGTTAAGGATTTGGAATAGATATTCAGTCAATCTGCCATACCTAGAATCATTTTTAGTTTTTGGATCCCACTAGAGTTTATTGAATTCTGAGAGTATTCTATCCACTGAACTTCTTACCGGGGTTTGAGAGATAAAAGTTAAACACTAGCTTGATATAAAATTCATAGAGAATGGAGCTTTTAGCTAGGAAATATTTTTATGTCTCACAATGAGTAAACATTTTTTATTATGTTTGAAATATATAAATTGTATACCTGTTAACCAAAAAATGCTATATAAATTATGCTGTATACAATGGCTATAATGATGCAGAAGACCCTGAATACAGAAGTTTGTTCTTCTTTTTACCTCTTTCCAAGTTGTGGTTCTTTTGGAGTATAGAGTACATAATCACCACTCTCAAGAAATATAAGTATCTACTGTGGCCATAAGCAAGAGGGTCTCCATATGCCTCAATATTTCTTAAACACCGGGAGGAGCAAGATTTACTGTAATCCTTAATGTACCCATTATAATTAAATATCTGAAATATCTCATCCTCAAGAGCTTCTAAGGTGACAGGAAAAATTTATGAACTCTTAATTATATATTAAGGGGTTTTGTTCAATATGAAGATTTTGCAGGTCTTAATCCAATTATCCAATTTGAGAGAAAAAACAAACCCTGGTTTTTTAGACAAACCTAGTCTAAAAACTAATGGTCTCTGAAGATCTCTCTCTCTCTCTCTCTCTCTCTCTCTCTCTCTCTCTCTCTCACTAGCCATTAGTAGCATATTTTACATGGTCTATTTTTCATAGCCTCGTATAGCACACACAGCTATGAAGTCAATTTTGTTGTGACTATGTAGATTGAACAATGGCTCCACAAAGATACTATGGTTCTAATACTTGGACTTTTAAATTGTTTGTGATATGGCAAAAATAATTTGCATATGTGCTTACAGTTTAAGATGAGGTGATTATCCTGAACTATCAGTTTGGACTCTAAATGAAATCACAGGCATCTTTATAAGCGGAAAGCACAGGGATATTTGAGTATAAAAGTGAGAGAAGACAAAGTGGTAACAATGTAAGAGATATTTAAGAATGCTATCTCACTTTAGAGAGAGAGGGAGGACCCATGAGCCAAGGAGTGCTAGAAATGGCAAGGAAATGGATTTCCCGTGAAGATTTTTTATTTCAAATATTAACATACATGTAGGCAGAGTAACAATTTCTTGAAGTTCAAGAAAACTAAATCTATATTATGCTAAAAGTTGTCTCGAGAACTTCTCTACTTCTAATTGACTCTGTTCTATGATTAAGAGTGAGAAGGCAGCAAACATACTGTCTGTAATCAAATTTTATCTCTTCATTCATCTTGTAATCTTCTGCAGATTATTGGATAGAAATAGGCACATACTACAACACACCCAGTCTCTATGTAACCAGTGTCTTAAGACCTGGAATAAAAGTAGTGAGGCAATATGTGTCTCAAAAATATGGAACTGAGAATCTACAAGAAAATAAGATTTTAGGTAAATGAAGGGCAAAAAAATCATATGCTAAGATGCCACAAGGGCAAGCAATTTGTAAGTTCGGTCATTATGAAGCAGTAGGAAAAATAAATGGCAGAAAAAAAAATGAAACAGATACTCAGAAAACAGGATACAATTAAATCAGACCTTGTCCATACCCTTATAGTATCTTTGATTCAAAGAAATGTTCTTGTTGTACACCTCTGTGCCTAATAACAAAAGTGGCCCTGATTGCAGCAACATGAATATTTCTCAATATTTTCTCTGGTTGTCTGAATGTATTGTTTTAATCAAATACTCTGTATTTCACTTTTGCTTTTCTTTTTTTAAAAGAGTGGGTGAATGCTCAAAATACTGAATCATAAAGGGTCTGCATGTGTTTTTTGAAACTAGGGCTCTGGAATCAGACATCTGGCTTAATCTCAAGCTTGACACTTAGATATTAATGGTACTTTGATATATAACCAAATTAACATAAGCCTTAACTTCCTCAGTTATGAATTCACTCCTTAGAATAATAATGTTGATTCATGTGATGTAGTTAACAGTGCCAGGCCTGTGGTTACTTTTCAATAGCCACTAGCCATATTTTTCTCTCATTGCACTAAAAAAAGCTTACTTGGCTAATAAGGTTGGGACATGTAGGGAAGTGTGTTGGAGGTGGGATAAAATTTTCTTACTATTTTAATAACATTTTATATTAATTTTCACACTGATAATTACTTAAGTCACACTTTTTATAAGAACTCATATATTAAGTATATGATTTTTAGTGCAGTACTAGAAATATTAACCACAATTCAGTAAAAATAATTATATTACAATACTATAGATGCTTTTTCAGCAATATATAAAAGATTCAATAAGACAATAAACAACCTTACTCTGTGTGACACATTTGGCTATTCTCTTAAATTCTCTTTGCTTGTAATTCTGTCCTATGTTATGTTTTGCCACACTATCCCATCCCATCCCATTCCTCTGTATGTTAAGATCAAGGGGATATGCACAAACATGTAAATTGCTGAATTTTTGTAACAAAAAGAAAGTGTGAAGTATTTAGTATCTATCAAAAGAAGAATAGACTTTGTTGTAGTTCTAGTAGTTTTAACAATGGCACCCAAGTTTACTCAGGTATAGTAAAACTTAATTAAATAGAAAAAAATGCATCAACATAAATTTAAAAAATGTTAAGATATGATTTAACTTATGTACACGTTTACATATAATTTAAAGTCATGCAAAATAAAATGACATGTTTTGGTGTGCACATATCTTGTAAAAATATAAAATATGCACAGTGATTATAAACTTAATTTGTGATGGTGATTCAACCATAAAGCAAGGAAGAAGGTAAAATGGAATTGAGTAATAATATAAAGGAGATTTTAATTATATATTTAGTTTTATTTTTTAAGCTGGAAGGTAGGTACTTAGGAATCCATTTAGTATTCTATTTTCAGTGTCCTTAAATATTTCATTATAATAAAAAAGAATGCAATATACAGAAATAATTATAATGAGAAATCTCTAAGACGATGATAATACATATCTTTACATAATAACTCTCTGAAAGCTAAAATAATTAATTCAAATTCTGGGTTCCCCTAGAGTTAAGATATTTCATTTATGAATTCTACATATTTTTATCTGAATTTGAACCTTCACTAAGCTACTGAAACTGCTTAGTTTTCTTTGCCACTATAAACCCAAAACTGAATTGTTAAACTTTTTATATATAAAAATAATGTTACTGTATTAACACAGCATCTCAACAAATTCTATTGTAAATCTGGGCTGATTAATAAGTAAACCTATTGCATGTGGATATTACTTAAGCTGAATCTATTTAAATATTAAGTTGAGTCCAAATATAAAAGATACTTTCATTTCAGGTTTGGAACAAAAAATAAAGTATCTTTGAAAATGAATTCAAGGAGCTAAAGAGTGTAAGCTGAGTTATTCCATTTAGAAGAATAGTACATCTAGACAGCATTGTAATGACAGAGTAGCCCAGAATTTAATGTGTAGAGCTTTGCTTATTTTTAAAAGCTCACAGGCAGATCTGATTTATTTAAATCAATGCTTAGTTTCCAAAGTGAACTTCATTTATTTGAAGTTACAAATCAAGTTGATGACAACTTAAACAGTGACCTTACAGTATATTGGTGTCTTGGTTAACTGATGTCCACTTTGAAGGACAGAAGACAGGACAGTACAGGCTATTTCATATAATGAAGACCGATAGCTTCTGTCTTTGAGAAGTGAAACACATTTGTCATCAATTTAAATTCCAGCAGTTCATTTCATGTAGAATCGGACAAAATAAGATAGTCCAGGAAAGGAGCTGTACTTCCAAAAAGATCTGAATACAGTATCTTAAGATGTCGGCATGTGAATTTTTATGTTAATTATATGTAAGTGAGATAAGGAGTAAAAGAAAGCATAGAGTGATAGCTTTCTCTAAATATTACTATACAGATTTTTAAAATTTTTGTATAATGTTTTGTTATATGATAAAAGATGATTGTCTATGATCCATTATCTAATGTCAAAAATTGAATGTTACTGATCATTGCAGATATTTGGATGATTCAACATACACAAATCAGTCAAAGTAATTCACCATATCAAAAAAGGGAAGACAAAAGATCATATCAACAGATGTAAAGAACATATTTGGCAAGATTTAGTACCATTTCTGATAAAAACTCTTAGCAAAACAGGGATAAAAGGAACATACATCAACATAATCAATGATAAATACTCCATTCAAAGATAAGGTACTCAGTGATGGAAAACTGAAAGAAAGCCTTTCCTTTAAGATCAGGTACAAAATAAGAATGTCTATTCTCACCACTACTGTTAAAAGATAGTCCTGGAAATCTTAGCAAGAATGATTAGGCAAAAGAAGGATAGAAAAGGAACTGAAATTGGAAAAGGAGGTAAAAGTATCACGATGTGCAGATGACATGATAGTACACATAATTAACCATGAAGACTCCATTAAAAAACTGTATATATTGATAAGATCATATGATTTCTGTCTTTCTTTTTGTTGCAAATATTTATAAATTCTCAATTTTATCTATTGCCTATCCCCACTCCTACAATCAATATAATTTCAGTTTGCTGAAATTTTAACTATTGAAAAGTCATGATTTTCATGGTTTTATAATTTTCTTTAAAAAAAAAAAAAGATTTATTTATTTATGCATACAAGAGCTGGGGTGCAGGCCAGAGGTGGAGAGTGGGTAAGAGGACTCACCAGAGACAGAGTGGGGAGCAGAACAGGCAGACTGACTGAAGTACTCTACTAAGGGGAGCAGTGACATTGCTGCACCACATTGGTTAGCTCCCTGGCTGGGTCTCAAACTCATGTTACAGGAGCTGCAGATAGCTTCACAGCGCTGAGACTTAACCCCTTGCACCACCAGGAGGGCCTTACAATTTTCTATATGCATGCTTTCTTCCTTTAATACTGGTTTTAATTGACTATAATTTGTTTTCTTTACTCTCCTATTAGAAACACTCTACTTGATTAAAAGATATATTCTCTATTTTAATCATTTTAATAAATTTGATATTTAATAAATCTTGATATAATTAAGAAATCTAACTTCAGTATTTTACATCTTTTCCATGATGACAATGTCATTTCAGTGTACTTTCATGAGGCACGCATATTCTTTTTCTGTATTTTTAGCTGTCTCTTTTTATAACCCCACAAAGTAGGTTTTAGGAAATTCTACGTAGAGCACTTTTATTTATTTTATATACAGCATTCTTATTTTTAACTTCAATGCTTACCTACTTCATTTCTCATCTTTTTTTTGCATTTTTTGATTCCCAAAGTATATACCTTTACATTGTGTCAAATAAAAATATATATCAGAAGAGGAGTAATGATATACAGCATTGTCAACCAATGTTACCTCATTAAAATAATATAGAAAAATATTTAGAATATAGAAAAAGAAAATGTATTACTAGTAAACTGAACTGTCAGTGTTTTTTTTTTTATCTATACACTCATCAAGTTTAGGAAGATGAGAAGTATGAAATTAAATGATTTTTTCTTACCACATAAAATTAGGGGGATGTGGGTACATTAGACACACTTATGGTAATTGGAGTAGATTCAAAATGAAATTCTATTTTGAAATATACCATACAAATATTAGCTCAAGATAATATTTTGATAGAAATCTCTAATACTGAAGAAAAAATTCAAATTCTACTCCTAAGAAAGAGTAGACTTAAAACAAAGTTTTACATGACTCTAATGCTAAGGAATTTTAAAATTACTTTATTCCAAGATGTTTCTGTATGGATGTCATTCAGTGACCTTATGTTTGATTGGGCACCTCCCTTTTATCTGTAATCTCTTCAAGAAGTGACTCTCACTGTATCAAGAACCAAAAGTAGAGATATATCACAGACTGGATGGAAATTTCTCATCCATATTCGCTGGGAAAGCAGAGTAGAAAAAATTTAAAGAAATGTAGCATGCAGAGATTTTTTCTTTTCTTGTCAGTTAGAAAGCAATCTTCTGCTTTAATTTGGGGGACACAAAAAGGCAATAAAAACTATTTGAAGACAAAGCAAATAGGATTTAGGGAACTGTGTATATCAGCCTGGTTATTTGCTAAATTTTATTTTTTTTAAGACTTATTTTTATTTATTTATACCTACATGAGTTGGGTATAGACTAGAGGTGTGGGGTGTGAGAGGATTCACCAGGAACAAAAATGGTGAGCAAAGCAGGTGAATCTACTGAAATACACTGCTGAGGGAATACACTGACCAGGAAGAGACTGGTGAGAGAGAGAAAGAGAGAGTCAGTTGGATGTAAGAGTCAGCTGGATGTATACCTATACAAAGAGAGAAAATGTAAGAAAACAACCATCTGTGTTTCCATAGTCATACAGGTGCCATTTTGAACATTTAAAATTTTGGTTAAATAATTATTGAACTAATAAGTCAAAGAAATATAGACTTGTGATAATCGTACTGGTAAATGTAGATATCTTAGATATTTCTCTGCCATTTTTAACAGCATTATGCCCCTAATTAGTGAGGATAAGAGACTTAATTTATAAGTTGAATCACCAGGTAAAATGATGAATAAATATATTGCTATAACTGTACAATCCAATAAGGTTGCCACTGACCATGTGTGATTATGTAAATTTACTAAAATTCAAAGTTCAATTTCTCAGTAAAATTACCTATATTTCAAATGTTCAATATTTTCATCTCTCAGTAGCTGCTGAATTAGGTCATGGAGAATATTTTCATCATTGCAGAAAGTTCTGTTGAATGTCTGCATTATATTCAAGTCAGATAATTTCTTGGTAATTTGGATAAAACTCTTCCTTTCTTCAACAGTAAGATTTAGATATTTTCTTAAAATCATGTGGATATTATATTGCATTATTTGGAGTATAGCTTGACTGCAATGGATGAGGAAAAAATAACAGTGGTTAAAGTAAGATGTCAATATATAACTCTTAATGAAAACAGTACAAATTGAAGCAATTTGCTTCATGGTGTGGGATAATCAGACTCTTGCTAACTTTGCCTTGCCATCTTTCTCATGTAGGTTCTGTTTCATATTCTGAAAGGTCTATTCCAGCTCTCACCATCATACCCATATTCCAACAAATTGTCAATACAGAAAGAGAAAGAGGCATATACTCCTTTTCTCTTCCAGCATAATTCTAAAATAGCATACATTGCTTCCTTTCACATCTCATCTGCCAAAAACTAGTTGTGTGACCACACCTAATTAAGAAATTGTACAGTTTCGAGTATGTGTACCTAGCTAAAATTCCAATTCCAATAGAAAATAAGAAGAGCAGATATTTAATGCATCAAGCAGTCTCTCCTACACAAACCCGTATTTAAAAACTTTAATATATGTAATTGAGTTATTTTGCTTTCCTCTACTTATATTTCCATAAGGATAAAGTAAAATTTTTATTGTGAATATCCAGATTATTAAACCTTTACTATCACCTGATAATTTGTATTATCAGTTTCAAATTCCATATTCCTGTTAGCAGTGAGTTGCCCCTAAAATAGGATATAAAAATTTACTCTGAGCTGTAAAACACTTGATTAAAAAAAATTAATACAAAAATTTCTTTCTTGATTTTTGATAAACATTGAAATCTACTTAGTGTATGCCATCTTCCATTTCACATTTTTTGTACAGAATAGTGCATATTAACAAAATTTTTACACAGTACCTAATAAAGGACTCTGAATAGAACAATATTGTGCTTAAAATCACTCCCTTTCTGCATTAAAATATAAATTAAATTTATATTGAGTTGATATAGGTATAATTTATCAGAATAATAATTTACATAAATTCTCAACAAAAGAGAACTCTCTTAATTAAATTATTTTTATTATTTTGAGTTTTAAATGAAAAGAAAAATCATATTTACAGATTATTATTTTATTTTTTAAGATGAAATAATAAATGGGTCTGCATGATAAATAGAATGTCTGTATAACTCTCAATCTAAGAACACATCCTTTATTTGATAAAACTAAGCTCATGACCTACAAAGCGGCTGGCACCATAATAAGCTTGCTTTAAAAAGGTTAGATTCAACTCTGCTATCCTTTCAAATAATGAGCACTATATTTATAAAATAGTTGGAGTACTGAATAATCTCCTAAAAGGGTTCATTCCACTTGATCTCTTCATTATTTACATGAGCAGTACCAAAACTCTATGTACTACAATAATAGGACTTTCTCCCCAAGAGGTGAGAAGTTATATATATTTAAATCTCAAGAGGTATCGCTAAGCTATCCACAGGTAAATACAATGTCATAGCAATCTTGACATCTCATGTATGAAATATTCCTTTAGCAAACAGATTCGTCTATTTAACATTTCTTCACAACTTTAACCTTATATCCTCAAATGATCTCCTGCTCTGTCAACCTCTCCCTGCATTTGAAGATACATCATAATGTACATAAATACAGAACCACATAAATACAGAACCACAAAGTCAAGTTATTGACCCCCACAGAGATGGCCCACAGGACAGCCTATATTGACTACTGGGTTAGTCATTTGCAAAATATGAAAAACCAGGGGAACTGGAAAACCAGATTATAGAAATAAAGTGATTATCTTCTTTCCAAAATTTAGAGGTATGAGCTATTATATGAAACTATCCTGAGGTATAATTGAAAATTAACTTTATATTAGTTCCTAGGATAACATGATTCAGTACATACATACATATATATATGTGTGTGTGTGTGTAATGAAATAATAACCACAATGAATGTAGTTAACATTTGTGCCCATACATAGGAAAATAAATTTTTAGAGAATAATTTTTTATCTACTTGTCAATATGCTCCAAAATTTTCCTCTACCTTCCGTCTAACGTTGAATGGTACAATTGACATATAATTTTGAGATAATCTTCTAAATATTGCTAGAAACATCATCAGTTGCACATTACTGGCAAACAAAGTCTAAATACTCAGCTTGATAGTCGAGACCCAAACCATTTCATCATATCCTGATAACACAGTCAATCACAGTTGAACTTGAAACTAGAATGTTTCTGTCTAAGCACCATCTTCAAAATAAAACAGTATTAGGTGAGTCAATTTAAGTAAATGTTTACATCACAGTAAAGTCATATCTCCTTCACGTAAAGCCTTGAAAGAACAAAATACAATAAGTAATTCCATAGGACTTCAATATATTTACTATAGCTAGGAGTAATTCAAATTGTTAAGAAAGTTCTCTGTCACATTAAAGAATCTGGATTTTATCCAATATGCAATGTGAAATTTACAAAAATTTCAAGTACAGCAGTAACTCAATTAGATTTGTTCTTTGAAAAACCATCCTTGACAGCATGTGAATGATTGATTGAATGGGAATGTTAGTGTGGAAGTCCAAATGAAAGTTGACAATGACCTAAAATAAGGAAATGGCCTTGTAAAAGAAATCTTTGAGAAGATGAACTATCTCTTACATCTTTCTTGTGCCACATCACTAGCATACTTCTTATCACATACACCCATCTTCTATTTCAAAATTATCCTCTGGGAAAGAAAAAGAGACTAGCATCAAAATGTGGTATAAAAACACAAATTACTATGATATCTTCTAGTTTTTTCATTCATTTAATACAATCATATTTTATGCCCCAGGGGTATTATTATGGTCAAGCTGTTAGTCTTCACAGACCACCTCCCTACCACAGGACTATTTTATTTCTGGCTCTACAATTTCTATAGCACAACAACCTAAAAGAAAAAACGCTAATCCTTTCTCACTTTTTAAATTTTCTCTATTCTCATTTCAGCCAAAAAGAACAAGCCAAAACATTTCCATCAAAACTTGTTCCTATCTAGTAATTACAAACATGCTCAATTTCCCTATCTAATATCACATACTCTATCATGAACAATTCTCTATTTAATTCCCTTTGCTTTCTCAATCATATCATCAGTTTATTAGGGGTAGGAATTTCTCAATATTCATAGAAATGTGTGAAGCATAGCATGAAAGGTGCTTTAAAATAATGTTGATTGATTAGTTCCTAAAATATAAGCATATTTAACTCACTAATATTCTCTCATATTAAAATATAATTAGAGTTGGGGATCCATGACTGTCACATTATTGTGATATACAGGTGTCCTAGTTGAAATCCTGAAGGTTTCACTGAATATTCCAGATGTCATAATTCACTACTGTTATATGCACAAAGAAAGTTGCTGTGGCTGTGGATACCATAAGAATTTAGTAAGAGGAGGCAATCAGGCCTGAACAGTCTTTTTTGTCTGTAAAATCCTAGCAGTTATTAGTGTTGTCAGGATTAAAACCATAAAGTCATCATATAAAAATCGCATTGATCCAATTTCACTGATAGAATTAACTGATATTGACTTTGTTCTCTTTATGTAATATAATTTTCAATTTCATTTTTTGCTATAGTTATCCTATTTTCATTTTATCTTTTGGGTTTAAAATGATTTATTTAAAGTGTTTATTACTTTAATAACCAAAAAAGGAATGTAAATTTACTAACCTACATGAACTCAGAATGCTTATGACTAGGCCATGGGATAAGCCTTAGAATCTTTGATGAAGACCAAGTTCAGTGTAAGGATGGAGGGAAAAATACAGGCTTGCTAATTTGATACTACTGAAGGTCTGGCTGGCCGGCTTTTAATCTTACCTAACACCCTATCTTAAGAAGACAGGATGGCATAAGAAAGCACAATGAATAGGTGCTACTGAGCATCAATTTTATGTCAGCAACTAAAGCTAAAAGATATAAAATTGATCTGCTCTTGGTGCCAACAATTTACAAGGGTCAATGGCATTTCCTCTCAAAGTCGAAAGTACAATGAAGACCACATATTTGAATTAAATATCTACAAAGCTACCCCCTAGATACCTCTAGTATTCTGAGTTGGTCAATTTTACCACTAAAACTTGGGACATTTATCACCCTGTGCATGCCAGAAAAAGAGGAAATATTCTTCATCATTCTTCAAGGTCATATACTTCTCAAATTAAAATCCAGAGACCTAACTTATTTTCTCTCTCAATATCTTGAATGCATCCACATAACTTCACTCACATTCCCCAGTCCACGTTGCCACTACTTTTGCCTAGATGTCACTCTTGACCACTTGATCCATTTCTTCACAGAGGTAAGAATGGCCATTTTGAAATGTAAATCACATTATATGTACTCTCTTTGAATCTTTCAATTATATCTCCTAACACTTTATAAAGAGAAAACGTTAGCAAGAACTCTACGACTATAATTTCACCTTGTTTCGTGCTACTTTACCTGAAACCTATATTCCATGCATGATAGGCCCTGTTTTGGTTTCTTTAACACACTTAAATATTTTGCCTCAGAGATGTTACATTTGTTGGAATGATTTCTTTTTCTGCAAATTTTTCCTCCCTTCTTTGCCTAGTTAGTGTTCTAAAGCTGTGGCCGATGTAGTCACCACAACCATATGGCTGTTGAACTTGATACGTGGCAGTCAGTCACAAAGTGCTATGAGATGTGCTAAATTATACAATGGATTTCAAACACTTAATATAAAAAATGTAAAATATCACTAAGGTTTATTTTAGTTACATGCAGAAACTATGACATCTGGGATATATTGGGATGAATATATTATTAAAATAAATTTCAATTTTTTCTTCAATATATGTCTATGAAAAATTTTAAATTTCATGTGTGACTTGGATTATATTGGATTATATTTTTATTGGGCAGCAGTGTTTTAGACCTTACTTCAAGTTTTAGTTTTGCTAAGAAATGTTTTGTAAATTTTGATATTAGTTCAGGTCCTTCTGTTATACACCTTTATTGCACTCTTGAATTATTTATTGAGTACTTAGCCCAATTATAGATTAGTATTAATGCAAGTTTTATTTTTCAATAGTCTTTTTTCATTGCAATAGTGTAAATTCAAGAAAACTGCAGTCCAGTGCAACTTATTCAATCATTCTATCTATTGTGTATAGGGGAAGTTTTTATATATATTAGATAGCCAATAAATAGTTAGTAAATCAATAAATTTTTTTTAAATCAATAAATTAATGAACCAATAAGTAGAGAAATAACTGACACAAAACAACTACTTCAAATAATAAGTTAAAAAAATAACAATGTGGGTCCAACCATTATGGAAAGCAGTATGGCGGTTCCTCAATCTACTAAGAATGGAACTTTCATAGGATCCAGCAATCCCACTCCTAGGAATATACCCACAAAACACAAATACACTGATTCAAAAGAATACCTGCACCCCTATGTTTATAGCAGCACTCTTTACAATAGGTAAGACCTGGAAACAGCCTAAATGCCCAAAA
>JAGFMF010012021.1:5733831-5757215 GCA_019455555.1 Galemys pyrenaicus
GGAGGGGAGGGGGAGGGTTGAGGGAAGATGGGAGCACGAGGGACTGAGGTGATGGTGCACTGGTGAGATGGTGATGTGGAATACATGGGGATTACAATTGATGGCAAGTATATGTAAATTTTAAAATATTTTATATTAATAAAAAATTTTTAAAAAATAGCAATGTGGATAAAGCGGTAGTAACTAATACATGTGAACAAAATGGCAAGGGGTCTTTTATTCTTCGAGCCATCTGTGAAAATACTGATATATTTCCTCAGACATTACAAGATTAGATGGACAAAGATCAGCAAATGAAAGACTAGCAAGAACATGGTAAATGCTTCGGTTTATGTTCTTTTAAACGAAATTAAGCAACTCTAAATGACCCTGGGGCAAGACCCATTGGGCCCCTTGCAAAGTTCAGTATGGCTTATAGAAGACTCACTTTCCCTCAAGATTTTTTTTTTTCTTTAAGACATATGGACTGAAGTGAATTGAATTTTTGACTTTAGTTCTTACCCTACCCCTTTGCCATGGATTTATTTGTATGCAGTATGTTTTCACTGCCCTTTAATGTTGGTTTGTTCATCTTTGGCAAACAATTCTGAGCCTTTGACTTAAAAGGCTTCATGTTATTTCATTCTCTCTCTTGCAAATATGCCTTCTCCATGAGAAAACATGCCTTGCATAGCCCAGTAGTCCAGAAGGAGTATCAGTGTCCTGGAGTAGGACAGTAAGAAGCAGAGCTACCCAGACAAGGCCAAAATGAATCAATCAAATTCTATCTCTAGTTGGTGTGTGAGCAATAAGTAATTGCTGTTTTAAGCAATCATAAAGTTGAATGGTGGACTAAGGAAAAAATATTTATATCATATCATAGCAAAGGATTTGACCTAAGATATAGAGAGATTCACACACTTATGACAAAGGCAGGATGAGGTATGCTAGCCAAATCATTTGTCTCCTTGATTTTTGAGGTACTGTTTCATAGAGAGTAGACTGCAGTAGGTTGTTGCAACCTGGAACATGGAACTTCATGGTACATGGAACTTCAGAGTTTGTGCCCACTCCCTTTATTAATCCATAAATTTATTACCCAGTCTTTTTTGTCACTAATCTTTTCATTTCTTTTTCTTCTGGATCCATGAATAACATTAAGCTATTTGTAATTTCTCTTGAAATATAAGTTCTAATCATCCTATTTTTTTTATATTCACACATATTAGAACATCAGGTACCTCAGTGATTTCTATCCATTATGGAAATTTTCCTTTACCATGTGTTTCAGTCTACATAAGAAAGTCTGTAGTGTAGCCTCAGTCTATAAAAGAAGGTATGAATTGCATCTATATGTCAATTTGAACTATCCTTGTACCAAATTCATTTTTCCTCTATTTTCACTTAGTCATGAGGGGAATATATGACCATAAGTATGAGCTGGAGTAGACAGTTGTGAATGATATTATCCTCAGCTCTTTGTGCAGATTTTCTAGTATAAAGTTATCCCAACTCTTTACAGATGTATTAAAATAGTCCAAATTCTATACTAATGAATATTTCAATTTACAAATAACATAACATAAACATTCAAAGATAATTTAATTTACAATTGATGATAAGTACTTCACTATCTGATTATGAATTGAGATATTACATGTTAGCTTCAAGTTACAGGAAAGATGCATTCAATGAAAAGGATTTCCCTAATTCCTTTTAAAATAATGAAGAGGATTTATAAATATCTGAAAGCAAAATGTAATAACAGTATAGTTTTAAAACATGATTCTCACAAGTGTGAACGTTCTTAAAATGTTTTTCAGTGGAGTTTGATTTTAGGACAAATTGAAGCTTTTGAATAGCACCATCTGGTCCTCTATTAGACAGTAACACACAATAGAGCAGTTTCAAAATGAAAAAGAAATGAAGCAATGTTAAAAAATAAAGGCAAAATGGATTCAATTTCCCAGGTTTTCTGAATTGACAGAAGACTGATTTTGTAACTGTGCAAGTAGGAGCCTCACATTCTATACTAAAACCATTATAAAAGCAAAATTCATGCTTTTAGTAGTAGAAGTGAAAGGTATATTATATATACAGTGATTCTAAGTGCCTGAAAATACTATAGCAGAGTCTAACATTCTACCAGGAGTCATTTTACACTGTTAAAACTGTGTTTTAAGAATGTATAGATGCCCATAAAAAAAGTAGATAAACTAATTACTAATTGGTAAGTCTAAATTAACTTACAGTTTGGATACAGAATGAGTAAGGATGTGGCAATAAGAGATTTTTAATAATGGTTACCTAAAATCTCTTTTTGTACATATCTGTGAATTAGCAATGGAAGAAAGGGGAACAATGTAATTTAACTGGGGAAAAAATGTCATTTAGGATACAATAAAATCACCTGGGACAGGTATGCTCACTAGAGTGTATCAGTAATTGCTCCTGGCTATAAAATAAAATTACTCCTAACATAAATTAAATTCTTTTCAAATATAGTCTTTTAAAAAACATTCATATAGCAAATGTCAAATAAATACAAATGTAGCAACAATAGTGTAGTAAAACTTGTTCAGCCCCTATCCAGTGTCACCAACCATCAATTCCTAAGTCATCTAATTTTATGAAAACTCAACACACTTCCTCAACTCCTCATTATTTTGAATCAAATATAATGATTCTACACAGGCAAATTTTTAGTATGAATCTCTAAAATATACAACACCATTTTACAACTGAAATAACTATGTATTATTTTCAAATATCCAGAGATTACATTCTCTGACTTACATAACTTTTCCAATTGAGGTCTAAATTAAATCTATCAAATATAATTAAGATCTCTTAAGTTTCCACTATTAGAGGTTTACTTTCCATTATGTTTTTTTCTTGCAATTTTTTAATCTATGAAATCTTGTAGTTAGTTTTGCTTACTGAATAACTGTATATATTTAATATATTCTCTGCCTCATTATCCCTTTTAATAAGACTGGATTACATTTTTTGTTTTGTTTATTTGTAAGAGTGTTTCACATTCAGTTTTATTCATTCTCATTAGGAGGTATTTATTGTCAAAATTACTCTCTTTGTGGTATTATCAGGCATTGATGTTCATTTCTTAGACCCACTAAATAATTAGCAATTGCAAAATGGCAATGTCCTTATTTCTATTATTCCTACTTCATTTTTATCTGGACACTTCTATAAAAAGAAACTTCCTTTCATTAACTGTTTGATTAGCTACAATTCAAATGGCATAGGAAACGGTAAACCCTTGGTGGTTTTTCCTCTACCACTTTTCAAAAGAATGAATCAAATGACTACTGTTATTCAAAAATGAGGATTTTCTAAAAGTATCATCGTGCACTTATGCATTTAAACATATTTGATGTATTTTAATATGTTGCAGTTACTTGCTTAGACACTGAAATGAACCCTTTTTTTTAAAGATTTATTTATTTATGCATACAAGCACTGGGATACAGGTCAGAGGTATGGGGGGGTGAAAGGTTTCACCACAGACAGAGCTGGGAGCACAACAGGCAGACTGACTGAAACACACTGCTGAAGGGAGCAGTGGGCAAGGCAGGAGATGTCTGCCACACCATGTGGGTCCCCTCTCTGGCCGGCAGCAGGGATCGAACTCATGCTACAGTGGCTGCGGTTTGCTTCATAGTGCATTGCTTAACCCACTGCGCCACCAGGGAGGCCCTGAAATGACCCTATTTTGAACTGGTGGGAGCCTCTCCACTTTGGCTTCTGGGTCCTCTTGGTGTGACCCCCTAAAGTGACCCCACTCATCTTCCAGAACTACATTTCTTAGAGGCATGACAATAGAGTCCAGGGTCATCTAACACGTTTTCTGAGAGCTGGATCAGCTATTTTTTATAAAAGGTCAATATTTATGTGGGTGTGAAATTATTTTTACAGACCATAGTCTGATTAATAGGAGTTCTCATAACTATGAACTCTGGCATTATTTCCTAGCCTCCTAACTCGGAAGATCTAGGACATGTAGATTATATTATTTATGAAGTACCTCATGAATCCCAACTGCTTCTTCTAATTCAAATTCAGGGTATAGTGTTTTTATTTAACTTTGATGATCTTATGCTTATTGTTCTTATTCTTCATTCCAAATATTCTGACTTTCAGTGACAACAAAAAGAACTAAATTGTTTATAGTCTAAACCACTTACAAAAGCCTTGGAATAATAATACTAATGAAATCACCATTGACATGTTTATGGGAGAAGTTTATTTTTATTTTCCTTTTTACATCTCACACCCAGGATATGCAGTCTATTACAATGTCTTAATATCTTTGGATTAGTTTCTCTCACGTGTAAAATTGACACCAACTCTACACAGATTTAGATTAATTTGTCTAATTTACTTTGAACTTTGAGGAGTGATTTTAACTAATTTGCTTAATCATTTTGTAATTTGCATGGTTCCAAAATCAAATCTAGCAAACTATATTCAAATATATTTAATTTCCAACTCTGTCCCTTCCAATTTATTTACACTCTTAGCCAGTACATAACTTTTTAAATAAAAGAATTATTCTCCTTCAATTCTTAAAATATAGACATATATATTATTTGGGAAGTTCTGCATGTATTTTCTGTTCTAATAGTACTTATATTCAATGCCTTAATGTTCTACTGTCATTCCCTCCCTTCCTTTATCTAAGCCTCACTCCCACCCACTGCTTCTTTACTATTCTCTATTAATAGTTTGTGCCATGAGCAATTCTGAAAACACCTGTTAGGAATTTTTTTTTTAATTTCCTTGGCTTTTCTGTTCTCATTTTAAAAATCTGATTTAAAGTAATATCCTATTACTCCAAATCAATATGTGAAAGACAAGAGCATATTTTTTATGTAATTTCCTCATTATATCACAGTATTTAAAACTTAGGCTGTGTATACTTTTAGAAGGCATAGCATTACTTATGTTACAAATTTTTTAATAATCCATCACTTAATTTTATATTTGCAGATAAATAATCTCAACATTGGATGTATCAGCATTGGATGGCTTTCCAATTATTAAATCATTATCTAATAGTTGACTTGCAAAGTATTTTTTAAATGATTGTATTCTTATATCAGATTGCTTGTGGTCTTCACATTTAAGGGTTAGTTGAGTTGAATTTACAATCCTTGACTCATTTTTTAGCATGGTAACCTAGCGTTTTTGTCTAGCAAAAGATGTCATTCAGAGTTTGATAAGAGTCAAACTTTGCAATTAATCCTTTTTTGTTTAGATGGCCAAAAGTTTCTCTTCCTTTCTATTTTTGTTTTTAAATCCAGTGTATTTAAGAGACTATAGCTGAATGTTGGAAGCTGATTTGATTTTCATGGATATGTAAATATACCCACACTTAATATGTGTAACTATTTTTTATTATTGTAACCATTGTTATACTAGTTTGTTTATGCTGTTCTTATTTCCACCTTCAAGAACACTTTGATCTTTACTATTTAAATTTTATTTCTTCTTTATTATGGCAAAAAGTGCAGTAATCATAATTCTAAGAGTTCAATAGCAGCTATTCATTCAGAGATGACATTTCAAAAGTGACCTTATGTTCAAATGAGTCCAATCTTGAAGAATTGTTAGTAAAGTATGTAAGAAGTTATATGTTAAAGAGATTAACAGCCTCTGGCCATTTCTATAAAAATGTAGGAAACATTGGAATAAATTACTATCTATTTTCCTGACACTGACATTCCCTGTAACTAAATGATACTTATTAGCTAATTCAAAGAAGATCACTCTCCATAAATGACCCACTTTTAAGTCTTTGTGAAACCTTCAATAAAAGGTCACTTACTATCACCTCAAGGAAAGAATACTAGGAACATAAAATTTCACCCTGTAGAATAAGTATTTCCACATTAATCTTTTAAGTACAATCACACAAGTTTATTAACAAGAATAAATTCTATTTGTTAAATCAATAAAAGTTGTTTGACATATGGTGTGTCATTTTAAACATGTTAACTTCACTCATCCTGTATCACAACCAAACCAAACTATTTTAAGTAGTTCATCTCATGTGCCACAGTAAGCACAAATAAAGATTTATTATTCCTAGGTAATGATTTTTTAAAATGTCAGAAAACTAATCTGTTTATCTTCTCTAATCCCATTTATTTTTGTTAGCAAAGACAAGAACATTTTGAATATTGGCTTATCAAATGCAAGGAGCATTTGATCAACTTAGATCAACAATTTCTTAATATTTTGTAGTAGTATATAGCTGCTGAATTTTTATAAACCATCTATAAATATATATGAATTAAACTTTTAATGAGAAAACCAAATCAGTAAATGATCTTGGTGATCATTCATATCAGCATGAATAATATGAAGATGCTATTTTTTAGTACTCTGTTTTCACTCATTCTAAAAAATTCTTATTAGGTGTCTGATTACATTATTTTACTTATGTACCTTCATTTTATATTTAGTAGTTTGTTTTTAGTTATCTAAGCTACAATTTATAATCATCAAACTAACCCCCTTTTTCTTACTCCTTGCTACTGCCACATTGATGGACCAATTCCTATTCAAACTGTATGTAAACTCACTCAGGAAAAGGCAGAACCAAATTTGTCTTTCCTCCAGCTAGTGGAATCTTTGATTTTCTTTGAAGATACTACTTAAATACAGTACAGAATTAGTGTCTCTACAGCAAACTGCTAGAATTATAGTAAAGAATAATTTTAATATTAATGAATAAATATCATTTCCTTTGTTGTCAAGAAGATTTATACATGATAAGGGGGAAAAAAAGGAATACCGATGGATTACTTCTTTAGGAAAATGTCCTAACAATCTCCCCTTTCCTTTGAATGCGAATATCAAGAGCTCATGAATATATTTAATGAATATCAGTCTAGTGCCTAATATTTTCCCAACATGCTTCTGGTACTCTAGTGGTGAATAAGATGGACAAGCTTACACTACAGATGGGGGAGAAAGAAAATACAAAAGTAAACAGTTAAAAGAACATGACAATTTTAAAGAACACTAAGCTCTGAGAAATTTTTTAAAGTATGTAATAAAATACTGGGGTGTTACAGCTACTTTAGATAAAATAGCCAGAGCAGTTGACCCAAAGAAGGTGTATTAACTAATAGATCTGAAACAGAAAAATAGCTTAAGAGTAGAAACAGGTCAAATACCATGTGAACTATTTTTAAAACCTCTGCCTTTTTCAAAGTAACTTCTATACTTTGACTTCTACACCTTCTTCAAGGTGGGTTCTCCACTTTCTTCAGGGTGACTTCTGTACCTATCTGCAGTTACTAGAACCCTATGACTGGATAAGGAATAAAGGTTAAAAACTCATATATGATTTAGGGATTGGAGAAATGAGTCAAGCCTGCATTGGTCACTGTGGCAAAGGGGATTTTTTTTAAAAATCTGTTAATTCATTACAGCTATTTAGTACTCCCTATTATGTGCAAAGTACTATTGTATACATTTTCTTATCAATAGATCCTTTATAAGGGTTAAGTTATAACAGATTAAGTTTCATAGGCTAATACATTCAACAGTGATTTATTGAATTTCATGTGGCTCACTAGCATTAGCAGGATGTTAAAACTAAGCTGTTCTTCCTGGTTATATATATATATATAAAAAACTGTTTTCAACATCTTTCACATGATATGTTAAAGCAAGAGGTTAAAATTCATGCCACTTTCTTTTCTCTGTTAAATTCAGTACCGTTCATTCCTTTCAGCTTATATAATTACCTTGAAAATGCTCATGAAGGGGAGCAAAATAGGCCACCTCAATTGTGTCACATTGGCATTTAGATTATTTTAAGCTGAATGTAATCAAGACACAGTAGACTCAGGAAAAACTTTCATTTGGGCCAGTAAGAGAAAAATAGCTATTTTTTTTAAAGATTTATTTATTTATGCATACAAGCACTGGGGTACAGGCCAGAGGTGTGGGGTGGGTGAGAAGATTCACCACAGAGAGCGGGAAGCAGAACAGGCAGATCAACAGAAGTACACTGCTGAGGGGAGCAGCGGGTGAAGCCGGAGATGTCTGTGGCCCATATGGGTCCCCTCCCTGGCTGGCAGCAGGGATCGAACTCGTGCTGCAGTGGCTGCAGTTTGCTTCATAGTGTGTTGCCTAACCCACTGCGCCACCAGGGAGGGCCCAAATTAACTATTTTTAATAAAAAAGCTCCATCTGGCTCTAAACTCTTCCACCTAGCTATTTAAGGCTGAGTTTTATTTACTTATTTTTTAAAAAAGATTTTATTAATGCATACAAGAGCTGGGGTACAGGCCAGAGTCCAGGGAGGTGAGAGGATTCACCAGAGACAGAGCCAGGAACAGAACAGGCAGACAACTGAAACACACTGCTGAGGGGAGCAGCGGGCAAGGCAGGAGAGGTCTGCTGTGCCATATGGGACCCCTCCCTGACCGGCAGCGGGGATCGAACTCATGCTGCAGTGGCTGCAGTTTGCTTCATAGTGCGTTGCTTAACCCACTGCACCACCAGGGAGGCCCAAGACTGATTTTTTAAAATTTCATTTATTTGTTTATTTTCTCTTTCCCTCATCTCAATATGTGTATGAATCCAATTTTTCCCCAAGCTTGCCTTACCCTAAAGCATGCAATTCTAGGGACTCTTCCATAATACTCGAGATCTATGAATCTGAAGAAAATTATGCAATCTTACAAAAGTCCTCTGCCGAGACATCCCATATTGAGGCTATCTCTTATTGATTTCTCCATGGATCTGCTCATTTAGGACAACCCTGAATCTTCCACCAGTCGCAAAGTTAAACTCCTAACCACTTTGGAGAAAACTAGCACTCTGAAGGAGAAAGATCAGGTCTCGGTCAGAAACTGAAGAGCAGAATCAGGGTGCCTCAAAGTCAGCTGTGTGTACTCAGTAATAGATTTCAGAGACAGAAATACCTCAGCCTTCAGAACATAGAAGAACTTTTCAGCATGCTGAAATTTAGTTACAAGCAGGTAATAAAACATGGCTCTATAACAGGAGATGGTGAGACTAAAGCTGTCAAATGATAGCAACAATGTAACTCAGAAGGTCTCTCAACCTTCAAAATACCCTGGCTTGAATTCCCACAGACACTTTGGGCAGTGGCTCTCTTACTTCTGAAACTTCTAAGTTTAGAGTTCCACATCTCTTCCTTGATTGATATCCAGCTTCTCCATATCCCTATTGTGTCAATGGGAGAGGGAGATGATTATGGAGTTTCATCAGAGTAGCCTTGGCTACTCTGGACAGGATAAAAGATGTATCTGTCTTAAATACTAGATATATTTGTTTGACTGTCCTTGGGATCCGGACTCTAACTTCCGGATTAGCAAGTAAAAGCACAAAGATGTGGAATGTAGGGTCCTTCATATGTTCTAGGATTGGGAAGATTTACTGTTGTCAAAGTGAAGGGTAAAGATATATGTCTGTTGCTTTTGCTGTTTTAATATGACCCCCAATTCTCAATTTGCTTATTCCTTTGTAAATTGTTTTGTAATCTGTTGCATAACAATAATAAAACCAGTTTGGCTGGTTGGTTTATAAAGTTTAAGTATAAATAAAGGGAATAACCATTTTGAACCACCACCATCATCTCCCCCCCCACCCCGCAAAAAAAAAAAAAAAAAGACCTACATGCTTAGTAGGGCAAACATCTAATTACAAACATCTGTTCTTAGGTCTAATGAACTATATATCCTCCATTCTTTAACTTCCCAGGAGCCCCAGGCTCCTGTTCCATTCCTTAACTCAGGATGGCACATAAGCCTCAATTACCTGACTTGCCCTGAAGTCTCATATCTTTGGGGTTCCCATATGTACAAAATTACATTTGCTTTTCTACTGTTAATCTGTTTTATGTCAACTTAACTATTAAGCTAACCAAAGAACCAAGGTAGAAAGAATTTCCCCTCCCTACACTCACCACCAATTCATGCTTGTTCTCAAATGCTTGCCTGAGTTCAGAGAGCAGTCTCAATCATAGTTACTCAACAAAAACCCTTTCGAAGGACCATTATGACAATTTTTTTTAAAGTGGAAAGTCTTCCAGCATGCTAAATACTTCAAAATGAAAACACAATATTTATGAAACATATCAAAAGTGCTTCAGAAAAATTATTATAGAGTAGTGAGTCAATAAATAACGAAAGCCTGTTTCATGAATATAACATCTTTTAGCCAAAGTGCTTTATGTATGGAGATAGCTTCAATCATTCTCTCCAATGTAAAATGTACTTCATATCACAGTCATTTAAGTTAGGAAAAATAAAATGACTATACCTCACTTAAAACACAGAGTGTGCTAGATGACAAATTGAGATCAGTAAAATGCATCTAGTTTAAGAGGACAATACTTGAGCCAAATGTTTCATGAAAATTAATTTCATTCTCAATTCAATTATAAGAAAGTAAGTCCAAATTGTAGTCTCTATAACCAAAAGTCATGAGAACAGGCAAAAAACTTGCATACTAGAGAACAACATTCAGTGCTTTGAAGTGGATACTTTGTTAACACCATCCTTTGTGTGCCCAAAGCAGCCAAGGTTTTACCAGGAAAAATAAAAAGGAAACTAAAACAATAAAAAACTGATGTTTGTGTTTTTCTTGACACCAAAGTGCAAAGTAAATACAAAAACTTTTAGTACAGAAAAAAAATAAATAACCAAACCAACAATGAACTGATTGCATTTCAATTTGACTTCATTGATATAATTGTTTTTAAATAAGAAGACTTTGTGTAACATGCCTTTACTTATGGTATGCTTTTTTTATTTGCTTGTTTTTTGTTTTTAATGACTCCCAGTGATCAATGGTTGCTTTAGATCTAAATTCATTTTTCTAAATTTAGATCTAAATTCCTACATTTCTCCATTCCTTATGTTTTACTATTGTTATTATGCTAATGACGTGTGTATATATTCAAATGATGTATGAAATGTGTACATTAAGAGTCCGATTTCCAATATTAGTTGGAGTGTTTGAAATCTGATTTAACCACTTATTCTAGAGACATTTGATTTCAGTGTAATAGGATGTGATTCTGTGGCAATTCAAGAAGATTGGAAATTTTGCTATACTGATTGATATTGTTGTTAGATAAAATTGTATGCTGAATATATTTGGTTGGGTTGGGTTATGTTTAATTTTTCAGTAGATGCTATTTAATCACATAAATTCTATTATGATTATCATATGCAGATAGAATTAAATTCCAAAGCTGGAGATGATGTTCTGAAAATCAATCTTATTTTCTTACCTAGTGCTCACACTGTCAGTATAAGGGAATGCATTTCAGCATCACATTGTTAAGAATCTCAATGCTGTCATTTTCTGTTTTGTATAGATTACAATTTCACAATTATAGATTAAATCCTTTCACAAAGTCAACCCTATTAGTTGACTGCACCATTAGGTTAAGATGTTATCTGGAATTATGATTTAGATATCCAATCATTCTAATTATTGATCTGCTATTTTATAAACAGCTAGCAGTCAATTTAATCTTTCTCTAGAAATAAATTGTTAACATGTAACTGAAATTCGTTATAACTGAAGGTCAGAGAGCTCTGTTTACTATTAGATTTATTCTTGGTACTTAAAATTCCTTTTAATTGTGGCCAGGGAGAGAGATGAGCAAAGATGACTACAAAAGAGGTATAAGGATTATTTTTGTAGTAATAGAACTATTTTCATCTTGATTAATATGGTAGTTATATGTTTGTGTGGATTTTTAATTTATTTTTAAAGATTTATATATTTGTGAATAAAAGAACTGGTATAGGCCAGAGTGTGGGGGTGTGAGAGGATTCACCAGAGACAAGAGTGGGGAACAGAACAGGCAGATCGACTGTGACACACTGCTGTGGGAAGCAGAGGGCAAGACAGGAGAGGTCTACTGCACAATGTGGTCACCTCTCTGCCTGGGGATGGAACTCTGCTGCAGTGACTGGATGCTTCATAGTGCAGTCAGTGCTTAACACTTTGCATCACGAAGGAGGCCCTATGTGAATTTTTAAATATCTATACACCAAAAAGTCTGAATTTAAAATAGCAGATTAAAAAGATGGAGATTTAATAATTGGACGATGATACAAAGAAATGTTTCAGAATTCAAGAGAGACAACTGCATATGAAAAATAAGTTATGATATATTGAAGATAAAATAATACAATGGAAAATATGCAAGTAGAAGAAAATTTACCAGTTTTTATATGGAGAAAGGTAGAAGTAGAGGAGGGGTCGAGAAACAGATGACAAGAAGAATAAATGAGAGCAGGGATTTAGAATCAATAATAGAATTTTCTACTCTCGATATACAATTCCTCATCCACATACAAAGAAGTCCCTGACATATCAATAAACAAATAAAGAAATCACACTTTGACATATCATGGTGAAACTTAAAAAAAAAACCTAAAGAAAAAGACAAGAGAGGAATAAATATACTTTTTTAAACACCAGATTATTTTCAAATGATAGGTAATTAATAGTAGACAAATGACAATAGTATGAAAGTCAAAGACAGTATAATAAGATCTTTAAAATTTTGTGAGGAAACATCTGTTAACTTAGAGTACTATACCCCTTGAAACTATCTTCCAGAAGCAAGTGTCAAATAAAGGTATCTTCAGATCGAAACAAGCAACCCAAAATTTTAAAGAACTTACTATAGTTGACTTTAAAAAAAAATGTATTTTTTTCAAATGAGGTAATATTTGGATACCCACATCAAGTTTTGCCACTGTAGTGTACTCACCACCAAGTCACCCACAGTGATAAGCTTATCTTTATCTGAACCTGAGTTTAGTTACTATATGTTTCACATATTAGTGACACTACCAGTATTTACCTCTCTCCTCTAACTTATTTCACTTAGAATTATCCCTTCCAGCTCCATCTGTGTTGCCACAAGTGGAAAAGTTTAACTTTTTTGATTGCTGTATGTTTGTGTGTATGTGTCTGTATACACATACAATTGAATATTATGTATGGTATATATATACCACATCTTCTTAACACCACATCTTCTTAATCCAGTCATCTGTTTTGGAGTACTTAGGTTGTTTCCATAATTTAGCTATAGTAAATAGCACTGTAATAAACATGAGAGTGCAAATTTCCTTTCAGATTGGTGTTTTAAATTTTTTGGGTAGATGTCTAGGAGTGGAATAATTGGGTTATATGGCACATTTATTCTTAAGACACTTTTTGAGTCACTACTTTTCAGACTATTTTGAGATACTTCATTACAACTTTCCACAAGGGTTGTACCAGTCTGCATCCCCACCAGCAATGTAGGAGGGTTCCCATCTCTACATCTTCGTTTTTGGTCTTTCCATATGACCATTCTCTCAATTTGTTTCATTGTGCTATTGATTTACGTTTCCCTAATGATAAGTGATGGCAATTTTTCTTTTTCATGTTCCTCATTGTAGTCTGTATGTCTTTTTTGGAGAAATGTTTAAGATCTGCCCACTTTTTTTGACTGAGTTATTTGTTTTAATTTTGTAGAGTTGTATGAATTCTTTATATATCTTTAATATCAGTCCTTTGTCAGATGTATGGTGTGCACATAATTTCTCCCAACTAAAATGTTGTTTCATTTTAGTTATGTTTTCTTTCACTGTGTAGAAGCTTTTTAGTTAGATGTAGTCCCAGTTGTTTATGTTCTCTTTATTTTCCTCATTTATGCGACAAAGCCTTGAAGACATTAATGAAGCTTAAGTTGTGAATTTTGCCTATCCTTTCTCATATGCCTTTTATCTTAAATCCAAGTTTTGTATCCTTTTTTAATTGATTTTGGGGTATGGTTTGAGAAGGTGGTGTAGCTTCATTCTTCTGCATACAGATGTCCAATTTTCTCAACATCATTTTCTGAAGATGCTACCTTTGTTCCAAAATAGTTAATCAAATAGTTTTATTAATCCCACTACTTCTTCTAATCAGAGGCAAGAAAGACTTTGATTTTTTTAATTAGGACTGTTTAAAAACACAAATAATACCCTTGAAAAACAAAAGAAATAGCATTGAAATAATTTCTTCCAATTCAAGAGTGATAAAAAGTTACAAGTCTTAGGGGAAGAAAAGAGAAGTTTAGATGGATTTTTAAAAGCTTTAGGACATTTCCTTTAGTAAAAATGACAGTATATTAATAAATTTGGAAAGAATTTATGAATACATGCTGTTTTTAATTCTAAGATAAAAAATACTCACTGGGGGATCCAAGTTGGGAGTATGGGGATAATGTTGGAATGATTTTTATCTCTGTTGAAATGAGCCTTAAAATATGAAAAATATTAAATACAATTATAACAGTTTTCAAATATTGTCTACTTTTTTCCTCTTCTTTATTTTCTTGTACCAAACAAAATCTCTTTTCAGATCTTGTTTGAGATCTCAAGATTCTTAAACATATATAAATTTAAAATAATTGATTGAATCAAGTTAATTTTTCATTGTAACAGATTTTTAAATGTTTGTTTTTCCTACTTATCCTAGTAATGTAGGGTATAATGCCTATAAGCTTCAGAAAATGTTGTTTCATAACTCTAGAAAGCATATGAGAAATCTTATAATGTAATAGTCTTCATTTAAAAAGACTCATTGGATAATAAAAATGTTTTCCTACATGCTATTCAATTAAAAACAGAATGTGCTTGAACATTTTCTTTCATTATTATCAAGATGAATATAGGTTATTCATGATGATATGATCATTTAGAAGCAAAAGTAAGATTGAAGAGTGGAGAGTGCTCTCACTAGAGAATGTAGCATTTCCATTTGTTTATAAAAGATGTATTTGTTAGATATCAGATCAAGGACATGAGGCCACTAATTAAAATATTTTACAAAGCAAGTGTCAGGTGAGTGCTGGCCTATTGTTTATATAAATAGCTAAAAATTAATGAAAGAAAATAAGACACAGTTCTATTGCTTTAGATAGAATTTTACAGTGAATAAAGAGGTGGTAAAATAAAGGAATTTCTTTTAACTTAGATAGGTCTCAAACATTTTAAAAATACTTGTTGATACCAAAAGTCAAAGAGTGAATTTTAAAATGCTCTTAGTTTTATAAGGAAGAAATGAACTATATTCACAGTAAACTAGCACAATAAGTGAATTTCATGAAATAGTCAGTTACAGAATTAACATATTTGGAAATCAGTAGCCTTCTTATATTAAAACAAAAAACAATGCATGTGTGTTCATGCATGTATTATAAAGTCTCTTACAATCAGGCCCAAATTTTACAATTATATAATTATATGAACTATATAACTATAATAAATTATATAATTTATTATAATTATATAAATAAAATTATAAACCAATTTCTATTAAATTATATAAATTATATATAAATCATATAAATATATAATTATAATATATTTAATTATATAATTATAAAAATTATAAAATTTGGGTCTGATTATAATTAAGAGATTTTATAATACATGTATGTACACACATGCATTGTTTTTTGTTTTAATAATTTAAATTCTATAATTTTAACTCAACCAATGAGAAACAAAAATCAAACTTTGAAAAGACAATGCTTGGACTCTGAGGAAAAGGCACAATGAAAGTAGGCAATTAAAATACATTTTAATATTTTACAGATGTCATAAATCCATTAAAATTTCATATGCATTTACCATTTAACATCACAATCTTACTTCTGGGGATTCATTCCAAAAATAACCTGGGAAATATAAAATAGCCTGTATATATATATATATGTATATACACACACACACACACAGATGGCTTTATTAGATGACAATCTGTATCTGTCAAGTATTATCACAATAACATTATGCAACAAACCACAAAATTCTTAATATTATCATTAGGACTCATTTATTCCTCATTCATGATTTTGCTAGCCAGCTGGGAATTTCTAGGAGACAAATCTGGTCTTGGTCCCAGATCACAGATGAGAAAAGTAATCCTTTGCCTATTGTTCACCTAGGACCAGTGGGTTTCATGGGGAAGACACACAATGTGATATCATCTTTGATATGTGAGAATGAACCATATCAACAAATTCAGTGTTGGAGAGGAAGTGAAGAAAAAAGTAACCCTAGGACACCATTGATGGGAATGTAGACTGGTCTTTCCCCTAAGGAAAACAGTATGGACGTTTCTAAAATATGGTGGTTTCTCAAACTGTGACCCAACAATTCTATTTCTAGATATCTACCCAAATAATACAAAAACATTAATTTGAAAGGATATAGGCAGTAGTACATCCATTGCAGCACTACTGACAATAGCAAAGCTATAGAAATAAGTTAAGTGCCCATGGACAGATGGATAGATTTAAGAAAATGTGGTATATATACAAAATAGAGTACTATTCACCTATTAAAAGATGAACTTTGCCATTTGTGACAACATACATACATGGAACTGGAGATGATTATGTTAACCCACATAGGTCAGAAGGAGAGAAACAAATACCAGATACCAGATAGTTTCACTCATATGTAGAATATAGAGAAATAAAACAGTGAGTATGGCAACACTAGGTCTAGGATGTGGTGTGTTAGTATACACCTGAAGAACTGGGATCCTATATTACAGTGTTGTAAACCAATGATAAGTTAAAAAATAAGTAAGATTACTTCAAATCTCAATTTTTTATTTACAACATGAAACTATGCTTACTTATATGAAGTGTATAACTCATTGTTTACACAAGAAAAGAGAGAGGTGTGGGTGAAAGACCATGTTCATGAGTCTTAGACTATATATCTGAATGGAACTGTGATTAACTGAATAGCTAACCTTAGATATTTCTACAGGTCTCTTGACTGAAGATTGTTTAGGTGCAGTAAAATACTTTGGTTTAATTAAAAGCTCTTAATCATCATATCTCCTTTCTTATGTGTCTTATCAAGATTTAGGATAGCCTTGGCTATCTTCTGGGGCTTCTTGATGACTTAACTGTCAATCACTGTAACTGTTTATCTCCAGATTCTTCAGCCTTTCCTCAAATTCAAAACAGTAATGTAAAGACAAATATCATAAAAACTCTTTCCTCTCCTAACTGCTTTTAGCTTTTCTAACTGTTGATTTCCAGTTATTTTCCTCATCATGTTGTAATTCTTACAGTAATACACTGGAATTCTTTCTAGTCTTTTGTTTCTACATCTCCAGCAAAGACCATGTGTTTGACCCATCAACAGTCCCAGGGGATTATCAATATAAACTATGCTCCTCAGAAAAAGAGGAAAGTTCAGGTAGTACAGGGAAATATTTAGGGAGTACACTAGTTCAGGGTTTGCAATTAGTAGCTGTGTACTAAACAACCAGGGAAAATAAAAAGTTCTGGTTTTGCTTTTCAACTATAAAGTTTTGCATTGAGGATGAAGTATAAAAATCGATATTCGGTCTTACGGAGTTGAGAACCACTGCTTTAAATGAAAAGAAGTGCCGAGTGTCTGACTAATAGGTATGAGAATATGTAGAAGAAGTCAAATTCACTTCAGAGAAAATGACTGATGAAATAAAAAGATAAGAATTGGTATTATTTTTAATATGTCTAAATATTCAGTACAATACTTATTAAGTTATCAAGCATTATTATGCTTTATTTATGTCACTGAAATAATTTTGTAACATTTCTAGTACATTTCCTGTATCTCCTAGAGAGATAGTTTATGAATGTAGTTATCTCTTGAGAAATTTTTAAAAAATCCATATATGAACTTACCTGTTAAAAATAATTTCCTGATCCATTGCTTTCTCATAAACCTCCAAAGTCCGAAATTCAAACCAATAGAAGCAGAATGTTTAACATTCAGATTAGTATTTGAATTCATTTATTTGTTTATAAAACTTCTTTCGCCATAATTTGTATCATAATTCAGATGATTTTGATATACATTTCAACATTCTCTAATTATTTCCTCTTGTCCATAAATATATTTCAGCAATATGCTGTGCTCTGCAGCCAATGACAAACACAATATTGCCAGTTGGCTTAATTTATTAAATACTACTCCAAATCATAAAAACTGAATAAAATTCATATCCACCTAAAATGCAGTTGAATGTTTTGCCAAGTGTTAAAGAGTGCCATTTGATTTTATTCCTTAAAGATAGTTAAATTCTTAATATAAAATTCTTAATAAAATAAAAACAGCTGCTGTCACAGTTTCACTGCTTAGGCCAACCTTAGCCATTTTTTTCCTCTGGGAAAAAAAGCATTATGCTTATGGTCATTGTTGCTCATGTGTGTGTATAGCACTACCATTCAGTAACTAGATTTAACACCTATGGCTTTCAGACAAGCTGAGTTATATTAATCTTGACTTTTCCTCAGTAGATCTCTGTCTTCTCATCTCAATATTCTTAGCTAAATCATGTATGCTAAATTCCTTTTAATGTGCAAAGTAACATATTACAGGTGACAAAAATTAGGATGCAGACATTTTGGGTAGAGAAGGAAACATGATTCTCCATGAAGCCTCTCTAGGGTCCTCAGTCCAAGCTTATATCCATTTTGGTATTTGTATAATTACCCAATTGGTTAACTAAACTCTGAGTGCTGGGGCCTCCCTGGTGGCACAAGGGCTTAAGCACCACACTATGAAGCAGCAGCGCCATTGCAGAAAGTGAGCTGACCCACATGGTGTAGCAGACCCCTCCTGCCTCGCCCACTGCTCCCCTCAGCAGTGTATTTCGGTCAATTGGCCTGTTCTGTTCCCCATTCTGTCTCTGGTGAATCCTCTCACCCCCAAACCTCTGACCTGTACCCAAGTTCTTATATGTATAAATAAATCAATCTTAAAAACAACAACAACAACAACAAACTCTGAGTGCCACGAGGCAGGCTCTGTGCCATCTTCAGTGAGATTCATCTGAATCTCCAGTAATAATCCCAACACTTCACATTTGATAGATATCTGAAGAAACCCAACTGGCTGACAAGAGTACTAACTACAGTTGATACTAAAATTATTGTTAAATTGAGAACTTTGTGTTAACTCCTGATAAAGATGTATTTATCTATATTTAGTTTCTAGAGAGTGTGCTATGTTGGTAAAAAGATATCAAATTAGCTTATTCCATCACTGGTTATTTTTAAGAATGACCAATTTTAACATTAAATTAAATCTCTTCTTAGGTGTAGCTGATGATTTATTGCCAACGACCTTCACCCTGTAGCCATCATAATTTTTGTTTTTATCATAATAAACCATCATGTGAAAGAATCCAACCTTTCATCTTTGGGAAATAACAATATGCAAACCATTATGTGCTATAAGAAACCTGAGATGTGTCATCTTGGAACAAATTAATAATTTTCTTAGATTTATACTAAGAAATTAGTATTTTTATAAATTTTGTCATGACATTAAGCAACAGACTTATTTTTTGATAACAGCTTTCAAAATGTGCTTTTAGGATTTCTTCCAGTTGCAAATATTTGTCATTTTAACATTATTTGGAGCAAGGAAAAAAAAAACATAATGTCCCTGAAAGCTTTTGATCAGGCTGATTATGTTCAGAGAGTTTAACAATATTGATATTGTAGTGATCTTAACATTTATTAATAAATATCTTCATGACATAGTTTGCTATGGCAAAAACTGACAGTTTTTTCCAATAATGTATGTATTAGGTCTATAGCATGTTCCATAGGCTGCAGAATAATTGAAAAGAATGTCACATACTTGATCAATACCATGAAAAGCAGAGGGAGCCTGGATAATTTACTGTTAACTGAAAATTATTTTCTGTGCATGTAATTAATCAACAGCATCAGTGAAAAATAATAGGTAGTAATGATGATAGAGATAGGAACCTATTGTTGTATGTCAATAAATGGACTAGATTTTCCAGTTCAGGTTTGCCTTCCCATTTTACTTCTTTCTCAAATTCCTAACAACTATAAAATGAATAGACTAGATTTCTTATGAGATGTATCTGGTAGCAAGCAATAGAGTGACTTACACATGAGACAAATGGAGACTTAAAAGTATATATATATTTCTTTATGATAATTTTACTTGTACTGCTTATTTTTTAATTTTTTTTGAAAAGTTTGAGAGAGAAAGATCAGTTTCTCTGGGAAGGCTTGTTTGAATATATTAGTGAAGCCATATGGTCTTTTGTTTTGGGGAAGATTTTTGATTACTGTTTCATTTTCCTTGCTTATGACTGGTTCATTCTAGCTCCTCCTGATTCAGTCTTGGAAGGTTCTAGGATTCCTAGAATTCCGTCATTTCTTCTAGATTATTCAGTTATTAGCATAGATGTTTTATAATGTCTCTTATAAGTCTGTATTTCTAAAATTATCTGTTGTAACTCTTCCTCTTCACTTCTGATTCTATTTATTAAAATTTTCTTTTTCTCTTAGCAAGCCTAGCTAAAAATTTTTCAACATGGTTTATCTTTTCAAAGAACCACCTCTTATTTCCATTGAGATTTTATATTTCTATTTTATTTGCTTTTGCTCAAATTTTTATTCTTTCCTTCTTTCTAGAACAAAGTTTCATATGTTTTTCTTATTCTTTAAGGTGTGTGGTTATATTATTTTTTGGGAGTTTTCATGTTTCTTAGGATGAGCTTGTATTACCAAATTTTTCTTTCCTTACTGGTTTTGTGATATCCCACAGGGTAATCTTCATTTTTATTTGTTTCCACATAATGTTTCTTATTTCTCCTTTGAGTTCTTCATAAGCATTTGTTTATTTTCTATATGCTGAATACTTCCATTTTTTTGTTGTGGTTGATTTCTACTTTTATACCATGTAATCAAAATGGATACTAATATTATTTCAATCTTCGTGGATTTATTGACACATTTGTTTTGTGTTCCAGTAAGTGGTCTATCATAGTGAATGATTCATGTGTATATTGGAAGTATCTATACTCAACATATATAGGATATTTTGGGTGGAATAGCCTATTCATTTTCATCAAGCCCATTTGGCCTAACTTCATTCAAGGTTATTATTTTCTGGTTGGAATAATTTTTATAACCACTCATTTTTAATATACTAAAACATTTGCAAACATCACTTTATTTATATATGTATGTAGGAAAGACTTTCCCCTTACCCTCTTAGCTAGTCTTTGAAATAAATCAATAATGGGTAGATTAACAGTAGAAAAGGTATATAAATTAATTTTTAAGTGTAAAGTCATATAGAACAAAAAGTATCAACTCCCCTCTCACTCCAAAAAGTTGTAAGTTTTGATAGTTTATATGCTGTCTTAACAGAGAAATGAAAGGGAGATGTTGGTCACTTAGAGGATAATAATTTTTTTTTAGGAAATTTTTTTTATAGACCTTAGGAGAATAGATAAGATTTATGTCAGTTTGTAACAACGTTTGTCTGCACATTGTGTTGACTACTAATCCCCTTGGTTGTGATGAGTCAATCTTCTCTGGAGAATAGATATAGTATCTGTCTTTAGGAATATAAAGAGAGAGGAGTTTAGAAAAAGCTTTATACTGCTCTTGTTTTTCAAGTAGACTCAGCTCAAAATAATCAATATTCCTAAGTATATTCCTGAATTACTTAATTTAGAAATATTTTATTAAATCATTCCCCCAATTCATAATGCTACTAAATTTTAAAACTTAGACTAGATTAGAAATATGATTCTTCTACAAAAATAATGACAAACATTTTTGAAGTTAAATGTCTTAGGAACTCTATTGATTACTGGGAAGGAAATTAAATCTCTTCTATTACCTTTATATTCTACATAAATCTAACTGAGCTATCTTCATTTTCCTTCATCTCTTTTCATGCTATTTTTAAAGTATACGCTTTTTAATGTCGACATCCTCAAACTGAAATTCATATGTTTTCACAAGAGTAAAGTTCAGACAGAAATGAAGACACATTTTCCAAAACTGGTGAAGTAGTCAGACATGTTTTAACTGGCATTAGATAGCAAAACAGAGTCATTGTTATATTCTAACTTGTGTTTTTTCATGATACAACTCACCTGAGCTGCATTTCTGTCATTCTTGTTACTTTCTCTACTAATAGTCCATCAAAACCACAAAGAGCACATTATTAATGTGCTTTGGCAAGAGAAAACAGCAGCCTTGATAGAGCACACCATTATACTCACAATAATTTAAACTGAAAGAGGTCAAAGTTTTTCAAATGGGTTGTCTTTAGTTAATGATCCTAAAGGAGTAGGAAATTATCATTTTAGAGAAAGTCAGTAAAGTGAGCTTTCTTTTATCTTAAAATAAGAAAGATAGGAAGAAAAATTACATGAACAAAGATCCTAATACTGTATGTATTTGCACATAGGAATACTTAAGCCTGTTATATATATGCTTAGTTGACAAAAACTAACTTTGCTTTAGGTAGGTTATAATTGTGTTTAATAGCCATGTAACATAGCTTCAGATGATACAAATTGTTTCCATAGAAATTATTTTGAATAGGGCCTCCCTGGTGGCGCAGTGGGTTAAGCAACTGCACTATGAAACAAACCACAGCCACTGCAGCATAAGTTCGATCCCTGCCCCTGGCCAGGGAGGGGACCCACATGGCGCAGGCTGACCTCTCCTGCTTCTCCCGCTGCTCCCCTCCGCAGTGTGTTTCAGTCGGTCTGCCTGTTCTGTTCCTGGCTCTGTCTCCGGTGAATCCTCTCACCTTCCTGGACTCTGGCCTGTACCCCAGTGCTTGTATGCATAAATAAATAAATCTTTTAAAAAATTATTTTGAATAAATCTCAAAAACTTCCTGTGAAGTAGATACTATAATTTTACTTTTTTGAATAGAAAATCTGATATTTAAAGGTCTTCCAGTATCTGGTCAAAAGGCAATTTAACTACATTTCCTTTATTTTTCCATTAACCCCCAGCAAATCTTACTGGTATTGAATATGAGATCTGATACACTAAAAATAAAGAACTTGTAATATCTATCTAAACGTTCATCACTTTTTAGTAATAAATATTTGATAAAATAATTATTTAATTTGAAATAGATCTAAAATTATAGAGTTAAGAAATAGTGTGTTAAACATTCTACCTGCTGTAGAAAGTAAAACATTTTTTCCTCCCACTCCATCACATGCCCCATCTGGTAGCCTTAATCATAGTCCAATGCTCTTCCCTCTTCTTTTTTCACCCTTCCCCTTTTCCTTCCTGGAAACTTTGGATCTATAGTCAGTTTTTAAGGTTTGTCTTTGTCTGATTTCAGAAACCAAAACTTTTCTTAAAACTATCCTCAATTTCGGGCCCTCCCCGGTGGCGCAGTGGGTTAAGCAACGCACTATGAAGCAAAACCGCAGTCACTGCAGCACGAGTTCGATCCCTGCCGCCGGCCAGGGAGGGGACCCACATGGCACAGCAGACCTCTCCTGCC
>JAGFMF010012021.1:5757221-5785943 GCA_019455555.1 Galemys pyrenaicus
GCTGCTCCCCTCAGCAGTGTGTTTCAGTCAGTCTGCCTGTTCTGCTCCCCACTCTTGTCTGGTGAATCCTCTCACCTCCTGTGATTCTGGCCTGTACCCCCAGCTCTTGTATGCATAAATAAATAATAAAAAAAAATCTTTAAAAAAAAAAAAACTATCCTCAATTTCAAAGGTAAATCACTTAGCATAATTTAAGGAAAAATACAGTTTTGAAAAAAAATGAGGTAAACACTATTGCTTAGCTACACAAAGATCAATCACAACCAAAATTGTTCTCATCTTCTTCTAATACACAGGCTGAACACAAGCACCACAGAAAAAACAAAGGATCTTATGGGACTAATGTGGACATCTATATGCTAATAAGTTCGACAGCTAGAAGAAATTAATATATTCTTAGACTCATACAAGCTTCAATGACTAAACCACACACCCACACACACAAACAGAAAAAATATGAACAGACCAATCACCAATCAGAAAATTGAAAGAGTAATGAGAAATCTGACCCCAAAACAAAAGTTCAGGACCAGACAGCTTCTTTGTTGCATTCTACCCACAATCAAAGCAGACTTAATATTTCCATTCTCAAACTCTTTTGAAAACATTAGATGAGGAAGGAAATCTTCCCAATATATTGTAAAAAGTTAGCATTACTCTGATTCCAAAGGTAGTCAAGAATATCACAAAAACAATTAGACTACATGCCAGTATCTCTGATGAACCTAGATGCAACTGTCCTCAGTGAAACAGTAAATAGAATTCATGCTCTATGATTAAGTTGGATTTATTCCAGGGAGTGCAAGGATGTTTCCATATACACAAATCAATCAATATGATGTATCACATCAACAAAATTAGGAATAAAAACCATATTATAATTTTAAAGATGCAGAAAAAACATTTGGCAAGATATTGCATCTATTCATGATGAAAACTTTCAATACAATGGGTATAGAATGCATGTATCTAAACATAATAGTGGTCATTTATAACAAACTTATAGTTAACATCATATTCAATAGTGAAAAACTGAATATTTCCTCTAAGATCAGTAAAAAGACAAGGATGTGTACTCTACTCACTAGTGTTCAACTTTATACTCAAATTTTAGCCAGAGAAATTAGGCAAGAAAAAAAAAAGCTATCTAATTTAGAAAGAAAATTTAAAACTCTATTTGCAGATATTGTGATATTATACATATTAATATTTCAGCAAAGAAGAGATATAAATGGACAAAAGGCCCGTCATTATTTATTAAGGAAATGCTAATGTCACCTCACACCAGTGACATAGTTTCTATCAAAACACAAGGAGCAACAAATTTGTGAAAAAGGAACACTTTTATATTGTAATGGGGACATAAATTGTTGCAATGACTGTGGAGAACACAATGAGATCACTCAAAATTTAGCACTAGATAAACCATATGATCTTGTTATTCCACTACTGGGTATTTACCCAAAGAATATAAAAACATTAATTCAGAATGATTTATGCACACCAGTGTTCATAAACCAAATTATGGAGATAACCTAAGTGTCCATCTATGGATGAGTGGTTAATGAAGGTGTGGTCTATATACAAAATGGAATACTTTGATATGCACATACACACAAAGAGAAATCCTGTCACTTGTGACAATGCTAATGCACCCTGAGGGAGTTATGCAAAGTGAAATAAGTCAGATGGAGTAAGGCAAATGCCATATGACTTCACTCATGTGAAAGATAAAGAAACAAAGTAACCAAATAAACAAACAAACAAAAACACCCTGAGAATCTGATAGTAAAACTGGTTACAGAAGGGAAAGGGAATGGGGTAGATAAAATAAGTAAAGGGGGCCAGTTGTATGATAGTTGGTACAGTATTAACAGCTAACAAATACAAATCTGAACACCTGAAAAATAAAATCAAATTCATAAAAATAAGCTACACTTGCTCTTTATTTTGTGGGATTTAAAAATCTAATAGTGATTAAAGGTTCCTTTACTTGCAACCAAACAGATATCTAACAAATACTAAAAATGGTGAGCTATAAAAGTAAAAATGTTAACTTTGCTAAGTATAAAAAAGGTTGAGAAAAAAGAGACAAATTCTAACCTTTCTGGATAAAAGTTAATGATTCTCACGATCTGAAAAAAAAAAATTCAATAAAACCTACATGCACATTCAGATTGTAACTCTAAAGCAAATAAAGTAAAAATTCAAAATGTTGGCCTCTGCCAATTTCAACAAACTCCCACAAGAAATTTTAGACTTTATAGATTTGCCTTACCAAATTAGCAAATCAAAGAAACGTGCATTTTGTAGCTGTAATTCTTATTGACTGATAGTCCCACAATTTGGAGACGTGTCAAAACACAAGTTCGGTATCACTATGCGGGAATCAGAAAAACAGAGGAGTTTATGTATTTGAAGAGGTTAAAAACTGCAGGTAGTAAGTATCAATCTGACAGGGAAAAAATTGAATCTTAGGCATATTTCCAGGCTGTTAAAATGCTCTACCATTCAAAGGCTTGAAAGTGATTGGAAAAAATGGAAATAAAATTTTAAAGTCACCATTTTAAAAATTGCATCAAAGATACTGCATCAGATGTAATGATAGAAATATGGGTAGACTAGCAAGGCAAAGACCTAAGATCGAAAACCTGTGAGGCTTAAGACCAACTATAAATAAGATCTGTGACTACTTTCTCATACATACTATAAAACTTGTAGAAGAAAGCATAGGAGAAAAATCTTTATAATCTTGAGTTTGTCTATATGTGTATAGATGTAATATCAAAAGCATGTTCCATTAATGAAAAAACCAAGTCAGACTGCATTATGTTTAAATTTTCTTGTCTGCCATAAGCACTAAGCAGGAGAAATTTTGCATAATACCTTACCTATAAATATCTTTACTCAAAATACAAAGTTCTTAAAACTCAGTGATAACAAAGAAATAGCTTCATTAAAAGATGGGCAAAGATTTGCAAAGGTGCTCAACATCATAGATCACTAGAGGAATGGAAGTTAAAACTTTCATAATCTGGTATCACTACACATCTATTCAATTAGTGAATATCTAAAACACTGACAACACCAAACGATGGCAAGACAGGGGACAATAGTAACTCTGTCATTGCTGGTAGGAATGAAAAAAATGTAAGCCATTTTAGAAGACATTTTGGGACTCTTTTAATACTAAACACAGTCTCACCACACAACTCAGAATTTCTTTCTTACATATTTATTAAATTTAATTGAAAACTAATATCCACACAAGAACCAAAATGTGAATGTTTATAATAGCTTTATTCATAATTGCTCCAACCTGGAAAAACTGTAGCAGGGCATAAAATGTAGTATATCTACATTTGGAATATTATTGACTACTAAGAAATTTTAAGAGCTATCATAATTATGAAACATGGAAAAATCATAAATTCATACTACTAACTAAAATTTCAATTATAGAAAATCCTGGAAAAAATCCAGCTGTGGAGGTTTTAATTCCTAGGTTGGGGCAAGAAATGACACATAAGAGATATTCTACATGATACTGTAATGGTGGATGCATGTTAACATTATATATTTTTAAAATGCATATTCATAACAGAAACTATGTGTAAGAGAGGGAGTATCAGTAGCGCTCCACTACCTACTCATTTTTTCTGCATATCTAGGCTTTTCTTAAGTCTATTAATTTAAAAATGACTATGAGGTAAATTGAGTTACTATATGACCTTTTTTTTTTTTTTTAAATAGTATGAAGCAATACCCAAGGACTCTTCCAACTTTGGCCCTTCTGATGTTATTAGTTCAGGAGAGTTCTAAAATTATTTCCCTCCTAATTTTGTGCTCTACTTTATTCTAAATTCATTCTTGTCAGTCTATTTATTCCTATCAATTATACAGCCTATATATAGTATTACTTTTCAAAATAAAATAGAATATATCAGGCTTATGTAGTGGCATATTGATGTGGAAAATAGCCAACAATGTATTTATCTAGAATCTAATTTGTTGCTGGTATCTGTTGCTATTACAATACATTTTGTTAACTTGCAAAAGTCAGAAAATGTTATAAATTGCATTTCATAATATAGTATAATAGATGCAATTCAGATTTTCAAGTATCCAGTGAATATTTAAAAATTATGAACTTGAATAAGGCAAAAGTCATTTCAAACTTTCATAATACCAGTTCATTTTGGAATTCTAAAAGGATGAGTGTCTTAAAAATGAATCTACAATGCATGCACTGGTCAAATGGTGGTGGGAATTCCATGGGGACTAAAATTGATGTCAAATATATATAAAGAAAGAAAAAAATTATTAAAAAAAAAAAACCTCACAGGGCCCACCCTGGTGGCGCAGTGGGTTAAGCAACACACTGTGAAGCAGACCGCAGCCACTGCAGCACGACTTCGATCCCTGCTGCCGGCTGGGGTGGGGACCCACTTGGTGCAGCAGACCTCTCCTGCCTCGCCCGCTGCTCCCCGCAGCAGTGTGTTTCTGTCAGTCTGCCTGTTCTGCATCCTGCACTGTCTGGTGGATTCTCTCACCAACCCCACACCTCTGGCCTGTATCCCAAGGCTTGTATGCATAAATAAATAAATCTTAAAAAAAAACCCACAGTAAACCTAATACTAAGTAAGGTGACTTTTCTTACCACTTCCTTGATATAATACTTTAAAAAAAATTACTTAGTACAGTAATTTTTAAGCTGGGAAATGTCTTTTTTTCCCAATATCTGAAGTTCAGGGAAATTTATTTGAAAAGGTGAGAATGTATGGCCCTAAATCTTACATATTATTATAAGCCATTGTTACTTCAATAAAAAAAGCAGCCCTAAAACCCAGAACCAACAGAATAGTGAACATAACAATTCTGTGTTATGTCATCTTAGAATATGACAGTTATTCTTGGCAACAGCACAACTTTATATCAATTGTGGTATTACATATAAGACTTTCTAAATATAAAGGCATTACTTTGGTGTATTTTTTGGTTTACTTTGTGCTTGTCTGTGTTAGGTATCTTTGCAAATGTGAACATATTGGGGAAAGAAAAGTCAGTGCTTTTAAAAAATAGAATTACCTTTAATTCTTAGCAATGGCACCTGATAAGACTTCTGTGACTCTCAAACAACCTTTTATTTCAGTTTAAGATACTTTAAGTTTTAGTCTGTATTTTTTTAATGATATATTGGAATCTGCACTTTGTTGCTATTTTATTTAACTGATTGTTTTTATAAATAACTTAATACTTAATAGGTCTAATTCTCTTCAGTAAAATTCATATCCTATCAGTTCACATAATTCTTTTTCCCACTTACCACCAGATAAGATGCAGCACATGCTCCAATCCAGGGCACAATTATTCATCAGTTGGATTCTTTTTTTTTTTCATCTAAATTTCCATCTGTATCTCAGATAGACTGTTATGTTCACTTTTCTGTTGTTTCTAGGTTTTTGTTTGTTTGCTTTTCATTGAGGTAACAATAGTTCATGATAATGATTAAGATTTAGGGCCATAGGTTCTCATCTTTTCAGATGTATATTACCATACTTCACCCAAAGAGACTATTTTAATCACTTCTTTTTATAGCACTTAAAATTTAGAAATAATGCTAAATGGTCAGTTAAGCACTTGCTCAGAGGTCTCTCAAAGTTAAGGGATTCCCCACTGCTCCATCAAGAAAGCATAAACAGGGAAGACAAAGGATCCAAAATTATCAATGAGTGGTGTTAAAAACCGTTTGTGATTTACTCAATGAAATACTACTCAACTAAAACAGGTGTCTTTTCCCTTAATAAAAGTATACTACTACATAAAAGAGGTCAGAAAGTGAAAGATAATTACCAGATCGCTTCTCTATATGCAGACCATAAATAACCAAAGCAAATGTACAAACAAAACAACAAAAATAACTTTTAGAATTTGTGAAAAAGTAGTGTTTACCAGAAAAATGGAAGTAGGAAGGAGGATATTGTGGGGTTCAATTTGTTAGTGGCACTAAAACTTTGGTGACTACAATGAGGTAAGTGGGAAACTGTACTTACGAAACTTATAAATTATTGTAAACTACTTACAAATTAATAACTTTTTATCTAAAAATATTATTTGTAAAAACTTCCATTCAAAATGTCAGTTAAGAAATTTGACAACAAAGTATGAAAAGATTATTGATATTCTACCAACTTACATGTGACAAAAAACTTTTTAGTAACTAACATTTGAATTTTGTTTGTTAGTGAACTATCAAAAATAATACCACCATTATATAAAAAGACAAAGTATTCCTACTTTTCCAAATACAAAATGATATTTCAGTCCCCCTCATAAAAAAATGACAACAGAAAGAATACAGAAGTAAATAGGAAATAACAGATGTTTTAGAAGATATAAAATTCTTGCTTATTAGATATTAGGGACTGAGAAAAATGTAGTGACATTCTTAAATCTACTTTTTGTTTCTGAAAACAGAAGAGTAACATTTTTAGAACAAAGAACAAAATTGATTCTATAAATTCAATGTTCAGATAAATTATTGTATGAACCAAAATAATTATTCTTTTCGGTAGTAACAGAAATACAAATATGTACTTTATAGATTTTATGGACCCTTCATGAAGAAATTTCTATAGATCAGAAAAACTCCAAACTTTAGTGGAGGCAGAAAACATTTAAATATTGTTCATCAATTTGAACAATTAGATTTAAATATAACATTTTACAACATAAATTCATATTCTTCTCTAGTACACATGAACATTGAGGAAGAATTGATCACATAAAATATAAATATGAAAAGATGTATTTAATAAACTTCATTCTCTAGGTAAAATACATTTTAACTTAGAAAGTCATTAGGGTCAAGTGTCAAAAAATTAAAACTTAGGAAAAATACTATCTGCATAGCCTGGGATTCAGTATTCAGTATTCTGGTTTCAGGACTAGGCTGTACAGAGCTGGATAAGAAGGGACTTCCCATAGAGCAAGGCTGAATACCTACAGGAACATGAGGTCAGATCAAGATTTGAATTGTTTTATATTTGGTTCTGTAACTCTCTTCTACTTTGCAAATTCCTTGAAAGTCTATTAAATGAAACAAACATTCTGTAATTGTGTCTTGTGAAATAAAGTGGGATAGGCATATTTATCTTAAGAGTAATGCTGATTAAATGAAGCAAACTCTAATAGCATATAGAAAGAAAGTACACACGAGCCCTCCTAAGCCAGTTAGGGCTACTCTGATAGACTGCCATGTGGTCCTGGTCTCGGGAATATGAAGAGGAATGAGAAACTTTCAATGCTGTGGGTTTTCTTAGAACAGTAAAAGAAAAGAGTCACCCCTTGATTGAGACACATGGGTTACTTTTTCATGAAATATATATTTGCCACAATCTGTGTCTTCACTACCCATAGAAAGAGCTTATTCATTGGAGAACAACTAAGCCAAGGGCATTGTATTTCCCGTTTAAGAAAGAAAAATGTAGATTTCTCATTAGAAGGCAAAATCATCAAAAGGATGAATTAAAGGATACTTAAGAAAAGAGTTCCATCTAGTTAAGGCATTTAAAATAAATCTAAGAAAATTTCCGAATTCTGGGCCCACAAAATTATAATTTGTGAAGAGCATATACTTTTTCCACCATAACTTTGGCCCTTTTAAGATTCTATTCTTGAACACATACAGACGAAAAAAGAAGTGGCCTAGTAAACCTTTTAACTTATGAAAAAATTCTCAAATTTCATCAACTCAAGGTGACCTTGAATTGCAAATATGTTGAATGCTCAAAAATAATTGGTACGTTGATGTATTCATCAATTAATTTAGAATTCATCCTTTAAGACATTGAAATTTATTGGCAAAGCAGATATCTATCAACACTAATTCATTTTCGCATTAAAAAGGTGATGTGGATGACTTTAACAATGAATCTTATTTGTAGAAAACCTTGTGTTGTAGATTTATAAAATTGAGAGACCATATGAATATTAGGAGCACGTTGGTTGTTGACTCTTCTGGAAAAAAATATAGTAAGCAAAACCTAAGCAATTGCAAATTTTCTTTTTTTAATGATTTATTTTATTTATTTATGCATAGAACTGGGTACAGACCAGAGGTGGGGGTGTGCGAGAGGATTCACCAGAGACAGAGTGGGGAGGGGAATAGTCAGATCTACTGAAATACACTGCTAAGGGAACAGTGGGTGAGACAAGAGAGGTCTTCTGTACCATATGTGGGTCAGCTCCCTGGTCAGGGATTCTACTCAGGCCATCACGGTGAAAGTGCTGAGACTTAACTGCTAGGCCACCAGGGAGGCCCACAATTCCAAATTTTCAATAGAAACATTTGTAATCCTTAATAAAACATTCTGTCCAAGATGGTAGCTATTAAGAAATACTATGGTATTTGAACAAATTACAGCCATTTAAATACAAATTTATATTTCATAATTTTTTTGCACATTCTTGAATGTGCCAACTCACTTTACTCTGACACAAGTCAAAATCTGAAAAGGTTCTCTTATAAACTAATGGTGAATGTGGAAAAATTACTATACATCATCACAGATTACATATTTAGAGAGCATTTCTACTAAGTGTATTATCTTTGATTCATAGCTAGACTATTATCATGCCTGAAATGGTTATATAGTTTAAATGACTTGCACAAGATTTCCATTTGCATTTCAAATATATTATTTTTTTCTGACATGTTAGCATTAAATGAATCACGCAGATATATAATAGGATGCTATAGCATATAGCCCACCATAAACTCTAATGGAGCAGGTATAGAACTCTTAAATGTAAAGAATCTAAAGCAGACTGACACAGAACAGCTAGACAACTAATAACTATAAGAAATGGATGTTTCTGTAAGGGCCTTTAAAAAAATAAGACATGTGCAGCATAACAGAATATGCCATTATTCATGTGTTTATTGAATTTATCCTATTGTAGCACAGTCTAAGAAAATATGAGTCCGTGCTCTAAAGATTACTATTTGAATCACCTTTCACAAGTTGTTTAACCTTGTGATTTTTATCTTCCACATCTACAAAGTGGAGTTAATAATATGTACCTTTACCTACCATTTTATTTTAAGGATAATGAATCGTGAATGCCCTTTATAAATTCTATTCTATTACACAAAATAAATACAAAGTCATTTTTTACCATCAAATAATTTAAGGTTATTTCTATTAACAAAATATGAGATTTGTGTATTTGTCTTTCTCAATAACTATGTGTAAATCTCTAACATATTTAATTTTAGTTGTTACTCTATAGAAAATATATCCCATTGACTTTCTTTTCCAAGAACTAATATTTTACTTATCAAGGTCAGATAAAGAATGAGAACTTATTTGATAAGTAAGTAAATAAGTTATTTAATAATCTTATTTACTATAAGGTTATTTAATAATCTTATAAACAACCTTATGTGATATATTAAATACCCTCCAGACTCTGGAAGTGTAGTTCTCAGGGTCCTAAAAAACACTCATTCTTTTTTTTTTAAACATGAAAAGGAGTGTGAAGGAAAAAAATAAATTAGGCTAGTCTTGCTGAGTTACTGAACATGGAGTTGAACAATAGACGGATTACTAGGATAGATGCTAGTAGGTTGTTTATAGATAGTTTGTTCTCTTCCCAAGTCTTATGTTTTGAGAGTTTTCCAAACCCTGAAAGATTAGGAATTGCTTGCTTAAAGAGATTGGACAGCATATAATGATGAAGAAGCTTATCTTTTCAGTTTCTGAATTATTGAATATGTCATGGCACCCAGTGTTTATGGAAGATCTTTGAACAAAATACAATACTCTGTTTTTTATTTCACTTTTTTACTTTACCTCTGGAAAAGAATATTTAAGCAATATTGCCTATGATAATTCACAATATTCACTGGGATTAACCTCATAAAACTATGGACTAATTTTGGTCAAAATTTCTTATAATGTCCATAACTGAAAATTAGCTTTTAATGACTTGTTGAGTAGTTCTTCTCTGATGATATATGGTTTAAATATTGCCTGAAACTACTTGGAACAGTGAAGGAATAATAAAAATTTAAGAAATTACTGTATTAATATTTTTGCTGTGCACCTTTTTGTTTCTTATGTCCTCCTTTATAGCTTTTGCTTTGGGAATTTGGAAAAACTAATAAAAATTGAACACTAAAATATTAAGCTTTTTCATTTTAGCAGTTGCCACATTTTAGAATTCAGAGTGTTGCCTCACAAAGTCAATTGATTTTTATATTTTCAATCTGAAGTAGATATATTTTCAGGTCAAATCTTCACAATTTTGACTTTATAGTTTCATAGAAAGTTATAAGAAATTACAAAAATTATTTTCCATATTGTGCCTATTATAGGAAAAGCACCTAGTAAATACCTCAAACTACTCTCTATAAGACAATAAGTGACTGGAATAAAGATATTGGTGAGATTTGTTAATTACTGAAAATTCCTTGTATTTTACATAAAGTATTTTTGAAGATAGTGAGTTCCTTTTTTATTTCTTCACAACTTACAGAGAATATTGGGGAGAAGAAGTTGGCAGAAAAATCATCTTTTATAAGGAACTTAATAAACACTGCATAATAACTAATACTGATAAAAACTAAGAAAAAAGATAGAAGATAGTGTAGACTACCATATAATTGACTAATAGTATATATTGTACAGTTTTAAGCTTTGATAAATTTAGGAAAGAATTATGATTATTTTCATTTAACATATTTTATTCAAAATCAAAATATTAAATGTCTTCCTTGTTCAGTAATCCTTTGGTTTCAAAGTATAGTAGTCTACTTAAATTCATATAAGTTAGTGGAAAGCTCTAGGGGGAAACAAATACAAACATTTTTGAGATATATGCAGATATTTACATGAGTTAAAAGTTTACCTGGCACATTTGTTCTTTTTATCTTTCTCTCTCCCTTGTTCTCTTAATAGTACATGAATTTTTGCTCCCAAAGTTTTATCCTTTTTATGTTACATTAAGGGTTTTTGTGACATACCTCCATAAATTTTCCTTGATGAGAGCAGATAGGTTGTTACCTCCATTAACATGGGACTAGGTCGTGTGGCTTGCTTTGACAAATGAAAGGTCAGTGAATAAGAAGGGATAGTTTTCATGGCCTGTACAATTTGTATTATTTGACTTGGACTTTTATGCTACTGTAAGCTGTTATGAGAATAACACATCTCAGGAAGAACCTTCTCCATTAACTTGTGCCCCAGAAGAAAACACCTGGAGACTTGAAGTAATAGTTGAAAGCTTAGAGCCCAATCTATCTAATCCATATCAGCAAAACTGCTGATCACACAAACTGGAAACCAAGAAAGTTATAAGTCACTGAGATTTTGAGGTGATCTCTTTTAATGAATTCAGATTAATAAGTGCATCTGCTCTTTTAGTGTTTTTTGTATCATTCTATAAGTTGTTTTATATATGTCCTCTCTGTTTAGTCTTCAGCATGTACATTGACAAAGTAAAATATTTACTGTCCAAAGTTATATATGACCTAATAACTAAACTATATATCCTAGTACCACATGAATTTCTAAGAAATTTCTCTTTATTCACACAAAATTTGGAAAAGATTCTGATTGTGAGCCAGACAATAGGTTAGCTAGTAATGAATGAATCAGCTATCAGCTGCTTTCATGGCACAATCTTGAATGGACATCTGGACTGTGAGAGATCAAACCTTCATAAAATTCTCATCAAAATACTGTGAAGAGCTCAATGAAGGATTTATCAAATATGATATTTATGTTAGTATGTACATTGCAACCCTTTATATATAGATTGACTCGACATTTGTCTAGCAGTAATTCAACCTGTCTAAAAGTCTCACAAATAACATGGGGATTACAATTAATGGCAAGTATATGTAAATTTTAAAATATTTTAATAAAAAAAAAAGGAAAAAAAATAAAAGTCTCACAAATATATAAATCACAGAATAGGGGTAAAATCAGCACAAAACATTGACTCTTATAACCAATCTATAGTTAGATTCTAAGAGATATTTTCACTAATATAAAACTTATAATGAGTTGAATTAACAACCAATGTCTATCAAGTAATATCTGAAAAAATGACAGAAAGGGAAGCACCATACCTTATCCCCAGAGAGAACTGACTTAATACACAATCAAAAGGCATTTATGAGAACCATGGAATCCAGGAGAATACAAAGTCAAAACAGCTTCATTGAAATGTATAAGGAAGGTAATTTAATTTCAACAGCAAAGCCTTTCCTTCCAAAGACACCACAGCTTGCACTGAGGAAAAAAGTACATGACTTCATTCTTAGGAAAGAAAGAGTAAAGTGTAATGTATGTTCAAAGGTCTGGCTGCTTGGGAGTTGTCTAAAGGACTAGTTTCAGTCTACCTTGACTCAGTGTATGACAGAGCTGACATACTTTGGATCACTAGGGACAACAGAGAAAGAAGAGATATCAAGGGGTTGTGGCAGTGCTAGAGTACTTGAATTACTGTGCAACCAAAACTGACAGAACTCATAGTGTTGAGAGAAAACATTTAGCTCATGGATTCTCACATAAGAAAGAAAGGAGATGATTAGAACATGCATAAAATGTTCTGGTTTGGTGGAGGATCTCCTTTGGGACTGATGTCTAACTCCACTGAGTTGGGATGCTCATAGGACATAAGCAAAATGTATTCTTGGGGGACGTATAGTATAAAAGAGCTCAGTGTTTGTGCCAGTCACAGAACTTATAGTAATATAAAGAGACACCAAATGAAAAAAGACCATGATATTCTGAAAAAGAAACTAGCAAACCTGTCTAATCAAGAAAGTATTAACACAGGTCCAGAGATGACACATCCTATAAAAGGTTTAAGTTGTCCTTATAATCTTCAGTCTATATTATTAATGAAGGTCATCCTCTGCATAAAAGCAGTCCATACAGACTGAGAGAATAGCCTGTTTCTTCAAATGCATATGACACAACAAAATATAACAAGGCACATAGAAATTTGGAAAAAAATGTCTTAATCAAAGAGACAAAATAAATCTCCAGAATATAACACTACAGAAATGGAAATATGTGAATTACCTAACAAAGAATTCAAAATATTGTGTTAAAGAGCTAAGACACTACAACAAAGAGAGACAACTAAATGAAATCACAAAAACAGTGCTTGGGGAGAGAAAGAGAATGCCAACAAAAATATATTTAAAATGATAGTAAAAAAAAATCTTTCAACCATGAACACTGTACCTAGCAAAACTGCCCTTCATTAGTGAAAGAGAAATCAAAATCTTCCCAGAAAAATAAGAGCTTACAGAACTCATTACTACTAGACATGTCTTAAAGATTTACCAACGAGAGTTCTTCAAATTGAAACAAAAGGACAATAGGCAGCTATACAATAGCATACAAAAATAGAAAGCTCTTTAGAAAATATATTGACAAATAATTATTGGTGTAATACTGCAATGGTCATGAGTAGATTATCTTTAATTCAACTATAGAATAGAAAACATTAAAGCATTAAAATGACCATAACTATATAAATGTCAATGTATACTAAATATTTTAAAAATTAATTTGTGTTGTTATTAAAAATGAGATGTAAAGAAACAAGAGTTTTTGTGCACAATTGAATTCAGCTTTTATTAATTTTAAATAGATTGCTATAAACATAAGAATTTTTATGTAATTCCCATATCAAAAAATAAAATACCTATTAAAGATTAACAAAAGAGAATGAGAAATCAGATAAAGCTTGATACTACAAAAAAAGTCAACAAGACAAAATGGAATGCAGCTAAGAGGAAAACTTGGAAAATAAAACTATAAAACATTCAGAAAACAATTATCAAAGGGACATTAGTAAGTCCCTTTGATCAGTATTTAACTTTAAATGTAAATTGATTATATGCCAAAGTCAATTCTATATCAAATATAGAATGTATGATTATATAACAAATTTCATAACAAACAGCTAATCTCTTGATACTTATGGTGAGGATTTTGAATTCCTCATTGTAGCATTCTATTTAAAGATATTTTATTCCATTTGTACATTTGAAAGCTATTGCTCTTTGTAATTTTCTACCCTATCTTTGATTTGAAAAAACAAAAACAAAAACAAAAAAACAGAGCAGATATAACAAACTTAAACCTAAATAACCAAGTATGCTGATTACATATATCATTAGTTTTACTTTATGTGGCAAGTCAACACTTTAATCTGATTTAAAGTATTTACTTTGAGTTGAAAACATTTGCATTTTTGGTAAAAACTTACTATGTATACGGATTTGCCATGTTTAAGTTTCATTATCAAATATCTGAGCACTGGGCACCCGAAATTTCAAATGTATTTGTCACCATCTCAGGTTTCTGGTAGCTCTGACTACTCCTTCACTCGTGCCTCAAGGTTCTGGAAATGTCTCTAAACTTGCTATATGACACCGCGTGAGTTCCTTGACCACAACTTGATGTCAGAGTCTTCCAATACAAAACCAGTCTGACACAATTCACACAAAATCTTATTTAGCATAATTTCTTTCAATTACTCTAAATACTCAACTAGTACTTAGAGTTCCATTACATATTTTCAATTTATAAATAACCTTAAATTCTTAAATAGTATTTTTACAATTAAAATAAGTTTAATTCTTTTGAATTCTCTATAACATTTCTGCTTAAAATGAAAAATCACCCTCCTAAATACTGTTGTCTTTTTAACTTAAAACACAACCTCTTAAGTAATTATTGGTAGTGGCATAAATCTATTTTCAATTTTAAAATGTTCTTTGAATCTTTTGAAACTTCAAAACTTTATATTCTCACAAATTTATTGGCTATAGAATAAAGAACAAAACAAGTTGATTTACTTTTTTAATTTAAAATCAGTGATAAAGAATGACACATAGACATATTACTTTTTATTTAATAGATATAGCAAAGACACATAAATTTACTTTGTAATTGTTTGCTATAAAAATGTTTGTTTTTTAACCAACCACAGTAATTGTATCTAAGCTTTTCTGAATACTTGAATGAACTCATGACTAGACTAAGTCATCCGGCAATTATTTATTCATGCATGAAATATATAAATTTTAACCTATTAAATGTTTCAAGGTAAAGATTTGATTATTTTGGGGCCTCCCTGGTGGCGCAGTGGGTTAAGGAATGCACTATGAAGCAAACCACAGACACTGCAGCATGAGTTCGATCCCTGCTGCCGGCCAGGGAGGGGACCCACATGGCGCAGCAGACCTCTCCTGCTGTGCCCGCTGCTGCCCTCAGCAGTGTGCTTCAGTCGGTCTGCCTGTTCTGCTCCCCACTCTTGTCTGGTGAATCCTCTCACCTCCCACGATCCTGGCCTGTACCCCAGCTCTTGTATGCATAAATAAATAAATATTTTTTAAAAAAAGATTTGATTATTTTGATGAATGCTGCTTCTCTGCAACATATGGATAACCACCATAATTTAATTAATGTATTAATTATATAAAAACTATAAAGAATGTAAAATAAAAAAATCTTCCCCATCACTTTGAAAACATCATTTCTATAGTATAAATAAGATAATTATTTACTTGAAAATGTCTAAAACATTAGTATTGATAAAAACATCAGTATTGCATGTTTTAAAACATCACTATCTTACAAAAATTTTTAATGACAAAAATGTTGGACAACAATTTTATTGTATATTTTTGCTATTTATATATACAAAGCATTAGTAGTCCATTAAAAGTATGATTTAAGGCAATAGTGTATTTTCGTCTAATAGAATAGAGTTTAAAACTTAAAAATATTTTGCTAATTACTTAAAAGATTCATCTTTAGAGTAGATGAATAAAATCTATTCTGTAGTCAAGAAAGAAGATATTTTAAAATAGAAATAGTTAATAATACAACGTTAAATCAATGCACATAATTGTATTTAAACTATTAGAATTAAGTACTTTGTAGTACCTAAACCTCCCTTTTAAAGGCTGTCTTTAATATTAATAATATACCCTTCCAAATACATGAAATTTTATTAAAATTAACATAAATATTGCTTTTTATATAATGCAAATGTTGATAGAACCCAAAGCAGCAGACAGTGCAATAACAAAAGTCATCAGCTACCATGATATGGTGAAGGCAGGAGGAAGGTTATAGCATCTGAGCATGGATAGAATCGGAGGGGATTATGCTAAGTGAAGCAAGTCAGGAAAAAGATTAATACCAGATGGGGTCACTTATATGTGACTACAGAAAAACTAAACAAAGGGCCAGTCGAACTTTAAAACTTAACCTTAAAATTTGATCATCTCAGGCATCCAGAAGGAGAGGCAAAATGGGGGAGTAGGGAGCACTGTAGACTATGGTGAGGTCTATGGGTGCTTTGGTGGTGGAAGAGCTACAGTGAGCACACCTCAGGGGAAAAATCTTATATGTCAAAATGTTGACAATGGCACTTCATTTAAAATAATAAAAAATTGGCAGCTTCCCACCCAGCTGTGACTATGCAGGTGCCACCTTTTTTTTTCCTTTTCCTAATAAATCTGTTCTTTTAAAATGTAAAGAAAGAGAGCACAAGGGACTGAGGTGATGGTGCAGTGGTGAGAGGGTGATGGGGAATACATGGGGATTACAATTGATGGCAAATATATGTAAATTTTTAAAAAAAATTTATATTAATAAAAAAATGAAAAAAAAGAAACAGAACAATAAAATTAAGAAAAATGGAAAAAAGAAAATTTGTTGTTAAAAATAAAAAGAACAAATTTATGAACATAATATCTGATAGGAAACTATGTATATACCATTACAAAGGACATCACACAGAAAAACAACATTACAGATACCACAACAATTACAAAATCCGGATAAAAAAACTGATTAATCAACTCCCTGAAACATCTAGTGCATTCCTTGTTTGCATGCTCTTCGATTGTTTCTTCATATAACATTGACTTTATGATATTATTTTTTGTCAAGTAAATAGAAAGCTACTCATTTAATCAGTAGAGATAATAAAAAATTGGTAACTGAGATTGGTAAAATATGTATCACAATTTACATAGAGATGTTTGTATTATTGTTTATAATTTGGTGCTTTATGAATACACAGTGATAAATTATATTTGTACAATTTCCATAAAGAAAAATGCATAAGGAGTGGGCCTCCCTGTTGGTGCAAGGTGCAAGGGGAAGCATCCACAGCCACTGCAGCTTGAGTTCCATCCCTGGCCAGAGATGGCTCACATGGTACAGCACACCTCTCCTGTCTCGCCCGCGTTTGCTCCCTGCAGAGGTGTATTTCAGTCAATTTGCCTGTTCTGTTCCCCACTCTGTCTCTGTTGCAACCTCTCACCCCCCATACCTCTGGCCTATACCCCAGTTCTTGTATGCATAAATAAATAAATCTTTTTAAAAAAGAAAAATGCATAAATAAAATGCATAAGTAAAATGCATATTACTTTCTAACAATACCCTTTGCATTTTCAATACAGTCCTCACAGGAACTTCTGACTTGACAGGGTATCAGAGACCTATTGTTTTGCTTGCAATTTTGACATGTTTAAATGTTGAGTTTTCCTTAGAGTAACTTCTGGTTCTGCACACTTAAAAATTCATTACTTTCTCCTCCCCTACTCCCATATTTCCAGTTCTTGGTATTATCTATGTCTGTATAATAATCAGACCATGACTTGAATTTGTATATCACTTCGACAAAGTAAGTCAGCACGTCAAGTAGCAGAAAGCCTCCTGGACATTCTTGGTAAATAATCTAACTTGGATGGAAGTGAAAACAAACTTTAAATAGTACTAAACCAAAATATTTCAAATCAAATCACTTCGACTGGACTCCTAAAATGATGTTTGTTGGTCAACATGAAAGAGGAAATAGGAAAGTGATTATAGGTGAATTATATTAACTTTCAAAACTTTATAAACATAGATCATCAGTGAGCACATAGTAAACAACTCTCCAGGAATTGGATGCACTCCTCTACAATCACTTGTTGAGTGCCTGACTCCACTCGGATTGCATAATTGCTCATTTTCTTTGCCTCCTAAGAGGTGGCAAAAGCCATGTGGAAGTCCAGCTAAAGAAAATATATAGAATTATTGGGGATTTCCATTTATTAGAAGGGAAATGAATCAAAATCACAGTGCTATATCACCTCACCATGTGAGAATGGTCACATCAAAAAGAATGGAAACAACACATGTTGGTGAGGATGTAGAGAAAAGTGAACTCTTGTCCACTATTAATGGGAATGCAGGTTGGTACAGCCTCCATGTAAAACTGAATGGAAATTTCTTAAGAAACTAAATATGAAATCCTGCATAATTCAGCCATAACCTGTCATCCTAAAAATATGAAAACTCTATATGGAAAGACTTATGGACTCCTGTGTTCATGGCAACACTGTCCCAATCACTAAGTCATGGTACCGACCCAAGTGCCCATCAACAGAATAATGGATAAAGAAATTGTGGAATACATACTACTTGGCTCTTAAAACACATGAAATAGTGCCTTTGGAACAAAATTAATGGACCTTGAGGTAATTATGTTTAGCTAAATAAGTCAGAAAGTGAAAGACAGATATATGGTTTCACTCACATGTGGAATATATATAACAAAAAGATATACATAGGTGAATGCAAAAGGAATATATTTTGGATCTAGTGAAAGAATTTAATGGTTACCAGAGGGAACAGATGGGTGGGAGGCAGTTGAGATACTGGCATGAGTGGTATGATGGAGAATAAATGGAACATGTGCACATACAGAGGAGTAAAAAGGTAACCTGAAAATTAAAATAATAAAAAAAAGAAATCATGGGGATTTAAAAAAAGCATTTGTTTTTTGTTACAGAACTTTCTTCCTTCTCTTCCATTTTTTCTCTCCAGTCTACTAGCATGAAGAGTGGAAATACCAGCCATGATATTCCAATGATATAGAGCAGTCCTTGAGATGCTGAACCAAGGAAAACAAGTGCCTGCTTTTTGGTATCTTCTTGAAAGGTAATAAAATACATTTCAAATTTGTTTAAACCTCATTTTAGTAGAAGAACAGGATACCATTTTCTCCCAGGGGAATATAAAGATAATTTATCATTTTTGTACTTACAGTCATACACAGTCAAGAAAAGATGCTATGGCACAGGAATCTTATTATTTAACAGATGGGGAACCTGGAGTTCAGTAGTATTTGCACAAGTTTACACACAACATAAGAAAGATAGCTTGGGCCTAAATTCGAATGTTAGAAAAAAATACCCACATTAAACAGGAGTTTATAATTTGGAAGAGAAACAATGTTTGCAATGTTTGCATTAAAAGCAACATATTGAATGATAAGATAATTTATTAGGTTGAATGATTTAATAGTAAAAATGTACACTTTTTGAAAGGTTACTATGTCAGTCACTTTATAACCACTTGACATACACTAACTTGTTCTAGTCTCAGCATAACCAATTACATAGGTATTTTATTATGCATATTTTATAGGGAAGAGAACTGAAGACATGAGAAGTCAAGAGTTTTAATTAACTTGTCGTAAGTGACACAACCAATAAATGACAAACCTGGCATTTGAGTTCAAGCAGTCTAGTTCCAGTAACTGTGCACTAAGTCATTTCCTCACACTACTTTTCTCTGATCTGGTTAGTTAGAAAAACAGTTTTCACATGCAATGTATAAACAGAAAAAAATGTTAACAGATACAGCATATATTATATGTCAGTCACTGTTCCATGTAATTTATATGAATTTACATTTACATCATATGTCAAAATGTTTACATTATAAATATATAACATACTATAATTTATATTAAGCAATAAAATCCTCATAAAATAAAATTCTGATTATGTGACTAGAATTGCTTAGTAACTCTATTACACAAAAAAGAAAATTGAATTCCAGAAAATGAAGAATTTTTGCTCAAAAGTAATGCAGCTAGAAAGTGGTACAGCTGAGCTTCTAAATCAGGAAAACTGTTTCCAACATTTGGCTCTTAAACACTCCTATAGCAAAACACATATCTTTTCAAACATTACACCAGTAACAAATGCTTGCAAAATTTACATAATATAAAATAACATCATGTAAGTGGAAATATAATCTAAATGAATTTTGAAGTAAGAAGTAATAATAAACAATGACATTGAGATTTAGATGCAGTTTGTAAAGAATTGAGGAAATATTTTAAAAAATGAGCATCATGTAGAAGAGGGATGGCATTCAGTAAGGTTGATTATATTTTTAAAAACTAGCTCATTCACTTTAATTTCTAAATTTGAGATTTTTAAACCCAAAATTAACCTTTCTTGCTTTTAGCTCATTCATTTTTGATAGCTTCAATTCTTGACTACTATCTATTAATTAAATTTAATTCAGTGACAATTTATGTTCTGACTGGCAATCTGTGAAAATAAAAAATTTAAGAAATATGTTTCTTGCCTTCAAGGAAATGGTGAGAAAATGATAATCTTCTAAAAGTTTATAACATATTATTATAACTAGCTGTTATATTCACCAACTCTTTTTTGATTCTTGGATGTGATTAATCTTAAATATTACTAAATAATCCAACATATCAGTTCAATAATCTTTCTTTTCTTAAATTTTTTAAAAAGATTTATTTATTATGCATATAAGCACTGGGGTACAAGCCAGAGGTGTTAGGGGTGAGAGGATCCACCAGAGACAGAGTGGGGAACAGAACTACTGAGGGGAACAATGGGCTAGGCAGGAGAGGTCTGCTGTGCCATGTGGGTCCCCTCCCTGGCTGGGGATCGAACTCATGCTGCAGTGGCTGCAGATAGATGCTTCGTAGTTCTGTGCTTAACCCATTGCATCACCAGGAAGGCCCTCAGTTCAATAATCTTTCATTGAACAACTATTACCTGTCAGACATTGCTTCAGAAGCTGTGATAGAAGAAACCTCATTGTAGAAAATACATATAAACAAGGTATTTACAATGTGGTAAGTATAGGGAAGAGTGGAGTCATGCACTCTGGCATCATTAGTAAAAAGGATCAAATGGGAGGGGATAAAGCATGGATTGGACTGGTTTTTATGATAAAAATAGTTTCAAGCAGGTTCCCTTGCCTCTCCCTGGCCTGGTTCCACTGGCCTGGCAGTCCCACTTTATTTCTATCCCTTTCCTTCTCAATAAACTTTTTCTTTCTCTAAACAAACAAACAAAAAATAGTTTCAAGCTTTTATTCAAGAACTGTTAATTAATGACTGATTTTTATGATAAAAATTGTTTCAAGATTTCATTCAAGTGCTCATTATATATCAGTACTGTGCTAAATGTAATAAAACACTGAAAAATGTAAACCTCATTTCTATAGCTAAAAAGCTTATATTATAGGTCAATAGAATTAACACAATTCTTTATTAAAATGATGAAGAATAAAAAGAGAATGAAAGAAGGAAGGAGGGAGGAACAGTAGAGAGACTTCAGAAAGTGAAATTAGAACCAGCAAAGTTTGTTGATTTCTGAATCAGCAACTTCTAAAATCAGGGAGGAGCTACAAGAAGAGTTAAATGAGAGGGAAAATCTGGAATCAATCATAACATTTGAATTCAGTTAAGATGTTTGATTAATGTCAGAATTCTGGGTAAGTCTGTAGAGCATGAATAGGAGTATATAGAAGATGTCTAAAAAGAACACTGGATTGATGATTCAGAGATCTTAATTTTCTTTGGCAGTGACAACCTAGATCTTCCAGTCATGCCATATCAAATTAAAATAGTTTTCTTGGCATCCATAGAACAAAAGGTCAGAATTTATGGAAATCCTGCTATATTTCACTATACAAAGTTGTCTGGGAATAAAAGCTATGCAAATTGAATCACATTTATAGAATTTTTCAAAGCTCACCTACACATCTATGAATCCAATAAAAAACAAAAAATCATTTCTAATCAGAAAGATTTTATTTCTGATTTTTATTTTTAGTAAATTTAAAATTAATGTATAAGTCTTTTACTGATATTTCAATAATGTTTTGTTTTTGAAAGTGTGATGTTAGACCAACTAGGGGATACTATGATTATAATATAAATATAAATTTAAATTTATTGTCAAGATGCTTTATGGATTAAGGATCTAATGATCCCTCTTTGTTTCAAATATATAGCAATAACAGATAAAGTAAAATGAGTAGGCCAAATATATATGGTTAGACTCAGAAAAGAAAAATATCTCCATAAATAAATAATGATTTTTTGGGGAGGATAAATTATGGAGCTACTGAACAACAGTCAGAAGTCAGTAGAGATGACTGAAAAGTTCATTTCTTCTATAATAAAGAGTAAAACTATTTAAATATTAAGGATGGAGTTCTACTTCTAGTACAGAGATTTTATGTCCATACAGAATAACTCTCCAGTTCATACTCTGGACAAAATACAAAAACAACTATCAGGACAATGAGTAGTAAACACAGGTAGGCAGAATGCGGAGAAGTCAAAGTTTTGAGAGGTAACCAGCATGAGGTTAGTTGCCATTTTGTTAAGGTATTTCCTGTCAGCATGAACTTAAACAAGAACTTTATGAAAGGTAGCAGCTCTTGCTTCTGTGGGGTAGACAGCCTAGATTCAGGTGTGATCAGAGGAAAGGTAATGCTGCAATAGAGGAGAGAAAAGTGTTTGGAGGCTGAGACTGTGAACCTGGACCCCCAGTGACAAGCATAAGTTATTCTAAGATACTGTATTCTAGTAGATTTCAAAGTAACAACCAAAAAGCAGTATCTGTATATCAATGTTTGCATTATAAAATGTTAAAACAATATAGAAGAACCTTTTAAAGTTAATCAGAACAAATTAAGATAAAAACAGTATTACATAAAAAAGATGGAGTGATTGGGCCCTCCCTGGTGGTGGAGCGGGTTAAGCACCACGCTATGAAGCAAACCACAGCCACTGCAGCACGTGTTCGATCCCTGCTGCCGGCCAGTGAGGTGACGCACATGGCGCAGGCAGACCTCTCCTGCCTTGCCCGCTGCTCCCCTCAGCAGTGTATTTCAGTTGATCTGCCTGTGCTGTTCCCCACTCTGTCTGATGGATTCTCTCATCCCCCACCCCACACACACACACCTCTGGCCTGTACCCCAGTGCTTGTATGCATAAATAAATAAATCTTTAAAAAAAAAAAGATGGAGTGATTAAAAAGAAAAAAGACAACAAACATTTTAAAATATGTAGAATGAAATGTCAACATTAAAGGGAATTGAATAATAAAAAAAGATAATAAATTAATATATTGAAATGAGATGCTGGAAAAATGAACAAGACCAAAAACCTTAAATACCAGATACAACACACAGAAGAAAGAGAACTATGCTCCAAACCACTAAAACTATTTCCAAAGTCACGTCAGAACATTTAACAATTGCTACCCTCAGCCCACTCAGTTCCAATGTGAGAGTACAAACAACCATTATAAATCTAAAGTAACTGTCTTCAGATCAAGGAATCCTGTTCTTCACCCTAACATATCATCTCAACCTGTCAAATTGTTCTATTGTAAGAACAGAACAAATGCAGATCACAATTTTGAACACCCTCATTTTTTTTACATTCCTAGATTTTGGTTCAATTTATTCTTAACCTCTCCTGAATTATTTTAAATGAAAACTTCCTTTATGATCTGCCAAGTTTTCTTCTGTTTATTTGTTTGAATTATATCTTGCTAAGATTTTGGCTCTTACATTTAGATTCTGCGCAGAAATCTTGCATATTGTAACTGAAAGTGTGTGCTTTAACCATCATCTCATTTCTACCATTTCCCAGCCTCAGGCAACCACCCAAGTACATAGTGAGGCAACTCTACCTGAATGATACTATACTGAATTAATTTACAAGATAGTGGATCTTAACTATTCTCACCACAAACACAAATGCCATATGAAGAGACAGTATGTTAGTTAATTTTATTATGCAATCATTGCATAATATATATGCAAGTGAAATTATCACTTTGCACACCTTAAATTTACACCATGGGTTTGTCTGTCTGTTTTTGTCCTTATATATTAATAAGTCTGGGAGCAGGGGTAAAAGAAAAATCAATACTGCAAGCCATTCATGGACAGTGTTGCAATGACAAAATTTATCAGAATCAGCAAGTTTGCCACACTGCTTTGGCACTATGCCTTTTTCTTTTTCTTTGTGGATAGGGAGAAACTGTCTGGATTTCTGTGTCCAGGTTCTGAGGAAATGTCTCATACAGGGATTCCTAATCCCTGCAGTGGCTTTTCATAACTTAGTTCTCATGAGAGATGTATGCCTACATTGCATATGGCATAACCCCAAACAGAAATATGCCTGGAACAAAGGAAGCTAGGGTAAGTTGTCCTGTGGGTCTCATTCACCACCCTATTTTCTAGATTGAGATTGCTCTTCAACTCCCTTCAAATAACTTTCTTATGTAAACTCTTTCTCAGTTCTTAAAACTGATAAAATAATCGAGGTGATCTAGGGTTCTACACCAAAGAAAGTTTTCTCTTCACCACTACAAATTAAGAATTCAAGTTGAACATAGGTATTAAATAAAATGGTCATGCATGCTATTTTGTTGCCTTCATTGAAGTCTTGCACCATCATTGGAATCATGTTAGACAGAAGACCAAAAATGCTTTTTATGCATTAGATATATTTTATCTACTACTTATCTCACAGTGGAAAATATAATCAGCTGTTTATCTTTTCCTTCACTTTCTTTTCTTTAGGTGATGTGTTTTTAAAGATGTTACTGAGGTGTACAGAGCTTCTGTACAGCAAGACAGACATTAACCAAAACAAAGAGACATCCCATAGACTGGGAGAAAATTTTTGCACTCTATCAACTGATAAGGGACTGATCACAATGATCCACAAAGAACTCATGCAACTCAACAAAAACAAAGTAAACAACCCCGTCAAAAAATGGGCAGAAGAATTCAAGATACTTCTCCAAAGAGGAAATGCAAATGGTCATCAGACATATGAAAGCATGTTCAACATTCCTCATAATCAGGGAAATGCAAATTAAAACCACAATGAGGTACAACCTTACATCAGTAAGAATCACATATATCAAACAAAACAAAAAACTAGCAACAATAAATGTTGGTCAAGATATGGTAAAAAAGGAACCCTCTTACACAGCTAGTGGGAATGCAAACAGGTCCAACCCCTATGGGAAAGCTGTATGGAGGTTCCTCACAGTACTAAAAAATGAAGCTACCATATGACCCAGCAATTCCATTCCTAGGAATCTACCCAAAGCACACATACATATAAATTCAAAAGAATAGCTGTACCCTTATGTTTATTGCAGCACTATTTATAATAGATAAGACTTGCAATCAACCCAAATGTCCAAAAGCAGATGACTGGATCAAGAAGATGTCGTGTACACACACACACACACACAGGAATATTATTCAGCAATCAAAAAAGATAAACTAATGCCATTTGCAGCAACATGGGTGAAGCTTGAAGGGATTATTCACAGTGAAATAAGAAGGAAAAAGAAAAATACTGAATGGTTTCACTTATAGGAGAAATATAGGGGATCAAAGAAAAATAACAACAACCATAATTAAAGGAAAATAAAACAGAAAAAAAAAATAAACAGACAACAGGCCTCCCTTGTGGTCCAAGGGGTTAAGCAATGCACTATGAAGCTATCCTCAGCCACTGCAGCATGAGTTTGATTCCAGGGAGGTGACCCACATGGTGAGACAGACCTCTCCTGTCCCACCTGCTGCTCCCCTTAGCAGTGCATTTCAGTTGACCCACCTTTTCAGCTCCCCACTCTGTCTCTGGTGATTCATCTCTCCCCCACACCTCTGACCTGTACACCAGTTCCTGTATGCATAAAAAATAAATGTTTTTTAAAAATAAACAGAAAACTACAAGTTAAAGACAGAAGGCAGGGGTAGGGGAAGGAAAGGGATCAAAACAAGAGTGGGAAGAGCACAAGGGACTATAGTTATGGTGCATGGGTGAATTGGTGGTAGAAATTCTTTGGGGACTACACCTAGGAAAGAAAGCAAATATTGTAAATTTTTAAAATTAATAAATAAGAAAAAGAAAAAAATTTAATCAATAGATGTTTTGAAGAATTTATAGTCAGTAGTGAATTTTTGTAGATTATAGCCAGTTCTTAGGAAAAAGAAGTCACAAATAAATATAATGTAAAATTGAGAAGCCAAAATGTTGATATGAACATGACTGAAAAATGTTTTGTGCTTTTCATGTTAATGCTATAATGTTCTATATACAAGTCTATTGCTTGTGTATAAAATGACACTAGCTATAAATATATCTACAGCATTTAGTTCTTTTATAATGCATTAGGAAAGGGTATTTTCACTCTTGCACACTTTAATGAGCAAGTATACAATTCATAGTGACATAGTACCTTAGACTATCCAAACCCAACAAAAAATATTCTGAAAGAAATTAACACAGAAAATGATATTGCAAAGATTGTGACAAAAAATTCTTTTCTCAGCATTATGGAAATTCACATTAATTACTGAATCAATGAATTATACAAAATATTATGTTGCTTAATTCTTGAGTGAAGCAAAAAAAAAATTAAAATATAAGCCATTTGTTAAAATCCTCACTATATAGGCCTGTGTGTAAATTTCTTCTAGACACACAGTATAACTCTATCAGGAACTACCTAGAATATACAGATGAACCTACTGATAACATTCTGATAAAGTATGTACAATATAACTGATTATGTGACTTAGGTTGAACAGCATCCTATCAGAAATATTCATTAAAAAATCAAGTGTAGACAACAAAGGGTAATGCTAGAAAAGCTAAGTTAAATTGAGTTTAAAGTGCTTATTCCATGATTTAAATTTCTGGTAAGTGCCACAGAAGCTTAGAATAGAGAAAATTAGTTAGAAAGTGAACATAAAGAGGCAGGTCATAGACTCCAACAGCTATGCTGGACTAATAACAGGGAATAGGCCAACATTAATCACCAGCAGAAGTTAAAGTGATGTCAAATCATGACTGACCCCTCCATTTTATGAGTATAAATGCTGTTATCAATCATTATTATCAGAACTGCCACCACTGAATTCAGAACTTTGTGTAAGATATTGAAAGGTATAATGCCACATGGTGGAGGTGGAGTGCACTTCCCCCAATTACTCAGTCAACAACTCCTACTTATCTTTAAGTAGCAAATTCTAGGAAGATTATAAAACAAAAACAAGAGTCATTATGGTAATTAAACAAGGTGATGCAATAAAAAATGTATTAAACATTTTTTGTAGAACTTTATAAGCTGATTTTATTTTTGTTTCAATTCAAAGAATCAAAAATAGCTAAAACAGTTTTTTTAAAGACTGAAGGGGGACAGACTTTACTACATTTGACTTCAAGACATTTTTTAATACTACTGTGTATTAGTAAGTGGAACTTGAGAAAAATGATATATAGATCAATGGAACATTACCTTTAAAATATATCAAAAGGTTGAATTAATTGGATATCTATATGGAAAAATATTAAATGGTTTTCTTATTACATGCTACACACAAAATCTTGTTCTGAACTTAAAATGGCTCATGAAACCTAAATCTATGATTCTCCTAGGAGGAGAAATTTAATGAAACATAAATAAAATAGAAAGAACAAGGACATGGGCAACTTGGACCCTTAAACATAGCTGTTGGGAATATGAAATGTTACAATTACTTTGGAAAAGAATTGGAATGTTTCTTAAAAACATAAACACACATGATTCTGATGGACTACTTCCAAAAATTTATCCAAGAGCAGAAAATATATAAATAAATATCATCATACAAATGTTCATAATTGCCTTATTTTAATTAGATTAAAACTATAAATAATCCAAATAGGGGAACTCCTGGTGGTGCAAGGGGTTAAGTCACTGCACTGTGAAGTAATCCACAGTCATTGCAGCATGAGTTTGACACCCCGCTAAGAAGTGACCCACATGATGTAGCAGAACTCTCCTGTCTCTCACGCTGCTCCCCTCAGCAGTGTATTTCAGTAGATCTGCCTGTTCTGTTCCCTACTCTGTCTCTGGTGAATCCTCTCACCCCTCCTTGCTCCTCTGTCTCTGGCCTGTGCCCCAGTTCTTGTATGCACAAATAAATAAATCTTAAAAAAAAAACTATAAATAATCCAAATATCTAACAGCATATGAATGGGTAAACCTGTGGTATGTGCATTCAAAGAAATATTAGTTAGCAGTAAAAAGGACTATTAATTCATTATATGACATGAATTAAACACAAAATCCTTAGACTAGGTGAAAAAGCTAGGTCAAAAACAACAAACAAAATATAGAAAACTGAAATTGCATACATAATTCCACTTACATAATGTTCTGACAAATAAACTTCTCTATAGTGACAGAAAGTAATCAGACATATAGGTACAGGAGGAATGGATTACCAAGTGATATAATGAAAATTCTGAGAGGAAATGAAATGTTTTTTATTCTATCTTGATGGTTCCCCAGATTTGTATACATGTGCCCAAAATGACCAAATTGTACTCTTTAGATATGTGAAGTTTTCTGAATGTAATTATACTTGACAGACGTCCAAAGAGAAGAAAGAAAAGAAAGAAAGAAAGAAAGAAAGAAAGAAAGAAAGAAAGAAAGAAAGAAAGAAAGAAAGAAAGAAAGAAAGAAAGAAA
>JAGFMF010012021.1:5786050-5801907 GCA_019455555.1 Galemys pyrenaicus
AGAAAGAAAGAAAGAAAGAAAGAAAGAAAGAAAGAAAGAAAGAAAGAAAGAAAGAAAGAAAGAAAGAAAGAGAGAGAGAGAGAGAGAAAGAGAGAAAGAGAGAAAGAGAGAAAGAGAGACAAGTGTCAGGGAAAGGACTAAAAGTAAGAAAATAAATTTTTAGAATAGGGTGGTTTATTTGAGACCATTTCTCATATAACTGCTAGGCAATAGCCCCTTTTCTAAAATTTATCACTGTTGAGGTTTTTTTTAAGGGATTGGATATGTCCCTTTTGTTATCTCAGGAAAATTGCAAATATTTTATCTTAAGTCTATTTAAAATTTAGTCCTCCTAGTTAAAAAATAAACCCACAATAAATTTGTAGCATTTTAGAAATGATGAAAATTTCTCTTTGGATTTATTTTTAATGTTTATCTACTTATGAAATTATAGTTGAATATAACAAAAACCCATTGAATTGCATACTTTAAATGAGGGAAGAGCAAACTCTTTTAAAATACATGCTTATAAAATAAGATAGTATTCTGAGAAGGGAGAATAAGAAATTGTTTTAAGTACCCCTTGAATGCCACTCACTGCTTAACATGGAATTCTTAACAATGAAAGTTTTTGAAGAGAGCAGCAGCTTGATCTAGGCTATGCTTTCAGAAGACTGATTTGGCAGTGGTGTGTTGGAGTGATGATCTTGTTAGAATGTTACAAAAATAAACTGAATCTCAAATTATAGAGGCTTAAACTAATTAGAAGTAACAGTAATCATAATTTTTATAAAATGTGAGTGGAAGATAATTAAAGCTTAAAATTCTGCTGCTAGTTGGTTGAGGAAAGGAAGAATCAAAGGAAACTTTCTTTTTTAGCATCTGGGAGAATAGAATTCCTATTATAAAAGTCAGAAAAAAATTCAGGGGTATTATTAATAAGAATAGTTCAGTATCAAGAGTTCTAATATTCAGGGTCAGGCAGGACTTCCAGATAGAGCCCATCTGGCCATATGAAGAAAGCATGTTCAAGCCTTTCTAGATAGAGTGTAGTATATATTAGCATGCCATGTTCATGATTGCTCATTATTTGAATTCCTCATCTATATTTAGGCAACTGAACACTTTCTTTACTTTACATAAAAAAATCCAGGTAATTGTTCCTCCAGATTGCTGTCCCTGGACTTCAGAGATATTTCTTAAACTTAGCAATCAGATACTTCCACTCAAATTGGATATCTGAAGTGACTAATACAAAGAAGCTGGTCTCATCAATCAAGAAACTCACAGTGTATATTCGGGAGGCAGGAATAGCAACAACATGGAAACGCCTCTAATTTTGTTGTGAGAATTGATTGTGTCTTAATTTTATCATTTAAAATAGCTTTATTGAAATACAGGTCACTTAAAAATTCACTTATCTAAAGTATTTAATTTAGTACTTTTTACACTGCAAAGAGTTTACAGTCATCACCACTATCTAATTTAGTATATTTTTGTCACCAAAAAAAAAACCCTCATGTACCCATCAGCACTCAATTCCACCTGCTTCCAGGACATTATAGATTCTCATAGATTTGCCTATTAGACAGTCACATAAATTTGATCATATAATCTGTATCTTTTGTGAGAGTCTTGCTTAATTTAGTATATTTTCAAGGTTCATCCATGTTGTAGCATGTATCAGTGCTTCACATTTTTTTCTGAATAATTGTGTGGATATACCATATTTTGTTTAACATCTTTTAGGTTCTCCCCCAATATTTGTATTTGTTCTATTTTGGTGTTATTTTGAATAATGCCACTATAAATATTTGTATCTGCATTTTAGGCTGGACATATTTTCATTTCTCATGGCTACATATTTAGGACTAGAATTGTTGGGATATATGGTAACTCTAAGCTTAGTACTTTGAAGAACTGTCAAAATTGTTTTCCAAAGTAACTGAACAATTGTACATTCTCATCAGCAATTTGTGAGCATTTAAATTTTTTAACATACTTGCTGATACTTGTTATTATGCATCATTTTTATTATAACCTTTATTATAGCCATCCTAGTGGACATAAAGAAACTAAGAATTTTCTTTGTCTTCACCTTACATATGTGTATGGATAAATATATCCTTTGGATAAATAGATATATGTGTTTGTGTGTGTGTATTCTTTGGATTATATATATATTCAGATAATATATATATTTGGAGAGCATATGTATATATTATCTAAAGAACATATATATGTATATATACACACATATGGATATATATGAATATAATGGATAAATGACTTCATATTTTGCCTGTCTTCAGTTGGATTTATCTTTTTATCATTAGGTATAAGAATTATTTCCTATGATTTTGAATCATGTTCATATTCATAGTTTTCCCACCAAATCTTTGTATGTAGCAATATTTTTCCATTAAGTTGTTTTCATTATTAAATTGAGCACAATGGTCATCAACCAAAGATTAAATCAAGAACCACATATAAGGTATTAGTTCAAACAAAATGTACATGAAATAAATGAGGTAGACTACACAAAAATTAAAAGATAAACAAGTGTTACATGAGGGAATAAAGAGTGACTATCGAACAGGATTTTAAAAAATTATTATTCATTTTCACAATGGAAGAAAATGAAGTAGGATAGTAGCTTCAAGCATCAACAAGTTTGTTTTCTCAACAGAAAAAAAAAAATTACAGAAGACGATATTAAACATCCATAAGTGTGAGTAGATTATTAAAAAAGAAATTCCTTACAGAGATGGGAGCAAGATGGGGATAATTTAGCATTAGAACAGAGAGGCTAATTTTCCTTAGAAATAAGGAAAGATGTGGAAAAAAACAATAACTTGGAGAAGGAAATTAAAGAGATTCTGTGGGGGACAGCACTGTGAGAGAGCTTTCATCAGGTATCTGTGTCATTACTGAAATAGGAGTAATACTATACTAAGGTAAGGTGTGGGAGGTCAGACTTCAGATAGGACAATAGGGAGCAGCTGAGATAGGAGGGAGAAAGCAAATCAAGGAAGCTGAGAAAAAAATTCCAACAAAAATGATATTCTAGTAGTAGTAAATTCAAGAACATTTGCTATCCCTTCAATGCTTTGACTTTTTTTCTTTTTCCCTTATACCTTGCATAATAAGAAATGCATCATAAGAGAATAAGAACTTCAACAAACTCTCAAATACATGGTATGTTAAATATATATGAATTATCATTTTGACTTGTTGTTTTAAAGCTGTTCCTTAATATTATCCCTTATTGTTGCAGGGTATCCATTGCAAAATGTAAATATTATGATACAAACAAAAGTGTACTCCTTTCTGGGATTGAAATGTGGTTTTTAAAATGTTCATTTAGTATAAAATTTTAGAAATCTTTTTTAATTTGCCATTTTTTTTTTACTTGAACAACAAGCCTACAGGGGAATTCCATAAGTGATTTATAGCATTCTCTATTCCTCTTTCAAAATAACTTTCTGAAATATCTGTAACTGGTGTAATTTGATGAATGTGATAGCCTGTACTGATAAGTTTGTCATGTAACAATATTAATGAAATGAAAATTTCTAGACTACATGTAGGTCAATTTACTGACTTTTTCTTTGCACAATCTATTTGTCCATTTTGTCAATAATTAGCCTTATAAAATTCACATAGAAAAGGCCTAAAATCATGTTGAAATTGTTAAATGCTGCATTTTAATCACCAGTGATGTTTGTACTATCGAAAGAGAGATGAAAGGCAACCCTGCGTCATTCTCTTAAACAGCAAAAGATAGAATTCCTATGTTTCCATTTTAGTAGATTCTTTTTATTCTTTTTGTAGTTGCTTATGTTTTTGCCTCAGTGTATAAAATTAAAGCCATACTAAAAATTTAAAATGTCATAAAGTCCACAAGAGCTTTAAAAGATACAGATCAAAATACTTTTCAGAGTGGAAAAGTGCTACATTTCATATTACTGTGAAGTTGGGAAGTTTACATCCTACTGAACTCTACAGCTGAAGTTAACCCTCCAAGGGATTTCTAATCAGTTCAGTTACATGGTAAAGAGAAAAAAGGAAAAGGCAAAGAAATGGGTGAAATTCCTTCAGTTCAATTTGTTTAGCATTTCAAAGTTTCCATCTATTCTCTTGATTAAAGCCCTGGTTTCATTGGATTTATGGATCTGTCTGAAGCCAGAAATGTGTCCAAATTCACAGCAAGCATTTATGTATCCAAATTAAATCAAGAAGCTTGAAAAACTGCCTTTCAATTCAGGACAAACTAAACCCTACTCAAATGTAGACATAATCTATGTAGGATCAATGCCATTTTTTGGCACATGAAAAGGAGGAGCACACTTAGGACTGGGAAGTTCTGAATCTGAGGTTCTCATCCCAGCTTTTCAATTAAGTAGCCATTTGACCTTCAGTAATCATTTTACTTTCCTAGATCTTAATGTCATTTTCTGCAAAATAAAAATTGAACACAATAAAATTGGAGTTCATGCATTTGTAAATTTTTGTTCATCTACCCTGAAGTTATTTTTAATGTGTACTTCCATAGGATATTTGTATGAAATATAGCATTCACTGTGTATAGTTATTATTAGGTACATATAATAATAGTACGTTATGTCTATTATCTCTTCTGATCATTACAATATTATGCATATGCACATCTGTAGAGAATAGTTCTTATTTTTAGTACATGTATCAATTAGCACCTCAAAGTCTAGTCATTTTACCAGAGGATTATAAATGCTCCATAATACGTTTCATGATATTAAGAAAATTATCATCTCTAATTTTATATGAATAAATTTTTTTTCACAAAAATATTTGTATGATAGTACATCAGCTGAACTTAAAAATGTTCTTCTTGCTAGTGTGTCATTTTTCTAATAAACACTGCAAAATTCCTGAATTTTTTATAATATGATTTTCCATTTGTCCATTTCAACATATCCAGTTAGTATCATACAGATTATGCAACTCTCAAAGTAGAATGGCTTACATATAACTAATATCCTCATTAGGAAAAAGCAAACAGACAGTAGATCATGAAGTACTTTAAGGAAATCTAATAGCCTCCAGCCAATTTTTTTTACCATAATAAAATAAAGGCTTTTATTGATGACTTAAGTTCCACCAATAAATATTTAATCTGACACATAATATAAAGTGTTTCCACTGGAAAACATATATGACAGGAGAAATAATAATTTATAAATTTAACAGTTATGCCAAAGTAATATAAATAACATTGTTACATTCTATATCAAATGTCAAATTAGAAATAGCTAAATTTTTGTGTCCCAGAGAAGTAATTTTTAAATTAGAAGTTATAGAATGTGTCTCAGGAACCTCAACAAGAATATATAGTATTCTCTTTAAGGCTTGGTTTGTAAGCCAAGGGCCTAGAAGATGGATAGGAAGTTTTGAGATTTGTATATAACTAATGGGAGACAAAATATCCATATAGATGAATGTAAGAATAAAAGAACAGAGGAGAAAGTTCTTAGCAAACAAGGTAACAATGTAATAAAAATTACAAATAAAGGTCAATACAGCAGGGAGTTGGAGAATGGGCATTGAAATGAATGTTGAAAAGGAAATACTATTTCACAAATTTGCTTTACATTTGTATATGACAAAATCAAATAATGTTCAGTGTAACTCTCTAGCAGATGGTTAACTCTAGATCACTAAAGTAACAAAGTGATGATTCTTGCTTGCATTATAAAGTTGTATGATGTGAAATTACAAAAGCTTCACAAACACAAATTGGTCTATTAAAATTACTTTTAAAAAGAGCAATGATTCAACATACTTTCAAATTGCCCAAAGTCTAAGCCAGCTTCCACATATGACAAGGGTTTCTGTATTTTATTGACTCCTACTGAAATGCACAGTTATCTATGTAGATAACTAAGTCATTAACTCAGTTTCATTACGGAATTTTGCACTGTCTTTACTTACCAGTGTGTAAGAATAGCAGTACATTAAAATTTGTGTCTTAATACTTGTTTTATTCAAGAGCATTTACTGACCATATATTATATATATACTGTATATAATATAGGTTACATATAAGGCAAATTTTAATCTAAGAAACAAAGATGAGTAAAGTTTTGTTTCTACTTTTTTCCTCAAAAATGATTATCAGTTCAGTGGACAAACATACGTAATCACAGTGTGGTTTGACATATACATTTCATTTCATATTCCAAATTTTTCAATCAAATGATTGCAACCCTTAATTAATAAATCAGTGATACCATGGCAGATATTAAAGGGCAAAGGATATTCTACCACATTTTAGTTTTCTAAGTGAAAATGTAAAGCACATCATTACAGGTTGTGTTTTTCTTTCATATGAAAAGGATCTGAATGTGTAAGTGTGAAAAGATGAGTTCTATTTTATGTAGGAGGCCTTGCAAATCCTTGGTTTTTGCCTTCGTCTTTGAACTTCTCAACTATACATTGAAATAATTAAGAAATGTTCATCCAATATTCAGTACTGTGAATAATAAAGCAACATGTTTTTCTAGTTCTGTGGTTCTCATCATGGAGGATTCTGTCTCTCAGGAAAAACTTGGCAATACCTAAGGATACTTGATTTTCACACTGGAAAGAACATTACAGGCATCTAGTGTGCACCCACCAGGAATAGAGCTAAACATCCTGCAATGCAGAAGATATCTTCCAGCAAAAATGCATTATCTGACACAACATGTCGATAGTGCTGTTGTTGAGAAATCCTGCTCTAGTTGAATATTTAGTACTTATCAATGAAATAATTATATCAGTTAGAAATGTACTTTACATCATAATGGTTAAGAAGTAAGCAAAACTTTTTCTCTGTGGTAAGAAATATATATTTAAGCTCATCAAAAACCCAGAGGAGAAAATTCCTTATGACAGCCTTTCTTATGAGCAGTGGCCCGAGAAAGAAAACTAAGATTTGGTTAACAGATGGTTAACCAGGAGCACATTAGGAAGAAGATGCTGGTTCTGCACCATGTGCAGTCATGACCTAAAGTGGGAGGTTAGAACATTCAATCTCTCCCTGGTAAATTCCTACAAAAGTAGTGAAGGGAAATTCTTCCAGGAGGCAGAATTTTGAGCAGTGTACTTGGTTGCTCACTTTCTCTGGAAGAAAAAAATATATAGACATAATAGTCTAGAATGATTTGTGAGCTATGGCCAATGGTTGGCCTGATTGATGAGACATTTGTAACAACCTAGCTGAAAATTTTGTGATAAGGAAATTTAGAGAAGAGGTAATTGGATAAACCTCCCTGCTAGGCAAGGAATATGGAGATATTTGCAATTTAGAATATTTATTAAAAGGTAGTCTCAGGAGTATAGATTTTTTTCAGCTTTATTCAGATATAATTGACAAATGAAATTTTAAGATATTTAGATACACCATGATGACCTGATATATATTGGGAAAGGATATTTCCCATTTAATTAATTAGCATATTTATCACATTATTGGTCTCTTTGGTGAGATTATTTAAGTTCTACTTTCAGCAATGTATCAATCACAAAAACAATATTATCAACTATAGGTACTTTATTATCCATTCTTACCTTATAGCTAAATTTTGTACCCATTACCAATTTATCCCTCTTGATCCAGTACTCAGCCTCTGGCTTTCTACATATATATGTCTTTCATACATATAGTATGTCTTTTTCTGTTAGACTTAATTTTAATCAGCATAATGATCCCAAGATACATCTATGTCATTGAAGACAGCAGAATTTCCTTTCTCATGACTGAATAAAATTCCATTGCCTATTTATGTGCCATATTTTCTTTATCAATTCATATTTCTAGGGACACAGGTTAATTTCTTATCTTGGCTATTATAAATGATGCTGCAATGAACATGGGGGTGAATATATATTTTTAAGTCATGGTTTTCATTTTCTTTGGCTAAATATCTAGAAGTAGAATTATATCAAATAATAATCCTATTTTTAATTTTTTGGGAACCTCCATAGTTTTCACAGTATACCATAGCCATATGCCAATTTACCAAAACTTTAGTGCACTAGAGTTTCCTTTTCTCAACATTCTCACTAACACTTTTTATCTCTTGTCTTCATCTTTATGCCTCCAGTTTTGTTCTTTTTCTCAAAGATTGCTTTGGCTATTCTAAGTCTTTTGTTTTTCCATGTATTTCAGGGTAGTTTGTTTTATTTCTGTGAAAAATGCTATTGGAATGTTGATATGGGTTGCAGTGAATCTGTAAATGGTTTTGGAAAGTATTAGATATTTTAACAATACTAATTTTTTCAAGCCATAATCATGGAATATCTTTCAATTTATTTGCATCTTCTTTAATTTCACCAATTACAATTAGTTTTCAATGAAAAGGGAATAGCTCTTTTAACTCCTTAAATTTATGCCTAAATATTTTAATCTTTTCAGTGCAATTGTAAGTGTAATTATTTTCTTAATTCCCATTTCTGACCATTGTTAACATATAGATCTGAAACTAATTTTGGTATTTTGATTTTGAAACTTAGTACTTTCCTGATTTATTATTTCTAACTAGTTTTTTTTTTTGGTAGGAATGGGAATTTTAATAATTAAAATATTAGTATTACCTGTTCCTTGAATACCAATAAGCTTTCTCCCCCAGTTATTCCCCAATCCATCCACCATCTATGGATTTGTAGAATGTCTTATCAACCATCATATTATTCCACACAACATTGCATCTAATCAAGAAACTTGATTCATACTAAAAAGTCTCCTTGACCATGGAATTCACCAGTCTTACCATGTTATCCACACTGTGTAGCATTTGACTTAATAGAATACTGGAATAGTCTTTGAAGACTAAATATATTTTTGTATTAGCCTCATTTTAGTTCAAGTTTTCTACCTCTACTTCCCACTCACCTAAATACCCTCTTTCATCACTTAAAACTTTTACAGACTTGTTTCTAACTGAAAGATAGAAAATGGATAAATCATTCAATAAACAAATGCAGCACAGTAAAATTGGGACTCTTTCTAATGAGTTTTATTGAATTGCAAAAACAGGATATATTATGTAGCAATTGCTCCCAGGTTTCCAAAAGAGAGAGTCTATCATCCTGCAAAAATTAGCAAGGAGGTACATCGAAAACTAGACTTGTGATCATCAGCTTAACAGTTATTTCAAAAGCATAAAATGGCTGTGGTCAAAGAAATGACCTAAGATCACTTAAAAAAGTAGTCTCAAAGAAGATGATTCCCTAACAGAGGTCAGGCTGCTTCAGCAAAGACGTTTTGGGCTCCAAGGGTGGGAGTTATTTTGAGAACTAACTTGGAGTGCTTAAGCATTTTTTCTCTCTTCTGTCATGAGGAAGAAGATCTTCCCTTATTCCTTGTGCCAAGTAAGAGGGGTTTTAGGGCATTGTTCTAACAGTTTGATATGTATCCCATGGAGCTTGATAAGGCAAAGATTCTGATTTTTCACTGTGTTGAATAGGAATGAAAGTGAAAGGATCTCACTGTATCACCTGCCTGGCAGTGGAGTTCAGAGAAGTGACCACTGTCAGATCAAGCCACTGCCCTACTGCAGGCTCCCCAGAGGCGTATATTTCCTGTGGATTGAGTGAGAGCCAGTTGTGAGGGAGTCAGCATAGACACCACTAAAAAGACCCAACAAATTGATAGTAGGTAACAAAACTGCCAGCTGGAGGAACCATAAGGTATAAAGATGATTTTACTTGCTAGTACAATCATATTCTGATGTCAGGAAAGTCTGGCAGATACTCAAAAACTAGCTGTTTTTATCATGTTGTGCTTTCATAAGTTTCTCAAAGACCCTCCTACTGAGAACAACTAACTGCAACTACCAAAATGAGGGTAAAATCATATCGCCAGACAGATGTTTACCTGCCTCCCTCAGCTCTTTCACCCTGCAGCACTCTGCAAGCCTCCTTCCATTCAGATTTCAGGTCTCAATGCAGCTATCTGAAGCCCACTTGGATGGGGTGCAATTTTAAGAAACATCAGAAACATGTCTTCAAAATCAGCTCTTTTTATGTCCTCTTACATGAAAAAAAAAATCCATTTTAGACCTATTGCCACTGAAATTCCCACACTACTGTCTTAGTAACTCACCTAAGAATATGAAGAATGCTACCACCTAGTGATTTGTTTTTAGCCTTTGAACCGTAGGTGAAGCTGAAAGAACTCCATTTTAAAATAAACAAATAGGGATATTAAAATGCCAGTGGTAAAGCAAACTGACACAATAAAAACACTATGGAAGAGAAAATTAACAAGCTTGAAACCAAGAGACAAAAGGAAGAAGAAGAGGAGAGGGAGGAGGAGGGAAAAGGAAAGAAAAAAAGGAAGAAGTTTGTGAGGAAGGGAAAAACAGACTGATGAGTTGGAGCATTTTCTATTCATTTAACTTGTGTATTGGAACAAATGGGAGAAAATAGTGATATTGTTACAGGACACCTGGCTTGCCTAAACTTCCTGTCATTGAGACCCCAGGCTTATTCAGCCAATCTTCAATGAGGAACTGACCCTGAAAATGCTTCTTGCCTTCAGGCAATGGCTCCAGGGCCAGCTAAAGTCTTAGGTCTACCCAGTATCACTTGGAAAAAGACTGACCCTGAAGAGACTGAGGTCTCCTTATCCTGCTAAAACTCAGGCTTCTGGGTGTAGACCCAAGATACAGATGGGACAAATAATTTATAAAGAAGCACAGGTCTTCTGTGGCTGCTTAGCATAGCTCTGCCAAAACACACTCCCATTAGTGGTCCCTGGTAATCAGCCCCTTAAAACCAGAACACCCTTGGCCCCTGCTCTCAAGGAGGATATGGCTCAAGTCACATCCTACTCAGTCCTATTGTGTGGTCAAGAATAATGTTTCATCTCTTGAAATCTATTGGTTCCTTCAAAAATTGAAAGAGGTATTAACTGGTGATACAAAGACCAAGACCCTTCACCTATCACAATATTGTAACAATATTGTCAAGAAGCTTTTAAGAAAAATTTTAAGAAATCATTATAACAGTAAAAAGTCCATGAAATAAGAAAGGCAATTACAGTACATTATTTGATTCAACAGTGAATAGTATTTACAGACTCAAAGCAATATAAACATTGCCTGATGATTTAACTAAAAATTATAGTGTAATTAAAAGAGAAAGGTGGAAGGAGTAGGAGTGTGATATAAAAATGGAAAATCCTCAGCTACAATATAAGAGTGACAGTAGATAGAAAAATGCATCACTGAAATAGCCCTATAGTTACAAGACTGAATGTAAATGATGACATATAATATTAAAAAAGAGATCATTCAAAGTAGAAAGATTCTGAAAAATATAATTCCTTAAGTAGTTGACATACTCATGCAATACTTTGAAGAAAATAAAATAATTTTAATAATTAGAAATCTAAAGTTAAATTTATAAGAAGAAAAGATTCACTTAGTTTTAAACATGTGGCATCTGAGTTTCTGGTATGATATTGAGGCCTAGGTCAAGTAGGAAAGTTAGGAGTGATTAGGCAGTTTTAGGGAGAGGACAGGTGGCACCCTTGAAAAACTAAGTTTTGGAGATAAGGACACCAACAAAAGGGATAAGGGAAGATCCAGTCATGGGAAGTAAATTCCCAGGGGAACTAGCAAACACCACAGGACTGTTACAGGGCAACTCTAATATAAAATGGGTTTGCCTGATTGGGTGTTTACCCACGTGCTTTAAAGGCACTTATACTGTTTTAACTGCAGGTACATATAACAAAGGTTAATGAAGGGTTTTATTTACAAGAGAAGGGGAAATAGTATAGTGAAAAACACAAGGAGAAGAGAGGGATATAGATTTGTAAATGTTTTACCAGTTCTTTGGAGCTGGAACTTAATGGCGTGCTAAGAGTTGACTTTTAAGGAAAAGAGAGACCTCTAAGGCCCACATGTTTGCTTTTATATTTAGCTTGGCTGTTTAACTTTACCCTTAGGTTTTAGTGAACCACGTTGGGTGCCAAACTGTTACAGGGCAACCCTAATATAAAATGGATTTGCGTGACTGGGTCCTCACCTGAGCGCTCTAAATGCACTTATAATGCCCCAACTGCAGGTACATATAACAAAGGTTAATAAAGGGTTTTATTACAAGAGAATGGGAAATAGCTTAGTAAATAACACAAGGAGAAGAGAGGGATACAGATCCATCAATGTCCTACCAGTTCCTTGGAGCTGGAACCCAATGGTGTGCTGAGAGCTGGCTCCCAAGGAAAAGTGAAACCCCCTAAGGCCCCCATGTCTGCTTTTATACACAGCTTGGCTGCTGAGTATAACTCCACCCTCAGGTCCCAGTGAGCCACTCTTCGATAATTATCTTAAGGGATTTGTAGTTCTTGGATCTTGTAGGTCTGGAATGGGGGTTGAAGTCCATAACCTATTGTGTAATCCATTCAGGAGGGTCTTTCCCCCTAACAGGATGAGGGGCAAAAGGACATTTCAAGAACAAAGGAATGATAAGGGATGTAATGTAGTAGAGTAAGCGAGACCACCAAGACATAACCAATCACAAAGAGACTGGGGAGCTTTGGAATGATTAGGGAAACACCGTATATATTCCCTGAGGCACAACTCCACTTGGGCTCCCTTGTCTCACTTTGGCCTGGTTCCACTGGCCTGGGAGTCCCACTTTATTTCTGTTCCTTTTCTCCTCAAACTCTTTTCTTTCTCTTAACAAATCTGCCTCTTCTTGCCTGCTTGCCTGAGCATCTGCGGAGTTTCTTCTGTGGCTTCCTGAGACACCAACCCATGGTGCTCTAGTGGCTGGGACTCAGTACTGCCCCTGCAGCCTGGGGTCCATTCCTGGCTGGAAGACTAGGCCTGAAGACCTGAAATTATGGTATCAATATAACCCTCAAATCATTAGTTGCTGATTTACTGTTAGGACTGAGTGGCATCAGAGTGAAGCTAAAAATCCTAGAGTCTTAGAAAAGAGACAATATTACAATCAGAGAAGTAAATGATATATTCAAGGAACAGTTTTACATTATATACCAGAAAACCTGTAACATGGATTGGAAAAAATAAAGAACATGTCATTAAAAAACAGAGAGATTGAATTCACTTTCAAATATGTTTCTATAATCCTTATCTATTTTCCTGGAATTTCAATAATTCCCTTCTTCCTTTCACTATAAAAAGGACACTCATAAAAACAAACAATAACCTCCAATTTCAAGGAGAAAGAATTAGCAGGGGTAATTTAACTAGGCTGAAGCAAATGCCCAAGAAGCATACAGTTACCGTGCCTGTCATGATTAAAATGTGAGTGTGAGAGCTATTGCTTCCATCCTACTAAAGTAACCATATATTACAGTTAAAATTAAGTAATGAAAGTTCTGTTTAATGATTAAATCTATTTGTCCATTGTATAGGGCAAGAGAGTAACATGATACATTATAAATTTTCCTTTAGATTAAAAGCAAAAATAGCAGTCTCTTTCTTGGAATTGAATATTAAATAGACAATTAGTTTATATTTCCTTTCATAAACTTGTAAAAGACCAATCTAAGAAAATTCTAGAGCAACGAATTCAAAAACAGATGCTATGACCCTTTCAAGTCCTTAAGAACTTTTCATAATGAGGAGTAATTCATATTCCTTCTGCTATCTCATTGACCAGGAAAATTGTTTCATAATAAACGATCTCACGAGAATTTTATGACGATGAGCATATGCTTTACCTTTTAAGATACCATAGGCCTTTCTATTTAGAAAAAAAAAAAGAGAGAGAGAGAGATAAAACACAGAGGATAAAAAGGCAGAGAATGTCCATTTCCTGAGTGCAGAGAGGAAAAAATGTGGTGAATGTCTACCTTCTGCAAACACATAAAGAAAAACATGTTTTTTTGTTTATAACTAGTTACCTCCATCAGAGTAAATGCTGCAAATTAAAATTAGATTTTAGAAAAGATACTTTCATGATTTAGTCTTTAGAAATGTTATACTGAACTATACTCCTTCATGTGGTTTTACACATGCTTTCAGTACTGAACTATCAATCCTTAATGTTTGCAAGTTAATTACAAAAAAAGTGATGATGCACATTTGTCTTACAACTTTAATTATTAACCAACCATTGTTTATAACTTTTTCCATTTCTTTTTGGATTACAGATATAGCCAACTTCATTTATTGATAATAGTTTTTATACATTAATGATAATACTTTGTAACATGTTACAAATAATTTTTAAGTGTGAAGTTATTAAATTATCCTAATTTATTCTTACCTGATCAAATTACAGTGGTGATAATCCTGTCACCTGTATATAATTATTAGAAACACCATGTAGTATTATAATATTATTTAGTTTATTTTTTGAGTTCAGTGTTCATTGTCATAATATATCAAGAAAAATCTCTAAAAATTCTATTAAAGGGTAGATAATAGACAATGCATCATGTTTCTTAGACAATTGGCAAGTTTCTTTTAGAATACTTTCTGATTAAATTGGTAAAACTATTTGGGCCCAATTCATCTCCTTTGAGATATGATAATTTTTCTCAGTATACTAAAAGCATGTCAAAAATAATTTTATTTATTATAACTTTTTCAAATTATCCTAAATATGATATTTAATAATTCACAAGTTAACAGTCTTACTGTTCATGAATTATGTTACTTAGTTAATGGGAATTCTTCAGAGTAATATTAATCTTCTTTTCCATGCTTGTAGTCTCAGATTAGAAACTTCATATATCTATGTGCCCCACAGTAATATTCTAGACTTTTGGAAATGAATGAGCTAACTCCACAAAATTAAAATCTTGAAATAAAAAAAAGAGTTTCAAATATTAAAACAAATAAAATTTTGTTGCTTAAATATTCATTTATTTGCTTATTTCTTATACTTATATGAGAATCTCTTGGCTGAAGCTATATTGTATTAATAAAAACTTTACATCTGGAAAGGGAATGCTAGCAATCAATAATGAAACATATAAAGATCAATATATGTCCTCATGTCACACAGACAATAAACTGCATTTTTGGAAGCTGAACTCAAGTTCTTAACTCTATTCTGAATTTTAGGTACAGTATGCTTATGCCCCATTCAAAGCATTATTGAAAAGTGCAATATCTATTATTATTGGACTATCTATCATTTTATATAGACATTAAGATGGGAAAAATGCTTTTCTTTTTGTGGAAAGGGGAGATCAGTATTATCTCAGAATTTTGCATCCAATTCTGAGATATCTCCTATTCTTCAAAATAGATTAATTAAGTATGTATTTCCCCTTATTCAGGAATAGTTTATATTCTCTTCCCTTCCTCTTGTCAGGGTGGAAAATGGATTTAACATTACCACCAATTTTTTCCCCCATAAAATGATATAATTGTAAATATTAGTGTAAATTTAATTGGATAATGCAAATCTGACACCTGTTGCAGAGACAAAGAAAAAGTAAGGTGCTATATTTCTATTGTAGGTCAGCTATTCAAACAGATGATTTCAGGAAACCAAGCAATAAATGCTCTGGTGCTGAAGACCAGTTACAACAGAAGGCCAGGTACCCAAAGGATGGAATGGAAGTTGGCGAATGATGGGGGGTTAGTGTTTACAAAATTCGGGTCAGGGTATGGTATGCGTCCTTGCTAAAAAGTCTCAGCAGGTCTTTACTTCATACATTAAGGAGAAAGGGGTGGGATTACATCAACATGTGCAGTGATCAGGAATGACTACATTTTTTCTCTCAAGAGTGGCTTGGGGTCATGTGACCTTCAGCCAGTCTCGATAACATAGGTGATGATAAAATCAAGACAGCATCTTTCTACTAGTGTTAGTTATTATGATTGGTTAATTTATATTATGGCAGGTATACTAGTTTTATG
>JAGFMF010012021.1:5806792-5822749 GCA_019455555.1 Galemys pyrenaicus
AGGTGATGGTGCACTGGTGAGATGGTGATGGGGAATACATGGGGATTACAATTGATGGCAAGTATATGTAAATTTTAAAATATTTTAATAAAAAAAGAACTAAAAAAAAGTATATTAAACTATGTACTCACAAGGCAAACAATATTTAAAAGAGAGACACTGAGTATATCACTTAGAGACCTATAGGTATTACATGACCAAGTTGGAAAACAATACAGCCTGTTTATTTCCAGAGGTTATAGACTCAGCTTCTATTTAAAAATTGGTCCCATTTATTATTAAATATTTCCCCTGGTGAGAAAGTATATCTCATGGTGGGAATGTATATATTTTCCCCTATTTTTTTTTTACCATGAGATGCAGTAGTTACACTCAAGATTATTGCCATCAATTGTTAAAGGATATTTCCTAATATGTAAAATGATCACAATATTCCTACTAGTGGATGACATACAATAGGCAAACAAGGACTTTGACCTACATTGGTAAACAACACCTTTTATTATTAGTATCTAGTATACATCTTGTATTATTTGCATCTAATATATATATAGAGAGACTTATTTTGTCTATCCTATACTTCTATTCAATCCTAAAATATCCCAGTAAATGATATTCTTATTTTAGCTCTCTAATGCACATGTTACTATTATTCTTTACCGATATGAACACTGAGGTGCCAGCCGGCTAAACACATTACTCAAACTCCCTAGTAGTAGTAGAATTATTAACAGAGTAAAACTGATTCCCAAACCTATGCTCCAAACAACAATGAAAACAATATGTAAATGAAGCTAAGATTTGACTTTTTCTTTTCCTTTAGATCTTATTCCATTGACTAAAATGCCAGCCTCAATGTCCATGCATTTATCAATAAGGACAAAGTAATTTATCAGATCAGCACATCTTAATTTAAGAAAAAAATTTTTCCAAATTGTGCCAAGAACATTTATATCAAATTTCATTGAATTCCCATGTATCTATTTTCAAACATAAGTAATGAAAACAATGTTACATTGAAGCAAACACAATGTATCTCTATCAATTAACTTTCTATTAAATAAGAATTTATTTACAAATCAAATAAAATTAGACCAGACTTTAATATCCAAGGGTAAAATATTAAGACTGTAGTTAATGCACTTACAATGAAGAACATCATGTCTTTGGAAGATATCAAGACAATTTTTTGATATTGCTTGCATTTTTTTAAAATTTAATCTGGACACTGAAAACACTAAATATTTTTTTCAACCACAGTTTATGCCAATGTTTATTCCCAGCTTCCTTGAACACCAACTAAAAAACTATCTATTTAAACTTTGGTATAAAATTTGATATGTTTTATTTAATACCACAAAATGTTAACCCAGCCCAACAAAATAATTTGTTCCCATAACTATTGCTATGTAATCATTTCTATGTATTATGTTTTAAACCTAATCCTGAAATCTTTGTGAATGCTCAGCCAAGAGATGCAGGGTAAATAAAAGCAGTTGTAATATAACAATTTTTGTGATGGGTTAAAATAGTTGATGCATTCTCTTTGATGTAAAAACATAATTAGAAAATATCCAAGAAATTATATTAGAAATGGATATAATCCACTTTATCATATATAAGAGAAATTCTCTAACTTTTACTCTTCCAGGAACTAAATAAAAGCAGCAAAGGTGATTATACCACAGAAATGATATGATTCATGAGTTGACAGGAATAAAGAATGTGACTCATCAGTGAAGCTGTATTTTAAGGAAAAAGCAAAGGGTACATTGAATTAAGGGGTTATAATTTAATAATTGTCATTTCTGGAATTACAATTATAAAAAACTCCATCATAAAAAATAAAATTGAAAAAAAAATGGTTGCTGATAGTTAGAGGGTCAAAGCTCAAAAAACATTTTTGACAGAATTTATGGGAGGAAGGGGGAAGAGAGAATTTTTCTGTACTCTTTAGAATATGGTGAAACCTCAACTCTATTCATTTTAACATTATTTGCAATTATATTGTTTAGAAGGGAGTTGAAAAAGGAGTTCACCACATGTGTAAAAGGAGAATATGGAACTAGTACTTTGCAAATAAAATTTATTTAAATTATGATTTAAAAGATAAGGGGCCTCTGACTTATAAATTAAAGAAGTCTTAGCCTTTGTCACAATACCAGGTATTTTATAATTTAAGTAAAATTTTCTTTATTCTTCTTCTAAGAAAGATCTGACATTATTAACCTTTTGCTAAATAAAATATTGTAAGACTAAGTATAGTCATATAGTAACTATAACTACATTAGCTAATTTACTATGTAAGTTGTCATAATTTTGTTAACTGTTCTGAAATTAATGCTATTTTCTTTCTTTTATGATAAAGCTCCCCACTATTTTAGGAAAACTTTTTGATATAACAATATAATTCATAAAGAAAATTTCACACTGACCTAAAGATAGATACACAATGCATGTTGAAAGAACACAACTGGAAAGTTGAAGCAATGATACATTGCATCCATCAATTCAACATTTTCCTTCTGGTAACCATCCTGATACCTTTTCTCAATGTGTCTCTATAATACAAAACATTTTCTAATACATTGTATGATTACCTATTTGCACTTTTCTAGTCTGTTTACTCATTCAGCAACAATTGTAGAGTTCCAGAGGAGCATATTTATAGAAAAAATGAACAGTTTTTTTTTAATGATGTATTTATTTATGCATACAAGAGCTAGGGGACAGGCCAGAGGCATGGGGTGGGGGAGGGGCAAGCAGTGATAGAATTCACCAGAGACAGAGTGGGAAACAGAACAGGCAGATTCACTGATATACACTGCTGAGGGGAGCAACAGGTGAAGCAGGAGAGGTCTGCTTTGAGATGTGGTCAGCTTCCTGCCTGGGGATTGGGGATCTGGACAGAACACATGCTGCAGTGGCTGCAGATGCTTCATAGTGCAGTGCTTAAACCCTTGTGCCACCAGGGAGACCCTGAGTGAACAATTTTATATTGAAAGAACAAAGGTCTGAATGAGCAAGACCATTTTTCTCTTATAATCACAGCACTAAGTTTCAAAATTGCTGAAAGCCCATGTGTACTTGATAAATGATATGCATGATGTTGAATGAAATTCTATCTTTGAATAAAAAACCTTAGTGATTTTATTGTGAATTCCTGTTCTGTTCAAGACATTACATGAATAATGATCATATAATCGGTTTTTAACAACAAACTGGAAGTATTTATTTTCTCCAGTTTATTTCTGGGAAGAAAAGAAAAATGAAAAAATTAAGGAATCATTTGTATGTATGGTTTTAAGTTTAGTGCATTTAATTATAAACAAATAAAATAAAGTATTTAATTAATAGCCATTTATATTTTTGATAAAGTAATTTCTGAAAGGTTTTTATTTAAGAAAGTATGACCTTTTCCCCACATTCATATATATTTTAAAATAACTACGCCATTGATTTTTTTAAATATATTAACATGAAAAGAAAACTGTAACAGATTGCTTAATATACATTCCAAAAAGATATAGGTTTTATTTATGTAGAAATAAATTTTCATGTAAACATTTTCAGATTTGTACCTAGATATGAAAATTAAAGTGTATAAAACTGCCTTTTAATACATAGCATATGCTATATAGGACTTGGGAATAATAAAATATCCTCAGGGCACAGAAAAGAGGAGCAAATGAAAATTCTTTAAAAATGAAAGCTGGAAAAATCTATTTATTATGCATGACATACAGGTTTAAGATACTTGATGACATAGATTTTCAGTCTTTGCTAATGATTATATATCATTCTTAAATATAAAATCACTTTCAGAGTGGCAAACTTGAATGTGTCATCATAGATAAATAGTATCAAGAGACTATTCTTTCAAATTTATGTTTTGATTTTATCAAGTATTTGGGGGATAGAATTCATCATCACAATATTTTCTAAAAAGGTTCCCAGAGATCAGCTGAGAGTAAATACAGTTAGTTAACAGTCATCCTGTTTACTATGGTGTTGTCAACACTGATGGAGGGGCTCTAGTAAATACTGGGACTTTGGGAGAATATTTCTGATTCCTTTTCTTCTGATTCATGGTAAGATTTCATTTCCTATTCACTGTGATATTAGATGGGGTCTTGTGACTTACTGTGGCCAACAAAATACTTGTGGAAGTGTTGTGGGTCACTACCACAGAGGAAAAATTTTAAGTGCCAACATGCGAGCCACCATATTCCCTTTTCACTTTCTAAGTAACCAGTGACAGTATATCAATGCAAGTGGATTCTCCACTGTTCTGCATTCCTGAGTGAAGCCAACTGAGCAGAGTCTTCAGCAAACAGAATGTGAAAGTATTAAGTCTTTAGTATATGAAGCTACTGATAGTTTGAAGTTTCTAACTGCAGCATACTCTAGGCTATCCTGAATAATAAAGTAATTGTTTCTTTAAGTGCATGTTACATTTTTTAAAATTTTAAATATTTATTTATTTATGCATACAAGAAATGAGGTACAGGCCAGAGGCACAGGAGGTGAGAGGATTCACCAGAGACAGAGTGAGTAGCAGAGCAGGCATATTGACTGAAATACACTGCTGAGGGGAACAGCAGGTGTGAAACAGGAGAGGTCTGCTACACCATGTGGGTCAGCTCCCTGGCCAGGGATTGATATGCTGCTAACCTGTTGCACCACAAGGGAAGTCCTGCATGTTACTTTTTTAAGTTTAGTATGCAAATGTAGCAGAAGACAGCTTTCTAGAAGCAAAGGAAACAGTCATAGTACAAATAAGGCTATGACATCCATCAAATCCTTTCACTTGAACAAATAACTCCAGAAACACTGGAAAGTAATGAATTTTTCTTACTTCAAGAAGATAAGAGAAATGCAGGAAAAAAAAGGTTTAAAATAAAGGATTTTACTTTAGACTAATATAAGTTACAAAGGGGTAAAGGGAAGGCTTCAGGACATGGAAGGGGGGATAGGATATGGAATCAGTATAAGACAAGTACAGAGCAAAATCTGGATTTAAACACAGGGGATGTGAGATAAGAATATTGGTTCCTTGTGGGTATAAAATGCAAAGGGACATATGAAATTAGAAGATGATTCCAGTGATCTCAGGGTGATAGTTTTGGTAAAATTGTGAGTGTCTAGATGAGAGATGGTTGAGGCGTTCCTGGGCATATAGTATTATGAAACTCACTTATGACTTCTGCTGATGAAGGGATTATGACTGCAGACAAGAAGTCTTGCTCTTGCTCTATAGTCAGTCTCTAGACACCTAGAAATGAAATTCTTCAAGGGAGTGATCTACTGCCATCACACTCACTCCCTCTTGTGCTCTATAAGTGCTCTAAGTTCCTGTAGGTTCAATCTTTCTTAAGTATGTGGACATTTTCATGGAATCTGCCACAAAATAGGATATTAAAGTCTCTCCTTGTATTACTTCTTTCTACCTTGTGTCATTAATATTTATGTACAAGTTTTATCTATCATAATAGATGTGAGGCTTCTTGAAGGAATATTTAAGTCAGGAATTTTTAGTAATTGGTTCATATGATTGTGGAGACTTGGTAAATCCAAAATTCATGAGGTAAGTTGGCAGGCAACAGATACAATTAAAGGACAAAAGCAGTGTACTGACAGAATTTCTCTCTGTTCATGGCAGGACAGAATTTGTTCTGTTAAGGCCTTCAAATTATTGGGTGAGGTCTCACTCACATTATTAAAGATAATCTGATTTACTGAAGTCTGGCTATTTAAATGTGGGCTTTTTTGGTTTGCTTGTTTTTAATACATATTCATTTATTTATCTTATATTTATTTATGCATACAAGAACTGGGGTACTGGCCAAAAGTATGGGGGGTTGAGAGGATTCACCAGAGACAGAATGGGGAGCAGAACAGGTACATTGACTGAAATACTTAGCTGAGGGGAGCACTGTTGCAAGAGAGGTCTGCAGTGCCATGTGAGTCAGCTCCCTAGACAGGGCTTGAACTCATGCTGCAGTGACTGCAGATGTTCCATAGCTTGGTGCTTAACCCCTTGCACCAGCAGGCAGGCCCCATTTCTATTTAAATGTTAATATCATTTTAAAGATTATCACAGAATAAACCAGAATAAATTTGGCCAAATATCTGAGTGTATTGGCCCAGCAAAGGTGATATATAAATTTAATCATCACACTCATCACAAGAATCACTAAACTGAAATCCATTAAGGAAGACAGATATATAAAAGGGCATTTCCAAAATGGAGAAAAGTGTATGAACAGAGTGCATTGGGAACATATTGGAGTATGGAGTCTAAGCCAAACTGAGATGAGGAATGCTTATGAGAAAAGATGTTAAATCACAAAGTGAGACATTATACTGATGGTGGTGTGTGTTAGTGTATGTGTGTGTGTGTAAGCAGTGGTGTGTGTGTAGTGATTGTAGTATTAGCAGTAGAAGTAACGGTGGTGGAATAAAAATGGACAACAGTATTCTATTGTAGAGTGAGGGAGTGATTTTGTTATATGAATAGAACCAAAGATGGAAGGGTGTATGAATAACTTGAGAACTGCATGAAGCTAAAGATGTCAAGAAGTTTCCTATTATGACATATTTTTGATGTACGACTAATAAGTTTGGGATTTTTCTTTGGAAGTCCGTGAAGAATTTTGAGAGTGAATAAAATGGATTTCAACTCAAAAATGTTATTCTAGCATCAGGTGTGAACTAGAATAAAGACCAAAAACATTAGGGTTGGTTTAGAGGATAATGTTTATGTAAATATTACTTTAAAAAAATCCAATTTCTAGACAGCTTAACTTATTCAGAATATTCCAATTTATATTTATTAACTAAAAACATAAATTTAAATCAGTTAACTTAGACTTAATTACTGGTGGGGTTTTTTTTTTCTCCTAAAGCTATTTCTTATGACTAGGGTTTGTTTAAATTAAATTACATAGAATTCAAAATGATCCAGTAATTAGTACTAAACATATGATGTTGAGGGAAGATATATGGTGGACATCTAGTGAACATTAAATAAATGCTTCTAGCATAAGCATACTTATGTGACACAATTTTAAATGAACAACCACCCTCATTCAATATCAGCATTCCAATTTTGACCTCATCCACAGCTCAGCATTTCACTCCCTCTTTCAGTTGGTTTACTCCCTTGGATTGCTACTGCAAAAACATTCTGTCCTAACCGATTTTAATATATTTTGAGGGGAGTCTAATTTTGATGTTCCATACCATGAACATAGTGTGCTCTAAACAAATATTGCATAAATATGTAGAAAAATAAAAATTGAGAATTTTTAGATTCTTGGAAAATTTGCTCACAATTTAAGCCATAAGAGTAATTAGATGTTCTTTTGAGTAATGATAGTAAGTAAGTACTATATAAAGGAAAATCTACCACATGCTAAGTGGTCAGTTGTTCTAATTAAAAAGTAAAATAGTTGTAAATTGATTCATGAAGGCATGCTGTCTTTGGCCTATCCATAGTGATGGAAAAGTATCCTTGGTTACCTTAAATTATTGCCATACTATATAAGGTTTTGATTAGTTAAAATTGGTATGTTCAAAACCATTTGTGATGAAAAATAATGACTATTCTTGGTCTACTTAGTATTCTACAACATGTTATTCTTTAAATCAAATATGAATGTTTTCTGAGTGGTAGTAAATGAGAAAACCTGAAATAACAATGCTCTGTTCTAAATGGAATGTACCATGGAGCTGTAAGAACAAAATACTGCCACTGATTGTAGTGCCATTGAAATACATTACACTATTAAAGCACCTTCTGTTTTTATGCAATATAAACTACAAAAATGAGCTGGAAGAAGTCAGATAAAGAGTAAACAGTGTGTCTACAAATCCAAAAGCAGGAGGAAGAGACTGCTCAGAACACTCAGGGACTAAATAGCTATTACTTTTAAAATGTTGTTATGATCAGCACAATTATTTTTCTTCATAATGAAAACACTATCAGTGGCTTCTAATTTAGGAAGTCTCCACATATCACACCCATTTCTAGATGTGCAGTACATTCTTTTGAAAAGCCCCTCTGGAGATGGTTATTGCTATAAGAATGAACTTCAGATTATGCAATATTCACACAGGGAATTTGTCTAAGTATTACTATATTTACCTATGCTCTGCTTGCACTCACATGACTAGACAAGATGGGTGAAAACAGAATCACTGACTAGCCTAACCCCAAATTTATGTTTAAATCAAGAGGTTCTTCTCTGCTGCCCATAAGCACACTATAGTCCCCAACCCTACTGGATTCCATACTCCAACATGGCTGTTTCTTAGCTTCACCTCTTTCCTTACAAACTATCCCTTATCCTCATTTTCAGCACCTGATTATAGTTTTTATTTATAAGAAAAAAAAAAAGAAACTATAGAAAGAGAATGCTCTCAAGTCCACACTTCCATATCTATCTACTCATGGTTTTACCATGTACACAAACTTTGTCTTCTGTTATATAAATGAACTCTCTTTATTGATTGATATCCTCTATATCAACGGCTTATATTTCTGAGCAATCTTTCCATTTCCCCCCCAAGTTTCCTTCTCTTCTCATCTATGTGAAGATGTCTCAAACAATTCTCTCCCAATTCTCTAGTAACACCACTTTCATCCTTCCATTGCATCATTATATCAGTATATAAATTATACTGTTCTTTCTTCCATCTTATAAAAGTACTTTTATTGTACTGACTTCCCCACTTAGTTATCTCTGTACTTTCCAGCTTACCTTTTTGGAAAATTTCTGCAGAATTATTAGCCTACTATAAATTTTTTTCTCCCGTTCTCTCTTGAACTCATTCTAATCAGGCTTACGTCTGCTGCTTAACAAGTAGTAGCTAGTATGCCACACTACTCAAAATTATTCCATAGGTTTCTAGTAACTAAAAATAAAAATAAAATTCCTACTGTTGGCTACAATTCTTATATAAGATACACTTTATGTCTCCAATCTTATCTTCAACCCTCTAATGTTTCTGTCTCTTTGCTAGCCTTCATGCCTTCTTATTGTTTCTCCAATAATAAAAAAAAATCTATCAGGGGCTTCTTATTTATAAATCTCACTGTTAGATGCTCTCCATTACCTGCTCCCTCACCCTGTGGTTTGTTCCTCAGTGAAGGCCTTCTCTGACTACCATATTTAAAATTAAAATCTGCCACTATCCATTTTGTCCCTCTGTCTTTGTTTTATTTTTTATCTTGTTTTTATTACATATAGAAATGACATATGTTATTAGGAATAATATTAGAAACATATTACATATATAATATATAACCATATATAAAGCATTATTATTATATAGTATATAACTATTATAATATAAATATATAATATAAACATGAATATATAATATATCATAATATAATAATGTGCTATAAATATATATTAATATATAACATATAAATATATAATAAATATGAATATAATATGAATATAAATATATATTTATGTAATATATTAAAATATAATATAATATATTGTTGTATACTATGTAATAATATTAGAAACATTAGAATAAACATGTTATTTCTAATACTTAGATATCTTAGGCTGCCCTTCTAAAGTGAGTTTCTGGAGGGGTGGGGGAGGAGCAAAAGACACACCTGACTTGTAGCTTTTACTGAATTCTGTGGCATTCACAGAATTGAATTGTGCATAAGTTTTCACAACTCCATGTCAAATGGACTTTGTGTTGGTAAAATGGAACTGAATATGGTTACCACTTGTTTGTTGAATGACTTAGTAGGTTAGCATGGTTCTGCCAACTGGGAGAAAAACACAGAAATTGAGTAGAGCAAGTGGCACATGACTATGAAATCAGGTGGATTTAGGGCATCTGACATAATGAAAAGGAGACTACTTGGAAAATTTCAAGCACAGTGCATAGTAAAGAGTATGATGAAAAAGCACAAGGATTGAAATAACTGAACCAAAGGGTACATAGAATATAATTTTAGTCAATTCATTCGTAAAACTGTCACTACCCAAATACTATAATTGCTCACAAAACTTTACTCAGAATTTACAAATTGAATGTAAAAATTATGCTAAAACTTCACATACAGTGAAGCAGTTACAATTAACCTACTGCTCAGCTAGGATCACTGTTCGTGCAGGATGCTATTCGGTAAACACATGGTATAACAACATATCATTGTCCCCAGACTGTTGAGTAAAAATGTCTTCTAAGTGGAAAAAGTCTCATAAAAAATAGATAAGCATATGAAACTTTAAAAAAGCTTTAGATTTAGAAAAAATGGAAGTTAAATAATATAGAAAGAGATCAAATTATAAAAGTTACAAGTTTGTCCATAGACACATTCTGTCTACATTAGTTTAAAATGTGTGAAGAAAAATACGATTGCTTAATTGTGATAGTGTTGTTTCATAGAAATTCATCATGTTTCTTAAATTCAGAATATTATTTAGAAAAACTAGATAAATAAATTGTGCATGGACTCATAGACACAATATCTGCAGGATGGTAGGAAGTACTGTGGTGCTGCAGCTGAGGACTTGGATATCAATAAAGATTTAGGAGAGAGAGAGAGAATTTGATGAAGGTAATTCAGTTTCAAATCATGTGAAGGATGGTTCAAGAAATTTAAGAGTCATGCAAACCTTCAAGATGTGAACAACTCAGATAAAGCAATTTCATCTGAGACTAGAGCTGAAATTTTCCCAATGAATTGAAAAGAACTAATGGCAAAGGTGATTATATTATACAGCAAATTTTCAACCTTACGGCTTAAAATTTAACCTAGGTTTTTTTTGTTTGTTTAAAGGAAAAAAAAAATCTCAATATTTATTTAAGGATATGAGAACTAATATGGCAGTTCCTGTTAACCAGGTGAGATGAAATTAAGCTGTTAAGGAAAAAAAAGTGAAAACCAATCTTAAGCTTAGTTAAGTAAGGTATTTCTTCCATACCCCAAACTACATGTGTCATACACAGTTGTAGAGAGATGGGGAGAATAACAGACAATCTCTAGGTCTCTTATTGAAAAGAAAATTAAGACATTATAGAGATTCTAGAATGCAAAGATGGCTGTTCTTTGTCCTGTAGAGACTAAAGAGGTTTAAAGGCACATAACTAAAGAAATAACATGGAAATTCTATACTTTTGGAATATTTTATCTGACAGCAATACTTGGAAGAAATTGGAAAAGAGATAGAACAAAATTAAAAGCAAACATTAAATTAATGCTTTAGTATAAGAGAAGTGATAAAATCTTGAACAAGTGAAACTAGCGGTAGGAATAGTCAGATTTGAAATGTTACTCATTTGTAATCTATACAATTACAAACTGTATAAAAGACGAAGTTTATACAGTTTTGAAGGCTGAGAGAATGGTGGTATGTTAAACTTAATTTAGCAACAAGGAGGAGAGGTAATCAGTAGTGTTCATTTTTTTAAAGATTTATTTATTTATGAATACAAGAACTGGGGTACAAGTCAGAGGTGTGGGGGTGTGAGGATTCACCAAAGACATAGTAGGGAAGATAACAGGCAGATCCACTGAAACACACTGCTGAGGGAAGCGGCAGGCAAAGCAGGAGAGGTCTGCTGTAAACTGTGAGTCAGTTCCCTGGCCTAGGAATTGAACTCACGCTGAAGTGGCTACTGATGCTTCACAGTGCGGTGCTCAACCCCTTGAGCCACTAGGGAGGCCTCAGTAATGTTTATTGAGCATTGAGCTTTTACTATGTACCAGACACTGAGCAAGTCACCTTGAATGAGAAGTAAATAGGCAGTCTATTAATTAGTTTGAAGCTTATTAGGAAATGAATGCAATAAAAGATGAGGTACAGGGCAAATTTGAGTGGCATGGGAACTCTTAGAGTAAATGTTAAAGAGTTATTTGGAAGATCAAACTAAAAATAGTTTTTATTTATTGTTGCATGCATATTTCTTGGTTTGGTATAATAGACCTTTCTTCTTCATATTTTCAGAAAGAGTTCGAGTTCCAGGCCAGGGAGCTGACTCACAGGGCATAGCAGACCTCTCCTGCTTTGCCTGCTGCTCCCCTCAGCAGTGTGTTTCAGTGGATCTGTCTGTTATGTTCCCCACTCTGTCTCTGGTGAATCCTCGCACCCCCACACCTCTGGCTTGTACCTCAGTTCTTGACATTTGTGTTCCCAGTAGCCCAAAGCTTAAGGATTTAAATGTGATTTCTTTTTTTGTTGTTCTTATATAGAATATCTTGTCAGAAAAAAGGAAAATGAAATTGTTTTGAAATAATTTGCTATAATAAATCTATCTTCAGATCCAGTTTAGTCATAAATTTAATTATAGAAGATATAACTTTGAAGAAAATTTGCAATAAATAAAGAAAAATTCTGTACACAATTAGAGAAAGTAAAATTGTCTGGAATTTAACCACAGCTGCCTGACTTCTATTCTCTAAAATTGATGTTACCTATCTTTCTCTGTTTATCTGATTAATTTTGCCCAGGCACTACAGGCAAAACAAAATGGAAAAACCACCTGTTTTTAAGAGGGCATATCTGACATAGTTGTTAGAATCTTCATCAGCAAAATAGCAAAGGTCAGTTGGTCACTGTAGTCTTGGTATCATCACACTTTTGCCACTGTAAATAGATTTCTGACTTCAATATGCCACTATCTATTAAAATTAACATTCATCCATTATAGAAGCATTGGGTATCAACTATCTAAACATATCTTAGACTACACATGCAGTCACAAATGCAAGTATTTCTCTGTGACTTTGAATAAGGTAATTTCATGAAGCATTAAATTGCCTCAAACATGCAGGTATGTAAAAATTAGTTAAATAATCTTACACTACAATGAAGAAAAAATACTCTCACAGTATTTGACTATTTAGTCACATATTCTAGTAAATCATCAAATCAGTTCAGAAATAGAAAACTAATTCAAACATCAAAAACAGAATAATAAAGTCCAAAGTTATTATCAACAGGATGAATTATATAAAATCTTTTTACTATTTTGATGTTTTATGCAAAAATGTATCAAAGAAATTAAGGACCATAGAGCGCTGCTAAGACAGAGTGATGATAACTACATTGAGCCTGGCTGCAAAATCAAAACAGATAAGAAAAGCAAAATGATATGTAGTGTACTTTCATTCTAGTCTTTTTTTCCTCACACAATTCTTCTCCAGAGTCACTTAGAATTTGTTACATGGAGTGATGCTGAAAACCTCTAAACTGAAGAAAAATTTGGGAAAGCTATTAACATATGTACAAATTAGTATAGTTGCCCAAAGTAATTGTATTAATTATGAAAAAAATCCATAAAGACAGAATCAGGACTTTGCATTCTGATATTAACTTTGATGTGCACATGCCTTAGAGTGTCCTTGTGAATGAAATGTTGCTTGTTTTTTCTATCATGTACATAGGGCCCATGAGAAATTTCCAGCTTGGAGAGCTGTTGCTCTAGCAAATGATATTAAGAAAGAGAACTTATTGTATTTTTATAGAGAGAAAAAAAAGTACAGGTGAATTCATATAATTGCAAAGTATCATAAAACCTTTTTGCAATGTTGCTCATTTATTTAATAAAGGTTTAAATATGCATTTTATGCATAATATATTTTACACATATCAGAAATATACATACATATACATCACAGATAGATAATAGATTGATGATAAGAAGGTTGAATCAAAGACTTAGATTCTAATATAAAAAGTATAGTTTTTAAGAGAATTTTAGGAAACTTTAACAGCTCATTGATTTCAATTATTGTAAAGAAATAATGGAATTTTCAAGTTATAATGATGTCAGTTTACATAGACCTGAGTCAAGTCAACTTCTTCCAACTTTCAATTAAAATATCCATATAAGTTTTAAAAAGTGAGGAGTTGAGAGCCACAATTTGGACTGAAGCTACAAAAAGACCATGTATGCATCAAACATTTACTGAATAATCCCTAAGTGTGGATTCACTAGCTGTGGTGAATTTAAAAAATTCATTCTGGAATTGCTCATGTTCCACTCCCTTAAACTGTTGATGGTAGCTATAGGATATGTAGACTAAAACTTTGACTGAGATGACTGCACAATCCTGGCTTCAAGGTCCAGGAAACATGAGTAATATAAAGTCAAATACACCCACACAACAGCATGGAAAAAAAAATAGGAGTTTCTATATATATTTCTATATATCAACCTCTTCAAGTTGATTAAAAAAAAAAAGAGCAACAACTACTTTTTAAGACATCACACTGACAGCAATATTAGAGATTAAGAGTGATGAAAGGTGATGTGCAGCACCATGAAAAGCATTAGAAACACATTGAAGTGAGGAAAAAGTAAAGTTAAGAAATATCTTGAGAGTATAGTATTTTGATATGATCTATGGCAAGAAACTAATAATGAAACAGATTAAGTATATTCATAAATGACAAAAATATCATTTCAAATCAAGGGAGAAATGAAACTACTCAATACAGGTTGTTAAAAACAAGTTAATCACTGGGAGACAACCTAGAAAGCAATTCTTTAGAAAAGAAAGAAATGAAGGAAAGCTGGCATAAGGAAAGTGAAAGGTGGAAGGAGAAAAGAAGGAAGGAATATTGGAAAAATTTTACATGTAAAATTAAAGTCTAGAATGATTACAATTTATATGAAATGAAATATAAAACAAAGGAGAGCCTATAGACTAGTTAAAACACCTAATATTGCTTGAAACTTACTTTGTGCCACATACTGTGGCAAATAATATTTATTCTTAAAAAGTATTTGGTATCATGATAAAGCAATAATAAATCTTGACCTAATGAAAAGCTACATAAAAAATAAAAAAGGACCAAAAATTAACTAACATTAGATGCTAATATTTTGCATTTTCTTAGTAGATCTGAGAAAAAAATTTCTACAGGTATTGAAAAATTTTGGAATTTGGTGATATTGAATATTCATTAAAATAAGAATAATTTCAATTGTAATTGAATTTCAGTTTCAATGCCAAATCCAACACTAGGTGAAATGGTAAAACATTAGAAAAATCTCTAGATGACCATTATCACCACTAAACAAAAAAATGTCTAAATACATGGGGAATTAACAATGAGTTCTTTATTGGTTACATTTAATGGAGGGATACAGATGTACAAACAGGTGTAGGGGTGTACTGTAGGTTTAATCATGACTTACAAATGTTTACTATTTCTCCCTGGAGAAAGATTATGCCTTCCTACCCTATTCACATTGAATTTCATTATGTGACTTGGCTTTGGTTGATAAATGATAATTGGAAGTGATATGTTTTACTTCTTGGTATATGTAAACAACAACAGATGATTAGTTTGAAGGTTATATTTCAAATCAGTAGGGAAAAAGGCATTCTTTTAAGTAATGATGATGTAGTGACACGATAGCTTTATAGTAAAAAATAATATTGGATCCATTCCACACACTAACAATTAGACTAAATTACAAATGGACTAGAGGTATGATTGCAAAAATTGAAGTACTCTAAGTATCTGAAATTGTTAGTAGACGAGCTGAAGAAAGCTGAACTGCCATATGTTGAGGTAGTAAATTAGAACCAGACAAAATGAAAGAAACAATCAATCACTCATCCACCCACTGATACTATAAACAAGAAAGCTGAACAGGAAAAATCATCAGCCTTCCCACTGTTTAGTTTTTTCTATCAACTGCTAGACATGTAGGTAGGGAAAATTGTCATGGTGAAATACCTACAAACAAGACTTGTGCATTTGCATGGACCTGGGTAACTGTGAAGGGAGATGAAGAAGGACCAGATGCAGACAATCACAGAATATTGTTTTTTTTTTAATTTTTTTATTAATATAAAAATTTAAAAAAAAATTTACATATACTTGCCATCAATTGTAATCCCCATGTATTCCCCATCACCATCTCACCAGTGCACCATCACCTCAGTCCCTCGTGCTC
>JAGFMF010012021.1:5829996-5867166 GCA_019455555.1 Galemys pyrenaicus
CCCCTCCCTGGCCGGCAGCAGGGATCGAACTCGTGCTGCAGTGGCTGCGGTTTGCTTCATAGTGCGTTTCTTAACCCACTGCGCCACCAGGGAGGCCCCATTTTTAAACATTTTTAAATGATCTGGCCCCAGAGTCATATGAAAAAAAATTTTTTTCTTACACACAAAAAAAAAAAAATCTAGCCTTCTTTTCACCATGGAGACAGTGTTTTACATTATAATTTTGAATGGCACCAGTACCCACTTATTGTATCCTCAGTTTCTAACCCAAGATTCTTTTCTCTACATAGAAAAGGTTGTACTTTTACCACTATGCCTTCAAGAAAGATACCCATCAACATTAGGGTCCTTTTGTTTTTGGCAATAAATGAGTTTTAGCAAAAGCCTACATTGCTTTATTTTTACTATAGAGCTGATCTAATTCTTATGTAAGACAGTCCCATACCATATACTAAAGCTTGAACAGACCCAGCATGAAGATATTCATAGAAACCCCAGAGACTGAGGAATAGAGACAAATCATTTTCCCCATAATAATATGTAAGAGTCTGACTTTATCTTCTTAGTTGATAATAGTATTCTTATAATCAGGATGTCTTATCTGATTGAGAATATTTGTCATAGTACATTGAAATTAAGGATATTCGCTAAAATAAAAAAATCTGTTCTAATCATGTCATTAAAATTTTTTGGTTTAGTTAATATTTAAATAAAAAATTCACAAATCTATAAAAATATTTACTTATAAATTTAATGAAAACCCTTAAATAGTCATGAAATGGTAATTGAATGCCTTTACTTCAATGGTACATAAATTTCATCCTAGTTTCACTGCAATTACATATTGGGAATGAATTTAATAGGAAAGTGGAAGTAGTTAAAATAGCTTGCCTTTACTTGTAAAATTGATTGATTGTTAATAATAAAATAGAACCCAGTTTCCTGACTAATGTTGTATGAAGAATTTCAAATTATTGTCTGTGATAAAGACCACACTAAAGTGGTCTGTGAGGTTTCTACAGCTGATCTATTAGTTTTTACAAAATACCAAGCAGATAACCACTGTTTATCAACCATTTATCTCCTCACCTTTCCAATGTGGGTTTCTCACTTCTCTAAAACTGATATATCCAGATGATTTCTTCCAGAAAGAAAAACTTAGATATTCTATCACCAACTTCTGAGAAACCTAACTTTTCCTATAGCATCAGGTAATTAATTATCTTATCCCTTTCTTTCTCTTTGTTCTTCACAGAGTTTTCCTCCTCTGTGGCCATACAATGTGGGTTCTTCAAATTCCATCTTTGATTTTTTTCTTTTGCTCTTTGCACTTATCTCCTCTTTTCTCTGTTCATTATTTTCCCAAGTGACTAAGCTCATTATGCAAATGAATCCCAAAACTGTAGCTCTGACTTCTCTCTAATCCTGACATTGCAAATGCCTGCTAAATATTACTACATGTGTTAGGATGTACTGAAGAGGAGAGTAGGAAGTGAAGCAATATCGAGTGGGCTTCTATACACAGGGAGATAAGAAATAGGGAACTGATGAGCTCCATGAAAGAGTTTCTGTTTACTCCAAAATATTTTGCTGCTAAGTTCTATGGTAAAAAAAAAGATTATATAAATGATCTTCTCTTTATAAAAGAATATATGTCAGTGAGATATTGGGAGATTTCAGGTACATATGAGATATAAAATACATGGATAATAGTATTGTTCTGTTTTGCTATCTTTGAGCAGTTGAAAGGTATGTAAAAGATGAGAGAGTGAAATCAAATGAGAAAAGAGTGACATGATAGATCAAAAGGAATTTAAGTAACCTGTGAAGCTCAGCACATTTTAAAGTACTAGTTGTGCTTACAGTTTCTTCTACTGCTATGCTGGCAAATATAAGTAACTGCAGGGTATTCACATTTGATCTATTCTACTGTCTGGTGACACTGTAGCACAAAAGGAAAACCTTGAGGGAACAGAGTAAGTCAACAACAGTGTCTAAACTTCTTAACTTCAACATCTTTCTGTGCACAGCCAATCTAGGTTCCTTAACAATCACTTTTGATTTCTTCTTTTTTCTCAATGCCCATATTAAAATAGTTTTTCTTCCAGTTTCTCTTCCAATAATTTTTTTATTAACACATCTATTCCTTCATCACCACTCCCACCTGGGTTTAGAACTTTCATTTCATAATTAGACTGTTATAAAGTATCTCTTCTTTGGTTCCACATTCTCTATCCTGCTCACAAATGATTTTTAAACAGCTTCCGATTATTTCAGTCTCCTGGACCATTCTGGATATAAAATACAATGGTACAGCTAGAAGCATAGAAAGTTAGAGGGTCATATAGGAATTTCAGGTATCGACATAAAATGCTTGACTTTTTATCTTGTGGAACTATTTATGTAGTTACTCTATGCCTCAATTTGGATTAAATTTCAGCACCAACGATCACTGCCCTTAGAAGCAGCAACAGACATAAAACACAGTCATATTGAAGTACATAAAGATAAAGCAGACTCACCTAGTTATGAATGATCTTAGCTAAATATTATTCTTGATATGACTTGAGAGAAATTAAATAAGTCTTTTTTTAAAAGTATGAACACTTCCTACTCTCCTCTTCAGTACATCCTAACACATGTAGCAACTTAAGAATAATCTTTTAAAGGCCTCTTTGGTGGTGCAGGGGTTAAAAATCTCAGTGCTATCAAGCTACTAACAGCCCCTGCAACATGAGTTTGAGCCCTGACCAGGCATCTAATCCACATGAATGGCACAGCCCACCTCTCCTGTGTAACTTGCTGCTCTCCTCAGCAGCGTACTTCAGTAGATCTGCTTGATCTGCTCTCCAGTTAGTGAATCCTGGTGAATTTTCTCACCGCTTGCACCTCTGGCCTACACCCCAGTTCTTTATTGCATAAATAAATAAAAAATTTTAAAAAAAGACTTATTTAATTTCTCTCAAGTCAATAAATGTTATATACTCATCAAAAATAAAGGAGATTATAGGACCTCTGAGGTCCTATTACATCCTGTCCCATTCTGTCTTGGAACTCTCTTTATTTTAGTGTTTATTTAAGTTTTGAAGATAATATTCACTTGATGATTTTCTTCTTACACATTTGTATATATCTTAACCACAAACACAGTTTTAAGATCCTTTTAACCATTATGTATTAACTCCCTATACTGTTCCCCACAGCAGCTATTTCAAAACATACACACTTTCCCTTTCTCCCAAAGTTCCCTCTTTCTATTTTTCATAAATTTCACAGGAATGCACTCCCTTATTTTACAAGTCAAATGTGATTATTTTAATTGTTTCATTATTGAGGGATTTGAATTTATGGAGGCAATGAATCAGAAAAACATTCAATTAAGATGAAGTAGCCAGACTGAGAAAACTAAGGTAAGGCATAAAAAATTGCATTTTTAAAGAAGGGAGGAATAATTGGTGTGTCTACCATTAATGCAATGTGTTCATATGAGTAGTAATCCAAACTGATTATAAAAGTTCTTGTTTAACCTCATGGTACAGAGTCTTCAACATATATTTTACTAATTTCTAGAAAGTTTACATAATGGAGATCTGCTATGAAGATAAGAGAGAGTACATTAGTATTTAAGTGGCATTATTTTTAATCCATTCATTAAGGCTTTCATAGACTTTTCTCCCCTAAATCTTTTTTTTTTTTAAAGATTTATTTATTTATGCACACAAGAGCTGGGGCACAGGCCAGAGTCCAGGGAGGTGAGAGGATTCACCAGACAGAGCAGGGAGCAGAACAGGCAGACTGACTGAAACACACCGCCAAGAGCAGCAGCAGCGGGCAAGACAGGAGAGGTCTGCCTACGTCATGTGGGTCCCCTCCCTGGCTGGTGGCAGGGTTCGAACTTGTGCTGCAGTGGCTGCGGTTTGCTTCATAGTGCATTGCTTAACCCACTGCGCCACCAGGAGCCCCCACCCCCCCCCTAAATCTTAAACCAGTTACAACTTTAATTTTTATATAAATTCTATTTCTGTTTTCTAGAAAATGTTTGCAAAGCCCATATAAATTGTTTGCTTACTTATATTTTTCTTTCTATTTGTGAAAAGGAATCATTGTATAGGTTTTAATTTATTTTGTTCTGATAAAGTATTTTTCTCCTTTCCTCTGCTAGTCAGTCTAATAGTCAGTGAAAGGAAAGAACTATTTTGAAATCACATTTTCCAGAAAAGGCTTAATGCAAATGAAGACATAGGAGAAATGTTCCAAATCTGCGATAGGGAGTACTTAGAATCTTTCCCCCAAACCTGACAACTCTCAGAGTTCCTTGTTTCATATGTCACAGTATTTTAGCTCAGGTATAGTGCCCTCATGCATTAAATAATAGCTGTGTCTCTGTGACTGATGAATACAGTAGAAGTGTGATGCATGACTTCCATGGCTTCTGCCTTGATCTTTTGGAATACTCACCTTTGAAGCTCTGAATCACCATGTAATACAATGTCACTGGCTTGAGAGTAATATGTTAGAGACCACATTCAGTATCTTTGAATCACAATCTTTGAGTTCCTAAAGTACATGGAGAGATGCAGGGGACGTTCCCTTGACACGTTGCTCCAGTTGAGACCCCTTCTGAATTCTGCTGAAATTGTAAATAAAATGATATATAGTTTTTCCTATATGTCAACAAATTTTATACAGAAATAGAGAGCAAAACACTTTCTATTAACCAGGATTGCTGCAGTTATCATGAGCACAAAAGCCATAAATTTAGGGTGTTACAGACAATATCCTCTGTTAACTTTTTGTGTAGCAGCCAGAGTCTTATATTGGTTATTAGGGTTGATTACCACCATCAATACCTTACATTTTTTGCTTAGCCCACCAGTGTGAGCATTGGTATCTGCCTATTTTGGCTTTCGACCAGCATATCATACTGATCCATTTTGCATTACCCTAAATTATCTTCCTCTATGTTAGTTAATTGTTGGGGAGACCAGTTGAAGCCAAAGATGTAAGTTGAGATAAAACCATAAGTAAAGAGTAGGTGACATGACAGTCTGAGTCATCTGTGTGATTTACAAGTACATTCAGGCTGAAATCCAAATGCTGTTTCTGTACCTGCCAAACCTTATGAAATGATGAATCTGAAAATATTCAGCTCAATAAAGGAAACCCTAGTTACACAGTCAGTAACCATTGTCAGGTTGCCACTTTCTAGTAGAATCCAGTATCATGGCAGGAATGTTTATTTAAAATGAGAACAATTATCTGACAGAGTATGCATGATCTTCAAGTTCTATAAAGTTGTAAGACTTCACAACAAGCTCTTTTTTCAGTTATTATTATATCCACCCAGTCTGCTAAATTATAAAACCCAAGTGGCTAGACACCTCAGGTTGCACCTTCTGCAGAATCTTCTTCCTCTTGGCTCCTTTCAAAGTGGACAGCTTCCAAGTCACAAAATACATGGGTAAGAGAAGATTCTCAAGTTCAGCATATGTGTCTTCCAAAATCAGAAGAGACCTATCACACACTGTACCGCTATCAGGGTGTCAAGTGCAAAGTATGAAATTTTGTTTTTATCTCAGTTGGAATGTTGTGGTTATCACAGAACACTGGACCTCCAAAACTGTGGCAGTCACTTGAATCTTCAGGGGATTTATGACCCACCCTCTGACAGAGTGTCTAACTAGGATATATAATGTACTTTCCACTTCCTGCTCACCAAGTCCAATTACTGTAAAGTCATTATGTATGTGTCTACTTCTATGTTCTGTGGATTGTCACAATGATCAAGATAACCTGAATTCTCTACTGTGACAGAGAGCGGGAGAGTTAGCATAGCTACAGGCTAGGAAGTAAATGTGAACCTCTGTTCTCACTATTTGAATAAACTGAAACTTGGTTCTCTTTAGAGAATTGTGGAAAATATATATATATATACATATATATATATATACACAAGATCTTATAAGAAGTGCCAAAGTCTGTGTGTTAAACTACTATCACTTAGCCAAGTGGTAGCCCCAATAGCAGCCTCTGTGACAGATGGTATAATACAACAGCTGTGATTGGCTTGCCACTTGGATAAATTTATAGTAATATACATCTGCCAAAATCCATTTCATTTCTAGAGTACATATGGGCAAATTGAATGGAAATATTATGTAGACCATCACCCCTATATCCTCTAAGTGGCATTAATCTCAGCATTTCCTTCCATTATAAAGTATTATTCTGACTTACAAGTTTTCAGTATGGGAATATGTTTCTGGGGTTTTCACTTGGTTCTTGATGTCCTAGGGACTCTTATTCCACAGGCACTGATGTATAGGTTCTGCCAGTTACTAAGTATTTCCTCTTCAATCATGAACATGGGAACCAAAGAAATAACTGCAGGTTAAGCCCAAGGATACTTGGATACACTGTGAAATGGACTTGAGCCAAACTCTACCTGACCTCTATAAATGGCCATTTAGAGAACCCTGGTGGTGTTTCAGATCTCATGGGATCAGTATGAGTTTACTTGTTCAAGAAATTTTTGAATTTTTCCTCTATTTAGTCTCTATGCCCATCTTATTTTTTTAAAAGAGATTTTAATTATTTATGCATACAAGAGCTGGGGGTGCAGGTCAGAAGTGTAGGGGTAAGAGGACTCACCAGAGAAAGAGTGGGGAGCAGAGCAGGTGGATCTACTGAAATACACTGCTGAGGGGAGCAGCAGGTGAAACAGGAGAGGTATGCCAGGCCATATGGGTCATCACCCTGGCTGGGGATTGAATACATGCTGCAGTGGCTGCGGATAGCCTCATAGTGGTATGACTCTACCCCTATGCCACTAGGGAGGCCCCATGTTTTTTTTTTTTTGTAATAAAATGAAAAACATATGTAGGTTAGCTCCCTGACCTGGGATTGAACTCATGTTGCAGTGACTGGTGATAGCTTGATAGCACTGAGACTTTATCCCCTGTGCCACCTTGCAGGCCTAGTCCCATTTTATTTAGTTGGAAACAGTTCCATGTTCCTTTGGAGAATGATCAAGGGAATATTTACTGTACAAATTTCACGTGACATTGCAGGTTTCTTTCTCAAGAGAAATATTGTGCTTCAAACAATAAATTCTGAATTTGAGAACTAATTTATCTGGAAATTGAATAAGAATTCACAATTTACATTTTTAGCAACTGATGTCAACCTTGTGCCTATCATTACTTGTTTACTTCCTTTCCCTTTCTCATAGGCATCTACCCATTTTTTATGTCTAGGAATACTAAAACCTGTATCTGTTACATTATCCTTGAGCTAATAACAGTCTATTAGCTATTATCTTCACCTTAAGTTAATACCATGATAAAATAGCTATTTATATTATTAAATTCGTGACAATCAAGGCAATTAGATGGCAAATCAGCAGTTACATTAACCTTGCCTCCTACAACTCAGTGCTATATTTTGACCTCATCCCCATCAATATTAAATAGCCCAGTTCAATTTTAACAACAATCAATCAGAGCTTGTAGAGTGCAGCTACCACCAGCCAAGCTCAGGACCTTTATCAGCTTACGGGTACTAAAGTATTACATAGTAAATCTGTTTTAACCTTCCTATTCCCTTGCATCTTCTGAAATCTTACAGAGTAACATGTAAGAAAGGTCCAGATTTCTTAACATCTTTGTTATAGTAAAGCTTCAAGGAGCTATCTTAGCAAAACGTTTTGGGATAGACTTTATCTTCATTACCGTATCATCAAATTCTAAGACTTGGGTGAATGCTTCTATTAAATAATTCCCCCCATATTCAGCCTTATGTTTTACCTCTATAACTCTGAAGAACTAGTCTCACATTTGCACTTCAAGATTCTTCCAGTACTTACTAATTAGATGTATTAATTCTTTGGTACATTTCCATTTTAGATATGAACTACTTCTCAGCCCAGATTATGCTGAGCTATCTCTACTGGCTAGCAGCAATGAAAGGAAATGAGTTAACCATGAGGGAATGTGCTATATCAAGAGGCACCTGCCTCAGATGAGATCACTTCATAATGTCCTATAGCTGGGAGAAGAACACTGCTGATCTTGATAGTTCCAAGATAATTGAAAATTTAAGATAGTCTCTTTTTTATACATAAATAACACTCTTCTTAGTCTCTATGCCCCATCCCTTTCCTATAATATCACTAACTTTAGTTATGCACTTCTTAAAGCTAAGCATCCTAGGATTTTTGCAGTTCCACCATCCTTTCATTAGATTCTGAGCCTTATTTTCAGCACATTTGGCTCTGATGCAAGAAAAAATGAGAAAGTTTCCCTAAGAATTACTGGCAGCCTTCTGGATTTCATTCACATTGTTCATTGGGCCTGGAGGTTAGTCAGGAAGTTTCATTCTTTCATCATTTCAGTTTATTAGTAATACCTCTGCTCTAATATTATGAACTACATTGCTTTAGTTCTAAATATTTTAAAATTTGTTCTTGTTCTTAGAGAAAAATATTTTCAAGAAGTATTTTAGAATACATCTCCCTTTATCATATAATTATTTTTTTCTTTCTTCTCACTACCAATTCTTGTGTTCCCTTTTAACTTGAGTCCTGAGACTCTCTATTAATACCCACTAGTTTTTGAAAGTGTTTTACATTGTCAAATTGCCTGCTACATAAATGTTCAGTATGTTATTGTTCTGATTTGCTTTGCTGCATACAGTTGTTTCAAATTCCTTCATTTTGTTGAAAATAGCTGCATTTCATTCTTTCTTATGGCTATATAATACTCAAATAATACTAATAATACACTAGATAATACACAAATTGTGTGTATGTACTGCATCTTGTTGATCTGTCTGTTGATGAAAATTTGGATGCTCCTATGTCCTAGATACAGTAAATAATATTGCTGTGAACATTGTATAGCATACGGGTTATTTTGTTGATAGCTTCATATTCTTTAGTTATATAGAGTGGTATCACTGGGTTGTATTGTATTTCCACTTAGTTTTAAAGGTAAACCCAGACTGCTTCTCATAAGGGTTGTACTAGCTCCAATTCCCACTTTTCTTCACATTGTCTCCATCACTTCTTGTTGCAGGTCTTTTTGATATGTCGCAGTCTTACACTGTAGTTTCAATCTGCACATCTCTTATAGAAGTGACAGTGAACCTTTTTGCTCATGTCTTTTGGCCTTTTGGATATACTCTTTGGTAAATTCTCTATTGCTACTTGCTGTTTATTAATTGGGTTATTGTTGACTTGTATGAGTTTTTATATATCTTAGATATTAATCCCTTATCAGTTATTGTGTAACTATTTTCATTAATTCAGCAGTCTATTTAATTGTACTTTCTTTTGTGGTATAGAAGCTTTTTAACTGAAGGTAATCTTTTTTTTTTTTTTTTTTTTTTTGGTTTGGTTTATAATTCCCTTGCCATAGCGGTTCAGTCACCAAAATGTTTACTGTTATCATAGAATATCACCGTTTACTTCTATATATTTTATTGTTGCAGGTCTTATATCTAAATCTTTAATCCATTTGGAATTATTTTTGTGTATGATGTTAGCAAGTAATCCAATCTCATTGTTTTATATGTGACTTTCCAATTTTCCTAGTACCATTTACCAGAGACTGTCTTTTCCTGATTCTAGTCTTGGATGCTTTATCATAGATCAGATGCTAGTATGTAAATGGAAGTATTTTTGAACTTTTGATTCTGTTCCATTGGTCTATGTATCTATCTTTTGTACCAATATCATACTATTTTTAATATGATTACTTTATAGTAAGGGTTAAAGTCACGTGATGTGATATTTTCATTTCTGCCTTTTTCTTGTTTCTTTTGCAATTCAAAACTTTAGGTGGTTCCATATAAATTACAATTTTCATTTTTTCTTTGAAAAATATATTGGGATTTTTTTAGTGGGAATTGTGTTCAATTTGTACATTATTTAGGCAAAGTAGTCATTTTGAATATATTCTTCCCATATATTAGCAAGGGGTATCTTTTCATATCCTTATCTAAGACCTTTAATAATATCTTGTGGTTCTCATTGCATAGGTCTTCTACCTCCTTTGTTAGGTTAATTGGAAGCTATTTCTTTTTGAAACAATTTTATTTTAAATTTTTTTTGCTTCTTATTCTTATATAAAAAGGCTATGGATTGTTGTATGTTGATTTTTGTAGCCTGCCACTTTGCTATATTCAGTTGTTTCCAATAATGTTTTTCATGAAGTCTAGGATCCCTCCTATACCTTCTCTTATATATCCCTAGTATTCCTGTCATTTGAGGAACTGGTACTTTGTTGTTGTTCGTTTTTTGATGCTTACCCTATCAACACTCTTAATGGTCATCTCAAATAAACTCATCCAAGTATAAACAGTTCTCATGGTTGAGAGTTTGTTTTTCTGCAGAAAAATAATTTAACAAAATTCAATATTTAAGATAAAAACATTTAACAAAGAGGGCAACACACTCATATTCACCTCTCAAAAATTAACAAGATTCAAATACATTACTCAAAATAATTATTCAAATATGTGTAAGTTTAGTAATTAAGACTGAAAGATCAACTGAAAAATCACAAATATTTAAAATCCTATAGTTTCTGAGATTTGATTGGTTACGTATCTCTAAGTCTTAAACTTTAATCCTTAATCTATGAGAATAATCATTTAAAATGCATACTTTTAGAAAAATACCAGATGGTTCCTCCCCTAAGAGGAATATAAGGGAACTAAATAAGGATCAAGGAAAGGAATAAGAACAACAATAATAGCAACAATAAAGACACAAAAACCAAAAATGGAAAGACAAGGACAAACTGGGGACACTTGGTGGGAGGGAAGAGGGGAAGGGTTGAGGACAGAAGGGAGCACGGGGGACTGAGGTGATGATGGTGCACTGGTGTTAAGAGTGATGGGGAATACATGCGGATTACAATTGATGTCAAATATATGTAAATTAAAAAATTATAAATAAAAAAAAACCCCAAAAAATAAATAAAATGCATACTTTCAAAATGTGCTTGGAAGCATTCATTTTCTTTAATTTTTTGGAAGGGTTTGAAAAGGATAGGTATGAGTTTCCTTTTAAGGGTTAGTAAAACTCACCAGTGACACCATCTGGTCCTGGGTTTTTGTTTTGGGAAGACTTTCGATTACTGTTTCTATTTCCTTGCTTATAAATGGTCTGTTCAGATTTTCTATTTTTTCCTGATTCAGTTTCAGAAGATTGAATGTGTCTAAGATTTTGTTATCTCAATTTCAAAAATTCAAAAAAAAAAAGGCTGCTGTTACAATTTACTATACATTTTATGATATATTTAGTCACATGAAATACAAGCCAATAACTATTTGACTTTGTAATAGCAGTTTTATTTTAGTCACACAACAAGAAGACTGAAGAAAGGGAGTCTGAGTCCCTTCTGTCATTTTGCTCCATCACCCTTGCAGGAGAGCCTTTATCTTCATGCTAGTCAAATTGTGTGGTCATGATGACTTCTTCTTCAGTTGTGTTCTAGGCTGAAGAAAGAGAAATGGACAAAGAGTCTCTATTAGAAAAAAAATATTCCCAGAGGTCTCTAGCAGTTCCATACTTGTATCTCATTGCCTACACATTTCTTTTTAAAGATTTATTTATGCATACAAGAACTAGGGTACAGGCCAGAGGTGAGTGGGTGAGAGAAGTCACCAGAGACAAAGTGAGGAGCAGAGCAGTGGGATTTACTGAAATACACTGCTGAGGGGAGCAGTGGGCGAGACAGGAGAGGTCAGCTGTGCCATGTGGGTCACCCCTCCCTGGCCATGGAGGGGATGGAACTCCTGCTGTGGACAGTTTCATAGTGGTGACACTTAACCCCTTCCTTGCACTACCAGGGAGGGCTCTGCCTACCTACACCTTTTTCCTGGCTCCCCTGGTTTAGCAAAAAATGAGGTGAATATTTTACCAAGATACATTACCAATATCACAAGAAGGGGTTCTAGTAGTAAGAAGAAGGGGGGAAGAGCTCAGAGGTAGGAGTTTTGGACTATTTAAAGATTAAGAATGCTCTATAATCATAACCAGTTTTTGTTAGCAGCCTGAATTTTCTAAGTAATGCTGAATGAACTGTTCACTTTTGCTACATGGGTTTTATTTTTTCATGAATAGCCATCGTTAATGCAATAGTGTTTTATGTTCTTTAATCCCTGCATCACAATTTCCAACACCAGTTTTAATAGCATTACTTTTATGCTCACAAACTAAGCCCTAAATGCAGCCTTTAAACTAAATATGTAAAATTTGCTTAAGGAATTCTTTTGTATCTCCTTGCTAACATTAATATCTGAAATTAAATATTTGATAGATTAACTTTTAAGATGTGAAATTATCACTTAAACATTTTCCTGTATTATGTTCTATTGCCCACTAAAATATAAATATGTTCTCACAAAGTTTCAAAACCAGTCTTTAATATTTTAGTTACAGAAATGACAGATAGGTACAGTTATAGTAAAAAAAAAAAATTCCAAACTTCATTTAAAATTAAAGTTTCTGCACTCACCGAATCAGCCATGCAAGAAGAGAAGGCAGACCTGTAGCATACAGTATGGTCTGGATAGATACATCACTATTTTCTCAAGGTGTCTTTCTTCCTTTCCTCAATGGCTAAATTGCAGTTTCTGACCATACAGGATTCAAGATGATAGAAGGAGAAGAGCTGGGGACATAGGAAAATTCCTCCAGGCTGGTATTTTTGTGAACTGAAATCATTGTTTCTAGGTTTGGGAGTAGTTAAAGCTGAGTCTTGGTCTTTTTCCTTTATAGGGTATTTCAGTTCCTTGCAGGGTTCTTCAAACCATTTCCTCCTCTTCCCATTCATTGGTAAGAACCTCTCACCTGCATATTACTGTGATTTGTGTTTCACCATTCAATCTCTCCACAAATTTCATTAGGATCCTATAACTTTTAAGGCAGTCCTTTCATATAAAGTACATTTAAGATGACCCCAGGTCAGTTTCCACTCACATAAGCATAGTCTACACCTTCTCATGTGTCTTGGATCCATTTTCAGTTATAATTTATTTCTCAAAACGAAGCTCTCTACGCTATTGTCACAATTGGTATTTTCCAGATGTTTACAGATGTTTAATAAAACTGAAATTAAGTTTCTTTGACTATCACTGAGTAGTAATTCCATTGTTTTACAAGAAGTAAAAATGAACATAGAACATTTTAAAAATTACTACGTATGATGAAACCAATTCTTGATTGTTAAACACTTTATGGGGAATGCTACAATAGGCCAACATTCTTCTTTTACAGACAAAAAAGGATAAGCTCAATTAAGAAAAGGCTGTTATTATCTAGAGGCAAAAAAAAGTCGTATGGGAAGCAATCAAAGAACATGGGCCTAGACTCAAATATCAGTGTTTATATCCTTTGTCCAGAATGTCTGAGTTATAAGAAGTTGACCAAGTTTAATAAGGTATATGATCTCAGTTATTCTTCTACAAAGTGGGAATAGTGCTAGTAATTATATTGTTTTGATGACTAAATAAAATGTAACACATGTAGTATATATTATACATTTATTTTATAATAATCATTAGCTCATTCTTCCTTCTAATACAGGTCAAATACTTTTCACAGCTATAGTTGCCAATAGTTATTTATATTTTATGATTTATGTGGTTAAAAATAACATGTATTATATAAAGATATAAATATACACATATTTTTACATTATTTTCAGGTCAGTGACTACAATAATTAGCAAGTTATCTTTGTGTGTGTGTATACTGTGTGTATATGTATGAGTATATACACATATAACAACCATATTCAATGAAAATGGGAATCTTAATATACTATATAAAACAAACTTTAAAATATCAAACTATAACTTATTTTTCCATTTAAAAGCAAATGACTCAGTAAAAATAAGCTCCAATTTATTGATTTAATTATTAGTTTCTAGTGATTTAAAACAAATAGAGAAGCTCTAGTTTCCAGTACAATAGAGAAGAAATCGTTAGAGAAAAGTCCCTCATGAATTGCTGGGAGAAAATTCTAAGAATTTGATGCATAGTCACAGTTTTTATGATGAATCCTTTATTTAGAGGTTGTGGTGGGGGGGCGCTGATGGTGTTCCAAGTATATATTATTTCCAATTCTGCACGGTTAAGGATTTAGTGATATCTATATCTTCTCTGAGAGTATGGTGCTATAAATGTTCCCTGACAGACTTGGCCCACCAAACTGGTCAGATTATCTTCTCTCTTGCCATTCCTCCCATAATTTCTACTGTACTCGACTACTACTATACTGAACCATATCCACTCAGGGATGAATGTAAATGCTTATGTCCTAAAGAAATTTACTAGTAATGTAAGTATATATATAAATTAGTGATTGCAAAGCAGTATCTCAGATGCACGAAATAATGGTAGGACAAAGATTGAGTAATTCTACAGTGCTGGGACAGGAGAAAGTGAGAAAGGCTTCTTAAAAGGAGGAAATACTTGAGGTGGCTTCAAGAAGAGATAATCACAGTTTATCATGCAAAAATAAATTAATGAGGAGCTATTAAACAAAAGAAACAGCATATACAAAGTCATGGAGAAATGGATTAGCATGATGCATAGTGAGAAAGGGTCAAAAGAAAATTAAATTTTAAATAGACCTAAACCTGTGTAAGGTCTTGCAGACTTTCCTAAGGTGTATTCAATATAATTGAATGCATAAATTAATGAAAGTGAAAATCACCTGTTCTTTGATACAGTAAGTCTTTACTACCTCAGGAACAAAGTACTTCCTTTCCCTCTGCTGAAAAGTTCTTTCAAATTTTTCCACATCTGGATATAGTTCCTATTCAAGACTTAAAAATGACATCCTGAAAGCGATTTTTCTATACTACCCAACTATAGTACCACTTTATCACACCCACCTATTAAATTTTCATTTCTTTGGTTCTAATAGATATATAGAGAGAATAGAAATACAGAATAAATTTCATTTTACAACTACTTGTAATATGCTTACATGCTTTTGATCTCTAGTCTCTATTCTTGTAAACTAAACTGAGAAAATTGTAGAAATTGCTAAGCAACGTTTGATGTAGTACAGACTCCAGGGATTTGTTAACTGGCATTCTTTTCTTTATCCTGTAATGAACATTTTTTTGTTCACTAGTAGCCATATGACTAAAGCAGAAGAGACCATTCCAGAGTTATCTGTATTCATTATCTTAAAAGGATAAATCTCTCATGCAAAATTATCAGGCAATATGACAAAACACATGTAGCATTTTGGGTAGAACAGAAAAGATTTTTCTAGCCCTGCAAATCATACTTCATATGTATATCTTTCTGCCTTTAGAAAAGATCTACATTTGTCTCCAAAGAAAATGATTAGAGAATAAATCTCATTTAGTACTGGGAAAACATAAACATTTTACTTAGCTTCCTGATAAGGTAGGAGCTTCAGGGAATGTTTATGTATCTACTGACACCCTTGAAAGTATTTGCAGGGCTTAATAAGAAAACTGTGTGTGTTTTTCTTGTGGTCTGTAAGAGGTTTGAATGAGTTCCTGAACTTCTGTAGTCACATAATCAAACAGACAAAGTATACAACATCCTTTGACTCCTTGAGTTTGATTGGAAACAAATCTAAAGTATCTGTTGTTGCTATGTGAAGGAAATATTTTATTATTTCTGGTTCTCCTATTAAAGTACTGTAGATAATAGAAATAAAAATGTAAATGCATCCTAAAATAGGGAGAATAACTGCTTTATAATAAAAACGCATGCTTGAAATTTTGAAATTTTATTACAATAGCAGTCACTATACTGTAGCAATCTTAATATATGCAAATTCATTGTGACACAAAACTTAGTGAAATTCACTTAAATTTAGACCATATATAATTAGCAATTTACCAGTATCAAGACTAATATTAACTGTACGTAAAAATATTAGTAATTATCTTTAAAAATATAGTCTGAAATTTATCACACATTACATAAAATTTTGAATTGTATCATGTTTACTTATTCATGATACATTTTTATTTATATAAAGTATACTGCAACTTAAACAGATGTTGATTAAATTACATTATGAATGCAAAATACTAAAACTGTGGTAGCAGTCTTTATCTGACAGCTCTTTAGGGTCAGTGAATTGTTCATGAAAATACTTGCAAGATGTTTTGAGAAAGGGATATGAGTGATTCTATAAAATTATGAGGCAACAATGGGGGCAATTGATTAGAATAGCATACTGAATACTGAGTGCCTGTGAGAAGGAAGGAATGGGCCTATTATGTGCAGTACTGGTCAGGGCAAATGTGTTAAAAGAGCATTTGCAAACTGAGGAGTTAATTGAAGATATTAAACAGAAGGATGAGGCCTGGGCTTTGAGTATTCATTGCTGATATATACAAAGTAGTGACTGGCATTAACCTTTAATGATGAAACAATCAAATCGAACAAGCCATGCTTTATGAGTAAAAATGAGTATTGTTCGATTTGATTGTTCTTCTGAACCTAAGTTTTCACTTCTTTCCCTTGATGTCTAATCTTTTCTTCTGTATTTTGTGGAGTTTTCCTCTTTGGAAAACTGTGATAGCTTTGCTTTTTTCTGTCTTTTGTTTAAGGTGCACTTTTCATCAGAGATTACAATGATTTGCCAAACCTCTGGATTTTGTGTCCTAGCACCTGAGAGAAATTCAAAGATTAAAACCCTCTAAATGATTAGCAAAATTATCCTGTGATCCAATTATCCTGTGATCCATCTTAAACTACAATTTTTTTTAGGAAACATCACTTCCTTTTTTTTAAACTTTTTAAAAATTACAGTCTTTGATAATAAAATGGGAAACAATCGTCTCAAACCTTTTACTTCCTCCCAGATAGAGGGCTTCTTAAATTTTAAAATACTTTCAAAATTTTGGGGGGAGGTTTACTAGCATCAGTTGATTCTGTGCTTCATATAATATAGAAAATTGATCTTCATATTTTTTAGTTATATCTCTCCTTTTCTCCCCAATACTTCCGTTTCATTTATTTAACCTCTGTGAGAACTGCAAACCTAAAGGTCAAGCATTCACAGAAGCAAGGAGCAAGAAGCCAGAAGCAAGACAGAGATACATCTACTATGTTTTGAAGCAAGAAGAAAGATGATGAAGAGAATCAAGTAGTCTATCACAGGACTTCAATAGATAAGATTATTTTTGGCTAGTTTTACATAAATTTAAAAAACTTTATATAAACAAATTATTTAAGTTGAAATTCCAAAGAATACACTAGATAAACAAATGATTGGGTTTTAATGGATCTATCGGTTACATTAAATAATATGTAATATTTGGAAGGTATCCATATTTGTTTTATAGGACAGTAGCATAAGCTCACTAGTATTTAGCATATTCTGAACAATATCTGTGATATTCAAAATGGTTAAAAAGAAAGCACACCACACTGAATAGCGTTTGGAGAGAGTTGTAAAATTATCAAAATTAGTATAATTAGAATTACATTCTCATTGCCTCCAAATGTTCATCAGCATTGCTGCTTCTCAATAATTCAGCTAAGGAAGAATGCTGAACTTTTCTTTGAATTTTTTGAAATATGCTTTTCAAGGACTAGAAAACACACCAGACTATTCCTTATTATTTCAAATTAGAATATTTACTTTTTGTCCATAACTTCCTTTATACACACAAGATTTTTTACTATTGACAAAAATTGAGTCCATGATACCACTGTTCCTTTGTTGCTTATTTTAATTACTTGAAATTAAATTTTTTCTTTTTTTAAAGAGTTACTTATTTATGCATACAAGAACTGGGGTACAGGCCAGAAGCATGGGGTGGGGTGAGAGTACTCACCAGAGACAGAGTGGGGAGCAGATCAGGCAGACTGAAACACACTGCTAAGGGGAGTAGTGGGCAAGGCAGGAGCCCTCTGCTGTGCTATATGGGTCACCACCCTGGCTGTGGATGCTTCACAGTGTGGTGTTTAACCCTTTGAGCTACCAAGAAAGTCTCTAAAACTTTTCTTATTTTAATTAATAATAAAGTGATTTTAAAAAGAATAGGTAATATTAGAATATGGACAGTAGGTCTTCTATTAAAATTACATATAGACAACTTAGAATTTATTTTAAAATATATAATGAAAATAGATGGGAAAGTGAATATATATATACAAAGGAGAGCAATAGAGAAAAAAAGGGTAAAATGTACATTTGGAAAACAGAGGGATTAGTAATATGGAAAAAAAAACAGAAAAATAAGAGAGTGCTTTATAGGAAGAGATTTCTGTAAGGATGAATTAATGATAAAATGGTTTGAAAAGGTACAGGATCACAAAGTATAAAGTGGTGGCAATTGAACAACTCAAGTAAAAAATAAAAATCGGGGTTAAGATAGGGTGGGAGGAGATGGCAAAAAAGGAAAGTACCTGAATTTTTAAAGTATTTCCAAAAAGTTTGGTAAAAAGGCCTAAAGGTATAAAAAGGTATTAAGAATACTTTTTTCATCTTAGTAGAATGTGAACTAATGATAAAAGACTGACAAGCAGGCACCAAATAAGTAGAAAGCAAAACAATAAAAAAGATAAATTCAGACAGACATTCAAGAAATATGACTGCATAATGCTGCATAAGAAGGAACACATTTCCAGATCCAAATGTAGTATTATTTTGCTGATTTTATGCATTTTCTGAATAAGGTGACAAAAGCATCAAAAGCTCTAAAGTATCCATTATATTTACATAAAATATTGCAATGACTTGAATTTACTGAACAAAAAAAAAATCTTATGCTTTTTTGAGCTGGTCAAACTTATCCACACTTTGTGAACTTTACACTTATAAAGGAACAATGACTTAAATGATTTCACAGTTCTTTCTGTCTATTTTATGCTTCATAGGCGGTGGATTTCACACAAAGGAGCTTCACAAAGCCAAAGTCACATTGGCAACTGCAATTACCTAATACTATCCACAGATTTAAGGAGTCAAATTTTGCCTTGCCCCAGATCTTTTGTACAGAGATAAGTGAGTTTATCAATAGTAGCTACTTAGAGTAAGTTCCTGAGTTGCAAAGAGGTTGGACTATATATTCCCTCTTAATCCTAAGAAATACTAAAGTGGTTCAATGAAATAAAATGCAGAAGTACAACCAAAAACCATCAATTTTAGGCAAAAATGAAACAGTTCCAGCCTTTTATGCAAATTTAAATGAAAGAAACTTAAAAGCTAAAATAACCAGAATTTTAGAGGTTTTGAGGTAAAGAGAATAATGTATTTTGATAAGAAATGAAATGTGCCATTCTGTGCATGTTTACAGACAGGATTCTAAGTCTCTAAGCCTTTCCTTAACTAACTTGGAAAGACCTAATTCTTAACATTAGATCTTTACCTTGAAAACAGTCGTCTTCACAGATCTTTCCTTTCCTCTTGCCCAGTAAATGATGTGCTAAACCAGAATTCAGTGTTTATCTCTTCTCCCACTTTGCACTCTATCATAAGGCCAGAGTCAAGCTTAAAAATGTTCTACCTTTCCCTCTCTCCCTGTCCCTCTCTCTCAGGAGGGTTGAGATTATTTGTCTAGTCATTGGGCTTAAGCTGCACACGTTCAGAGAATCACCAGGTTGAATCAAACACCACTGGATAAATATGACAGATCCTGCTGGAACATGATTTGGGCAAAGTTAGGGGAAAATTTTTATATCTATATTAACATGAATCTATTACAAAGTAGAATGTGAAATCCATATGAGTTTAAGATGAAAACAGGACATTTGAAATAAGATTACTTTTAGTTGGGAATGGGTATCATAGCTAGAGATATTTTGATAGAGAAGATTAAGAAGCTCTGCATTATGCTAAATAAATATATCTTATAAATATGGATTAGCATTTTTGTATAAATACTGGAGCAGAAGTGAAGGGAGATTTAATAATAGGAAATGCTGTAGACAAATTGTGTAATGGGCAAGTTTATCTTCCTCCACCACATCACCATCAACCCTCAGGCCCTGTCCTTTGCTCTTGAAGAATCTGGTGTTTTTTTTCAACCTCAGTCTTGTGGATAAGTTTACCTTGTCTTTTGTTTTAATTAGTAGGTGCTATTTTATATTCTAATCTCTTAAGACATTAGTATGGTGTAAAGAAATACTAATTTAATAGTATATAAAGAACACATTCATGTGGTGGTCAGAAAATGAAATTTTATATGCCATCACTTTGGACATAACATGTCATTAGTCAAAATTCTGCTGAGAATTTACATTGTGCTGGAAAATGTGCAAGGTGACATAAATATAAAAATGAATAATTTTTTAAAAGTCCACCATTCTTGCTATGTAAATGAAACATTCAAAGAATAGTCTTCTCTCCTACAGATCCAAAGTAATAATGCCTCTTCTATGTCTTAATTTTAGCCCAGTGAGATCCATTTTGTATTTCTGATCTCCACGCTGTGATAATAAATCTGTGTTGCTTTAAACCACCAGGTTTGAGGTAATTTCTTACAGAACCAAGAGGAAAAATACAAATACCTAATTCAGTCTTAGCATGAAGAAAAATCATGACTAAAAACCACACTGAACATTTATATTCTTTAAAGTGTGGACGTGGTTCACATCTCTGATCAGGCAGTCTCACCTTATATGTAACACAGCATTAAGACGATGGGATTTAAAGTCACACACACAGACATGGATCAAACCACAATTCCACCATATTGTTAATGTGACTTCCAGCAAAATACCTGCGCCTCAGTATCCTCAACTGTTAAAAAAAAGAATAGTGCTATCTTAGGTCAGAATCTCCTGAATCACACTTTGAGACGGTGAGGATTGTGCACAGTGATTAAAGAAATCTTCCAGGAAAAAATTTAGGAGTAAGAGTAAGCAAGATAGTGAAGGGATTTTTTTTTAAGAATTTTTTTTTTTAATTTATGCATTCAAGAGCAGGGGTGCAGGCCAGAGGTGTGGGGGATGAGAGGATTCACCAGAGACAGAGTGGGGAACAGAAATGGCAGATGGACTGAAATACAGTGCTGAGGGGAGCAGTGGGCAAGGCAGGAGAGGTCTGCCTCACCAGTGGGCAAGGCAGGAGAGGTCTGCCTCACCAGTGGGCAAGGCAGGAGAGGTCTGCCTCACCAGTAGGCAAGGCAGGAGAGGTCTGCCTCACCATGTGGGTGGCCCTCCCTGACCCTGAATTGAACTTTAGCTGCCTGTGTGGGTGGCTACTTCACAGTGCTAGTGCTCAACCAGCTGGGCCACCAGGGAGGCCAGATAGTGAAGGGATTTTAGGCAAAGTCCTGGCATCAGCATGATCCTGCAGGGGAGCCTTAGGCTATAAACTATACCCAGATTTTCCTGTTTTTACAGGTAACAGGACTGGAGTTTTATTCTATAAGAGCAGTCCTTAGCAAAGGGTATCCTGGGAGGAAAATAAACTTCTGGTGCTCTATGTCTGTAGGCAAGGTAAATCTGGTAGCCCAAGAGTCTCACTGCTGGCTTTAAGAATTAAAAAAGGACTAAAGTTGGGAGAAGGACACCCAGGATGCAGGGGAGCTTAGGGGATGAGGTGGAGTTTGAGAAAGTCTAACATAGCCATAGACCTCATAGAACTCTTCACTCTGCTTTTCTTTCTTTAGTTTTTAAATATCTAATGCATATTTTGCACAGTGAGTGCTCAGCAATGACTAATTTTTTCCTGACATAGACATCAAACCCAGAAAGGGTAAGAGACAAAAGAGAAAAAAAGAAAATGTGAAGGAAACCAGGAGAGAATGTAACTAAATTAGTCTAAATCTTACATTTCAAAATGATCTCAATTTCAATCTTATTTTTTATAAAGCTGCACACTGGAACAACTTGAGACTCGCAATATTTGTTTTTCTATCTGAAGTTAGATAAAGTCAACCAACTAACCAACCAGCCAAAATTAATATATTTATCTGAGCACAACAAATCTGAGGAAATGTTGATTTTTTTTTAACCTCAGAAACAGGTCAAGTTCCCAGAATACATGTATTTTTTTTTTCTTAAAGAAAGTATCTTTTGCTATTCTCAAATCACACCATCATTGGAGTAGGGAAAATGTAACATAAAGGATTATCAACCAGTAAAATAGAACCGACTACTAAAAAACAGGAGATGCAGCAAGAATACAGGAACAGGGGTTACAGGGAGGAGGTGAGTACCCAAAAAGGGAATATAACTTAGAAAAGCTCCCCCTACTACTTAGCCCTACTCTTCATCCTTCCAGCCTGAGCATGACAGCAGCACTTCATGGCACACCTTCCTGAGGGTGGTGTCACAGACTGCACTGGTGAGGAAACCACCAGCTGGCTTCCAGTGACACTTATTAGGAAGACCCCACTGGGGTGGAGGAAGGCTTATTGAGAAGCCACACACTGGAGAACTGTCCAAACTTAATATTGGGTGCAACACTGGCCCTTTGCACACCACTGACCAGGAAACCACCTGCTGACCACCACACTACAGAAGCAAAAAGAAAAGCACCATAAGTAAGAAGAGAAGACCCTTTTTTATTTGGTGTCTGTCCAGCCCTGTGCTGAAAATCCCCAACACTGTGCCAACTGACAACAAAGAAAAGTTTATAGGTTCCAGTGCTCAGATCACAATTTAGGGCAAAGAAGAGTGAACTGGCAGTTCAAGAAGCATTGAGCTAGCTGGCATACACCTCGGTAATGCTCCTGAATTCTGGAGTGTAAAATGCTTTTAGGCCAAAGTCCTGCTGTTTTTTGTTTGATTTATTTTTCCCTTTCCTCATTGTTTCTATAATAAGGAGAAGACCCAAGCACTGGGGACATATATGTACTGATTGCTGGCTGACACCTGGTAAGTGCAAGGGGAGAGAGAACAAGGCAGCTACTGAGATCGGGCTCCAAACCACCTCACCACTAGCTAACTCTGGAGCCTTTATCTCTGTATGCCTCAGCTTTCTTACCTGCAGAAGGAGATAACAGTACCTATTTTATTAAGATAATCAGAAGAAATGACTGTAAAGCTTACAGAATAACTGGCATATAATCTTTGATAAAGTTCTCAGTTTCTCAAGTGAAAAATAACACAACCAAATCATCTTTTTTTGAAGTCTTACAATTCTGACTAAACTTGAACCTCCGCATCCCCAAACAGTGAGTTACACTTGAAAAGGAAAGAGGAAAGAAGCTCTCAGCTTCCATTTTTGTGCCAGGCAAGCACTTCACTGGCATTACCTGATTTCCTCCTCATCATAGTTCTAGTAGGCTAGTGCTTAGAGCCCCATTTAACAAACAAGGAAACTGAGGCTCAGAAAGGACAAAAATTTACTGAAGATCACATCCTTGTGAGAGCAGAGCCTGAATTCAAATTCGGTCTTCTCTTTGGTGGGCTAAGCATTTTTCTCCGTACAGCTGGCTTCCCCACTACCCTCACCGCAGACGTCGACTTCTAACTGTTCAGTGCTTTTCATGCTTAGCTTTAAAGAGATGCTTTAAACTTTAGCACTTGGAAGTCGAGCATATGAAATTCATTTACCCGTTTCAAGAATTTAAAGACATCACTTCTAACATAAGAAATTCGCGTTTGAATGAATATCAGCAGCCAACCCCCTCTAACCCCCGGTCTTCCCCCCGCCCCCACCGCGCCCCCGTCCTCACCTTTCCTTCCGGCTGCAAACTTGGTGAGGAGAGTCCGGGTTGCAGCGAGCAGCGTCCCAGCCCAGGTTCCGGGCCGCATTCGCCCTCACGTCCTTCTTCTGCTCTCAGGAGCAGAGAACCTGGGGTCAGGTCATCTTAAATTTCCCTTGGCGTGAGCCCCCAAGGCGCAGAGGCGCCCAATCTCCGCCGCTGTTCCTGTGTTAAACTCTGCATTTCCCCAGGAGGCATCTCACCGACAACTTTCGTGCGCCCCTCACCCCATTCCAGGAATCTCCTTCCTTTGCTCTCACAAGGAAAAGTTGAGCCTGTTCGCCCTCCCCAAAGTCCGGGTCTGCGCCCCGCGCACCAGCAGAGGCCCTGCGCCTGGGAAGGTGCGGCCGTCGCCCTCCCTCTGCCGTCGGGGCGCGCAGTCTCCAGGTTCCCAACTTTCCACTGCTCTGAGGAGGGGGGTTTCTGCGAACCTCTGCGACGAGTTTCACAGTAAAGCGGAGGGGAGGTCGCCTTTCTAAACTTCAACCCCAGCTCCCAGCGCCCCGGCGCTCAGGCAATTCAATGACGGGGTACCCCCCCCACCCCGGCCCAGCTGTTTCTCACGGCAAAATCCCGCCAGAGGCTCCCAGGACCCAGGCGGTAGCACCCGGCACGCGGGTGCGCCCCAAGCCCAGGTCCCGATACTTCTGCTCCCTCGCCCACGGCTGAGGTTGAGGGAGCTGGGGAGTCCTCTGGGTGCCGCAGCAGGCGCATCTCCCGCCCGCTGGGAGGCTGGAGAGCGGTCTGCCCTGGGCCAGCAGCCCTTCCTGCCGGCCTCCCCACGCCAGGCCCGGGCTCCCCTCCTTCCCCGCTCCCGCCTCCTCCCCTAGGCTGCCAGGCGGACCCAGCCTGCCTCTCTCTCAGCCTTCACTACCGGGTCAAGCAGCGGAGGGAGGGCGCGAGGCAGCGGCGGAGCGGCTCCCGCCCGGCGCGGCCCCTCCCCTCCCTCGGCTGCTCCCTCCCCCCGCTCCTCCCCTCCTGCCAGTACTGTACAACTAGTACACACGCACACTCACACACACTCACACACACTCACACGGACGCTGACGCTGCCACTGCAGCTGCCATGGATATCAGCTAACAACACACACCCAGGCGCGCGCGCGCGCTCCCCCTCGCACCGCGCAGGAGTGGCCCCCGGCATCCCTACCTCCTCCCCACCCCCACCGCCGCTCGCCCGCTCGGCTGCCGCTCGGGCTGCCGCGCCGCCGCCACCGCGCTGCTCCGCTGCGGGGCCACGCAGCCGGAGTGTCATTCAAGGGACGGCACCACCTCACCCGAGCTCTCCTACCTCTGCCCAGCCGTCCCTCTCGTCCTCCCCCTCCTCGTCCACACTCCATCCAAAGAAGAGGGAAAGCACCGAGCAGAGGGGGCAGGAAGGCAAAGTCTGCTCTTCTCACCCCGTGGTCCCCTCGTTCCTCCATCCTCGTTCTCTCACCAACAACCTCCCTCCCCCAAAGGACCCCTCAGGAGCCGAGGCGACTCGCCCCACTGCCATGTCCAAAAGCTTGAAAAAGAAAAGCCACTGGACTAGCAAAGTCCACGAGAGTGTCATTGGCAGGAACCCGGAGGGCCAACTGGGCTTTGAACTGAAGGGGGGCGCCGAGAATGGACAGTTCCCCTACCTGGGGGAGGTGAAGCCCGGCAAGGTGGTCTATGAGAGCGGCAGCAAGTTGGCGTCGGAGGAGCTGCTGCTGGAAGTGAACGAGACCCCGGTGGCTGGGCTCACCATCAGGGACGTGCTGGCGGTGATCAAGCACTGCAAGGACCCCCTCCGGCTCAAGTGTGTCAAGCAAGGTGAGCGCAGCCGTCTGCCCCGCGCGGTGCCAGGCGCCCGGCCGCTGCGAGCGCGGGGCTGAGAGGGAGGGTGGGCTCGCGGGTGCAAGGGGGTGTGTTGCGCGACGGCGGGGTGAGGCTGGGACGCGACGGGCTGAGCGAGTGGGCTTTGCCTGGGGTCCGGCTGGGGGGCAAAGGGGAGGGTGGGCGGGTTGCGGTGTGGCGTGCAACTTTGTTTGCGCAGTTATTCCCTCGGCTTGGAGAGGTGTTCGGCCTTGTCTGACCTAAGGTGCCGGTGAGCTCCCGGGATAAATTGAATGTGCGTCAGCGGCTTTGACCGCATTGGATGGAGAGCTTTTTGGTGAGGAAGGGAGGAAAGAAGGAGGGCGCGGAGGAAGGAGCAACTTGAGGGTGCAGCGGCATCATCGGCAGGGAAGGGAGGAGCAGAGGGCGGCGGGGCCAGCCGAGAGCGGCATCCCGCGTTTGGCGACCTGGGTTGGTGACGCCGCGCTTCGCAATTGTCGCTGAGCCGCTAGGAGACGGAGAAGGGAAGGGGCAGGCTGCTCTGGGTGCTCTGACCCGTTTTCCTGAACTTTTTCCCTGCTTCACTCTTCTGTCCCCCTTCCCCCGCCCCCGGTCCTGTCATGTGGGCACCGCGCGTCACGTGCACACTGACTAACCCGGGGCGCGCACCCCTGGCCAGCTTGCGGGAGGAGGTTAGCGAAGAAGGCTCCGCGCTAGGAGACCTTTCTAGTGGGGAGCAGGGACGCAGTTTACCCGGAAAAGTACTTTACTCAGAGTAGCCTGCGTGGAGTGGAAGTGGTTGGACTCGTTTCTGGCTTTGGATTTGGGGGTGGGAACGTGTTTCCGAGAGGAGCTGGATGGAAAGCTGGCTGGGGGCAGCTCAGGCTCCCTCAGCTCCAGCCGGGCTTCAATCTCGATTGAATCTTAGCTGAAGACTGTGATGGGGATTTAGGAAGAGTGGGAGCTTGCCGACCTCTCTAATTCTGTACTGGAAGCGAAGTTAGGATCTTGAAGGAAAAGGAAGAGGAAAGTTTCTGGAAGGAGGACAGCTTTAGGTAGAATAAAGTGGTGTATCTTTGTTTCCCACACGCGACTGCACACGTCTTGTAGTTCACACATATTCCATGTGCGGTGTGTGTGTACATGTGCGTTGTAAAGGTTTGTTTTTGGTGCCGCTAAGTTCTTTGTTCTGCCTCAAAGGTGGAATCCCGCATGTCCTTGCCTACATTTTGAATAACCAGTTGCTGTTACTGCAAAATCAACTATCAAACGCTCTTAGGAGATGTTCTCCATAAAACCAGTTAAGAGCAAACACTTGAAAATTTTCTTAAATGTAAATTCTTACAAGAAAAAAAAAACAATATTCTTTAGTAAAAGCTGATGACTGTATAAACATTGACTTGTAGGTCAACATACTTAATACTGTATGAAACTGAAGAATATGAGTTAAATTGGAAAGCAAGTAGAGCATCTTGTATTCATCATGGTAACATACTTGAAGCTTCGTGCTAGCATATTGGAAGTATTTTTTTTGAAAAGATTTACTTATGCATACAAGAGCTGGGTGCAAGTCAGAGTTGGCAGGGGGTGAGAGGATTCACCAGAGATAGTGGGGAACAGAACAGGTGGATGTACTGAAATGCACCGCTGAGAGGAGAGGCAGGGGAGACATGAGAGGTCTACTGCACTCTGTGGGCCACCTCTTTGGCCAAACATCCAATTTGTGCTACAGTGGCTGCGGACAGCTTCATAGTGCTGCACCTTAACCCCTTGTGCCACCAGGGAGGCCCCATATTTGAAGTCGGTGCTATTTTATAACAGTAGCTATGAATGGAAAGTACTGGTTTTGACTTTCCACTAAACAATTGTGACTAGTTTTTTTTTGGCAGTGAGCTTGGTATTTGCAATGAAAAGTGGCTACAAAAGTTAATGTATTGTTAAATTGGACTAATGGCAATATCCTACTGAGGAAGATGATTGTTCTATTACCCTTCCAATATGGTACACCATTCTAATATGGTATTCGTTTGGAACACTACATTGTGAGGTGAGGTCCACCTTTAGGTGTTGAGGAAGAAGCCAAAAATGACCACATGCCCAGGATTCCCAGGTAAGATGACAACCTGAACTAGATGTCTTTTACGTCCTGTTGTGAGCTTCTGATCATTCACTTTCTATATTTTATTTGGACGATTATTGCTTTTAGGGCTCAAGTATTGATATATTTTGGGGAAAGAATCTCTTGAACACTCAGTTCTGGGTGTCACACGATAATTGGTTGATGTTTGTAGTGATGAACCTGATTCGACTCCTGAGTCACTTGATTAAAAAAGAAAAAAATAATTGTTTCCTTTAGCTTTTGTGGAAAATATAAATTTTTGGTTTATTCTAAATATTATCATTTACATATGCTATTCTTTGTTGAAATTAATCTTTCTCTTGTCAAATAATAAATAGGTATATTTTATCATTGTATACCAAGCAAAATTTTCAGAACCTTGGCTAAAGTGCCAGTGTTCTTGGGCTTCACTACAGAGTTTACTTTTTGGAAAACATTCAGGAACTCATAGCTTTGTAGATTTATCTGTAGAAAATTGGTAATATAGCTGAAAAAATTAAAAACCAATTTAACAATTGTAGTTTTAATATATGAGAAAATTAATCTTCAAATATTAGACATTGATTATTATATAGAGATTATGTTCATAAGCAGCTGTTGTGCAACCATCCCAGGGCAAGCAGGTTCACCATTGGTTCTAATAGTTCTAAGGAGAATTTTGGTGCACTTGGCATCACCTTCACAGGTTTTAATACGAACCATAGTAAGCAGGAGAAACAAACTAGCAGGAAATTAAACACCCCCCCCCCCCTTACTCTTTCTCTGGGCTCTCTCTGGTGTTGGCTCATGGTCTTGCCTTTTCTATAGTCTCTTGTCCTCTCATAGTGGTCCCTGAGTAACACTGCCCTTATATCCCTGACTTCTATGCTCAAGTGTGCAGTTACACAGGCCTCCAAAATCAGGCATGAGGAATCTGCCCCCCGCCCCATGCCCACCCAGGCTCCCAAGGGTCTTCTGTAGTAAGGTCAAGGCCACAGGTGATAGCCACAGAGGCTACTGCCATAAACAGCCTGATTAGTTCATTAACGGCAGGTAAACTAAGGAAGATGTTGCAAAGAAAGGATGCATTGAATTAACAAGAATGTTGAGCAAAAGTGCATGAGATAAAATTACATCATAGTCTCAATTTTTGTTTACTTACTTGGCTAGTTTTACTGTAATGTCATTACAATTTAAAATTATAAAAGAAGGTTAAATACTAAGATTTTTATACATATCAAAATAGATGTAGTTTCTGTTATTTAAATCTCCTTAAAATTATATCTAATAATCTGCTTTTACTCTATATAATGAGTCATATATGAAAAAAATCATGATCACAGCCAATTATTTTTTATAAAATATGGATTTTTAGCTTCTACATTTTTTTCACCAAAGTATTCTAAATTAACAGTTCTGTTTGATGATCCCATTAACCCATCATTTGAAGGGAGTTTGAGTGAATTGAGGTCTGTGCTGAAGTGGTAAAGGTTTATCTATTTTTTTTTTTTTAATTTGCAACTAACTTTTACAGCAGCCTGTTACATAGACCATTGTGTCCTACATTCCTTGCTTTATGACTGCTACTGTGTCCAATACCACATGGGGACCTCCATAGCCTAGACTTATTTTTCCACTTAGGCTCTCACAATGGGAAAATAAAAAGGCAGAAAGTTTTCTAACTCTAAACATGCAGAAGAAAGGCCAAATAAGGCTTTTGTAATTCAGTTCCAGAGAAATTATACTTTGCTTTCCCTTCTACTGCAACTTTCAAAGATGCCTTCAAAAGCAAGTAGATCTGCATTTATTAAGAGTCATGCTTTCTTCTTGATGGACTGCAGACTTTTATGATAGTTAGAGCTCTGTGCTTTTTATTTGGAAAGGTAAAAACAAATTGTCAAAGATTGACTTTACACCATCAAAATTTGAGGTATGTGAATTTTTTTGATCAGTAAGCAAAATTTAAACAATTTGATTATTAAAAAAATAAAGTATCTATTGTTTTGGAACAGGGTGAATTACAATTATCTTTAGGTATAATTTATAGAATATGCTACTGTAATTTTTCAGTGCATATAGAAAATTTAAATGATATGACCCGGGATATTATATATGAATGTTTGCTTTTTTGTGTTTGTTTTGAGTATAATCTTGGGTGAAATCATAGCTAAAGTATTTAAATAGCACCATCTCTGCTCTTAGCATTTATACTGTGCAATATTTTGGCACATTTATTATGCTCACTTTCCTTTTTAGTTGCTTTGAACTCACACTTTTACTCTCATAATGAGCAAAAAGTTTACAAATTTTACATCCCTGACTGCTTGTAATTTTAAACAATGACTTTCAAATGCATAGCAATCCCTTGCTGAATCATTTCCCTCAGGAGGTGGAATAGGGTAGCAGTTAAATGTGCAATCTCCCAAGTGTGACTGCCTGGCTTTGAATCCTGAGCATGACAGTTAATATCAGCTATATAAGCAATTTATCTAATCTGGGGTAGAAATAGTACCTTGTAAGGGTAGGATGGTGCGGGGCAGGTTCTCTGTGATCTGAGCAGAGTGGTAAAGGAGGCGTCCTAGAGCCCTCAGTGGCATGATTCCCTGCCCTGCCCTGCCCTGCCCTCCCCTCCCTTTCCTCTGCATCAAAGGCAACCAGGTACCTGGCCAATTGGGAGGTAAGGGTGGGGGTGAGTAGTGGGGGTGTGGCTGCAGGACCCAGGAGGGTGGTAGGCCTCCTAGCCCCAGCAAATCTTTCCTCTTTCTGAGTTCTCTACTACTATTGCTTCAGCCTTTGCTCTCCTTCTGCTCTTGCTCTCTTACCCGTGGTGTCCCCATGACACCACCTTGTATGCCCAGTGTCTCAGCCCAGGTGTGCCCACTTGTACATGCCCACACCCTACTCCAGGGGCCCACCATCAGGCAGGTGTGTGGGACCGCAGGTGTCTATCATTGACACTAATGGGAGGGAGAAAAGCCTGATGACCTTCATTTACCTTACATACCTTGAGACTATTAAATAACTCATATATTTAAATGGTGTAGTTTCTGGTAGATAAGTACCATGTAAATGTTACTATAACCATGGGTCATTTTGAGCTAATGTCATTGTGAAATGTTCTTAACTTTTAAGATATATGGCTCTTAATTTAATACTAACTGGAAAATATGTGATAATCGACTGATATTGTGTAATTTTCAAGTAGTATTCTTAAGGCTTTTCTGTAGAGTAAAATAAGTTATTTTCTTTGAAAAGCATTAATGTTAAGGAAAATGCCATTAATTGCAATGGAATATATTTTCACCTTTGTAGCAGCAGGAAGGCAGCACTGGAGCAAGGTTCCGGGTGGGTTCTGGGCAGATGGGTCAGGGAAGGAGAGTCTTGGAACCCTCGGTGGCTTTTTATGCTTTATTTAGTAGAGGGGGCCAGGTACATGGCAGGCAGGGGGGCTGGGGGGTCGGGAGGCTGGCAGGCCTCCCAGCCCCCGGCGCATCTCACCCTCTCGGCTGCTTTCTTCTCTCGCTGCTGCTGCTGCTGCTGCTGCTGCTGCTGCTGCTGCTGCTGCTCCTTCGTCCTGTTGGTTGGTCCTCGCAGTTCTGTCTGTTGGTCCTGGCGTCCTCATGACGCTGCCCATTTATGCCCGTGTCCCAACTCAGGTGCGCCCACTTGCGCATGCCCACCCTGGAATGCTTGCAGCACCGCAGGTGTCCATCATCAGTGGTGGGAGGGTGGAAAGACCTGATCAACCTTTACCCTACAACCTTTTAAAAATGATCCCAATGGATGCTCCCTTACATGTAAAGTTCTACTATTTGATGTTTTTACACTTTACTCAGTTTATTCTCACCCAGTAATTTATTGTTTTTGTAACCATATCTTTCCTTCTCAATAGTTGATGAATATATTGAATTATTTACACTAGACTTGACAAGCATAGAAATCCTATTAGAATTCACCAGTTTAAGTTTAGGAATTTATTTACACTTCTTACACCTGTCCGTAGTTAAATACATGTAGCATGTTTTAAGGCAGAACTTTAATTCTCAGCTAGAAATCAAGTACCTCATAAAGAAGAGCAATAACAAAACAGAATTAATACATAACTGTTCATAGTGAACCATATATAATAAAAAAATACATCAAAATTCAGCAAGGGGTTTGCTTTGCATTTGTGAAAATGTGAATAACTCAAGATAAACAATTCTATATTAATACTTTCAATATGAAGCAACCACCATATGTCTACCACTGGTGATTTTATCATATTAATTGAATTAAATCTGGCTTAGAATTTAACAGAATACATTACCTTGGAACTTCTGTGTCCACAATTAATTTTTAAATTTTTTTGTTAGCTACAATCTGACTATAGTTTTCATAAGAGCATGGAACAGGATTGTTGGAGGAGGTCATGGAGAAGACATGGCCTCTGGTTGAATTTTGAGCTAGCATCCTGAGGCAACTGTCCCCTTCCCCTGTCCTTGGAATATGTATTCAACTGCCTTCCTCATATGAGAAACTACCTGTCATATGAGAAACTCATATGAGATGGTCTTGCAACCATCCCAGACCGGGTAGTTTCATCACTGGTTCAAGCAGTCTCTTTGTCTTCGCGGCTGTCATGCTATCCATCATACTCCACCGCAACACTTTGGCTTCTACTTCCACGCCGCCACTGCCACACAGTGTCCAGGTGCTGCTAGCCTTATAGACCTTGTACATTAGCCCAGGTGCACCCACTTGCACATGCCCACCCAGGTGCACAGCACTGCGGGTTGCCATCATCATACCAATGGCAGGAGGGTGGAAAAACCTGATCAACCTTTCTCAGACCCTACACTACCTTAAGGAAACAGGCCTGTAAGTCTTTAGTTAGTAATATGTATTTGAGACCATTGGGATAGTGGTATAGATAACTAAATCCTGTTAAGGCCACTGTGCTTTTAAGATTCTGCTGGGTAGATGCATGGATTTATTCTTGTGATCACCAAAGCCAATCATACTAAATCCCTTGGTTTCTTAAAACTGCTACCTACTAATCTGGAATAATCTGCATTTTTCTTCAGTCTCCTTGCCCACCATATGTAGGGTCTAATTCCCTATTTCACCTGGGAACCTACTCCCAAATTTACAAATTAGTAAGGATGTTAAATCTTTCCTGTTGTAACTTTTAAAATTATTTACCCTATTTCAGTCCGAACTCTGTGTATCCATTAAGGACTAGTACAATTATTTCCTTTTAGTAAAGTAAAATATATTTAATGTTATATGGATAACTTAGTAATAAGTTCATAATTATTAAATTCAAATAGTTAATAAAAGATTTACATAGTGATATACATGTGCTAAGAGTAGTTGTAATGCTCCTCATATCATCATAGAGAATTACTAATTACTTCCATGATTGCATTTAACGGGTGACATACTATCAACTCCTTCAGAAATCTCCATTTAGGAATTAATTAAAAATCTTTAAAAATTCATATGAAAAACTGTGTACATAAAACCTAGCAGTGTTATAAGTTTCATTTATCTCAATAAAGATAGCAGAAAAATAAATTACTGTTAAAATCATATTTAGTATAGTATAGTGTTTTGGATAGTTTGGAGGAGCAGAAAAAATTTACTTTGACTAGTGGGTGAATATTAACACAAATGCTTCCAATAGTTATTTAGCTGGTCTACCTTGGGAAAGATTTCTCCTTATTGTCAATAAGTAAAATACATGTAGGTTTGTGTCATATCCAGTCATTTATGGTTTACTCAAAAAAAAAAAATCACTGTCCAAAAGCCACAAACAAATGTAACAGAAAAATACAAAAACCTTTATAGAGTGAAGTAAAAAATAATTTTGTATATATTGATTTTTAATGACAAAATTTGTGGGAAAATATTTTTAAAAACTCTTTAATTTCCTTTAGTGAAATGAATGCACGTGATTTCAGGATTTTTTTTTTTCATTCTTGTCCCTGAGTTTATAAGTAACTAACTCTGTGAAATGAAGTAAATAAGAAAACTTGTTTATTAAAAAAAAAACACTAACATGTACATTTTATTTGACTTTTTTTTGCATCACAGTGTGTTTGAAAAAGTTTTTAAAGATTTCCCAGATATTACAGTGAATTATTTATATTCCCATAGATTAGAGATAGTATAAATGCTGTTTGAACTTAACATTGTCATTTAATGCATCATAGAGAATACTTAAGTAAAAAAAAAATTAAGTGCTGAAAACAGTTATATATATTTTCAACATGTGTATTTCATTGTACAGGTGAGCAGTATTTATTATCCTTAGTGTTTGTGTTGTTGCATACAGGAAGTTACATATTTTGCTGGAATATATATGACTATGAGGATAACATGCTGTAAGAACCCACAAATTAATCTAGCAACATATCATAAGCTTGTCAAAATCTGATTGGCTGGATTGCAAGCACAAGCAAGTTTCTGAGATATGAAGGGTCCAGTATAGCCTCTGGAAGCATTCTGAACAGACCACAGTTGACCCCAACTGGCTTTTCTTTGCAGTTATGCTGTAAGGATGTTAAAGCAATTCTTTACTAGACAAAGTTGCATCAGAAAATAACAAGGTTTTAAGTACCACACTATTAAGCATCCACAGCCATTGTAGTACATGTTCGATCCCTGGCAAGGGAGGGGGCCCACATGGCACAGCAGACCAAGAGCTGGAGGTGTAGGTGTGTGTGAGAGGATTCACCAGAGACAGAGTGGGGAGCAGTATAGGCAGATTGACCGAAATTCACTGCTGAGGGGAATAGCGGGCAAGACAGGAGAAGTCCTCTGCACCACGTGGGTCCCCTCCCTGGTCAGGGATCTAACTTGTGCTGTAGTGGCTGTGGAAGCCCCACAGTGCAGCACTCAACCCCTTACCCCACCAGGGAGACCTAATAACATTATTTTCTTTTCTTCTTTGTTTGCAAGTACCTATGTTGGACTTTACTTCAATATGAAAGAGTTAAATCAGTGAATAACAAACGTGTTCTGCTTCTTTACACAGAACACAGAATCACGTGTATGTTTTTCAAACACAAATTTTTCAAACACTAAGGTTCAATTTCAGTTTTTAAATCAGTGATCCCAGAAAGACATATAAGCATGTAAAATGTCAATCTTATTTTAGGGGGTTTCATAAAATTTTTCAAGTGTGACAAATCTAGTTGAAAAGTTTACAGTTATCCATTTATTTTCAACTAAAAGTAGTATCTTAACTCTTATTACCTTTCATAATGGAAGCCCGTGAAGACATAGTGAAAACAATTATCGAGATTATTTCATTTCATATAGATACTAATTGTTAAGAAATAATGATAATTGGTCAGATTTTTAATAGTTGGAATTTTGGTTATTTTTATCTGCCTCAGCAAGTGGTTGATAGAGTACCTAATTCTTGAGATAATATCTTAACTAAAGAAGAGACAGAGACAAAGATTTGCCTTACTCATGAACTTGATAACATGCTTGCAAAATGGTTTGAATTTTTATTAGTTTAGATGTCTCAGAATAAAATGAGAAGCCTTGATCCAACATGATATGAATATATTGATAATTACACTTCTAAAAATAATCACTTAAAATAAGTTAAATAATATCTAACCTATAATTAGTTGTTTAGCTAAAACACATATATTGGTGTTGCTTTACTAAGAAATTAAAATGTCAAGAAAAACTTAAGTTTAATTAGTACACATCCTAAGAGGATTTGTTATGAAATTGAGACTGTTTTCAATTAGATGGATGTTTTCAGTGTAGAATCGTTTTCCTTATATCAAATTAATTTACTGTGAAGTGACACTGTGAATTTATAGCACACATATATACTATAAAATCTAATAAGACTTATGTAAAATTAATCTTTGATAAAGCAAACAATATGCTAACCCACTATTATGAATCAAGAAAATGTACTTCTGATCCCAAGTCTCCCTTTTAAAGTTCATTGGCAATGCCTTCTATCTTTAGGGAGGTTTACTCTTTTAACACTGACAAAGGAGATGCTTTATACTTCAACTGAATATTTTAGACAGTGTTTAGAAAGCCATAGAGTTACTAGCAACAATGTTGTCTACCTGAAATGTCTTCTCCTTCCTTACTAACAAAAGGCCAATTTCATTCAAGCACTAATGCTGCCATGCCATGTCTTTTATATCATATTTGGAATCATTTCAAGGAGATGAAATTAAACTAGTCTAACTCAAGCAAGGTAATTTTATTATTTGCAAATGATTGTTTTAGGCAATGGCTTCTAAGCTGGTTCTCAGTAATGAACAGGGAAGTGAAGCCACTTGAGGACTTTCTGAGAAATTTTCTTGTTCTTAACATATGATCCAGGATGATCCAGGACAGATGTATTCATTTTTCTCTCTGTGAAAGTTATTGAACATGAAGGTGATACCTGGAGCAACCACAGCCATATCATGATCAAGAAGAAAGCTAGTAAAAAAGGTGGAAAGTGAGAGAACAGTGATGATAAACTACTGGCTCCTTGATGAACTGTTAAAATAATGAATCCAGAACTAGCCTTATTTCATTACTTTTTGTTACTGAGATTACAGTACATATTTTAAACCATTTAACTGAAAAATCTGTTTTGTAGCCCAAATCATTCTGATTGATGTAAATATAAAATGGCATCAAATATATATTTCATTCCTACTTTATTGTTGGTGAGAACATTGGGGAAGTTCCTCTTCCAAAAGGAAATCTGCCTGGAAAATAAATCAAGATGTATTTTCCTATTATGTAAGCTCTGTCAAATTCTAGGTATGTCTCCATTACCTCACTCAGTTATACTCTGGTTGGACTTCTATTCCAGAATACTTTAGCCATTCTGAAGTAAAATATGTAGGAACACATATTCATTTAACATTATCTGAAATAGAACATGATCAAGAAAGCAAATCAGCTACAAAAATATACTCACAATGTATGTCAAAACCAACTTGAAATATTTTTAAAAATTATATAGTGTTTACAAATGTCTTTGCCATTGATCCAGGAGTGTATATAATTATAAACTTACTCATCAAAACATTCCAATTCTATTTTTTCCAGGGCTAAAATTCATTTACTTATTATTTAGCAAACATTTTTTTGATACCCTATTTTCTAAGAGACACTAAACTGGAGAGTGGCAATAAAAAGATGAATAAGTCTTCATTATGACATCATTTGTACCCTCAAGTAGTTCATTCTGTGTGTATCTGTATAACCTGGGTTAAAAATCATTAAGGAGTAGGTTCTTAACATATTTCAAAGATGCCTTTCATGATATTCTCAGAATAAAAGGTTAAGAAAGAAAATCAAAATACTTTGGAGAAAATATATGGGTTAGGAGTCCTTTGTAGTATGTCATGATTACAATTTAAGTAGTTACATAAAGTTTCACAAACTACATCAGACAGTTACATATATTTTTAATGTTGTACTTACATACCAGCTACTGTTCTATATAGTGAGCATAGAAAGTTATGACATTTTTGGTTTCTGTGTCTTTATTGCTGTTATTGTTATTATTATTGTTCTTATTCCTTTCCTTGATCCTCCTTTGGTTCCCTTATGTTCCTCCTAAGG
>JAGFMF010012021.1:5867316-5879059 GCA_019455555.1 Galemys pyrenaicus
AGGTGATGGTGCACTGGTGAGATGGTGATGGGGAATACATGGGGATTACAATTGATGGCAAGTATATGTAAATTTTAAAATATTTTAATAAAAAATAAACAAAATAAATAAAAAAAGAAAGTTATGACAATCTGAGTCCCATCTCTGGAATTTCATATTTCAGTGTAATATTTAAAAGCACGGATATAAGCAAGTGTAGGTTTTAATCAAAACTCTATTCCATGCAAGATGTGAAATGAACAAATTATTTCACATCTCTTCATATCAGTACCATTATTTGTGTCATTACAGGGTCTACTTCATAAAGGTGTTAGGAGGAATAATTACAATGTCTATAACACTATAACATGCCAAACCCAAGACCTGGAATATTAAGTATAGGTTCAATACTATGTACAGATACATATATTTAAAAATTATTGTAAGTGCAAATTATCAGTGCAATAAATGTCAAGATGCTTTGTCTAATGGAAAAGTTCCTTGTCTCCTGAGGTTTCGAGCAGCATTGCATTGAGAAGAAAATTTAAACAAATTTAAGTAGGAGATCAGGCAAGGAAGATCTCTCCTATAGAAAAATGGAAGAAAAAAAGCGGGGGGGAGAGGGACTTTGATATTGAAGTTTTTGAGAGGTATGATGAAAGAGTTCCCAAGTAGAAAATTTTGGAATTTAAATATGGACAGTAGTAATAAGTGAGCATGGGATTATTTGCGGGCCAAGCCATCATCTAAAACTGAATCATGAAACACATATTACTGTCATGGTTTTAGCAAACACTTGTATAACTGCTCACAAAATGTCAGGAAGTGCTCTTGACACTTCAGATGATAAATGATAATTAATTTGTGACTATTCCAAAAGGCAGGTACTATCGTTATCCCCAATTTGCAGATAAGAAAATCTCCCTGGGGCCTCCCTGGTGGCGCAGTGGGTTAAGCAACGCACTATGAAGCAAGCCGCAGTCACTGCAGCATGAGTTCCATCCCTGCTGCCGGCCAGGGCCTTGACCCACATGGTGCGGCAGACCTCTCCTGCTGTGCCCGCTGCTCCCCTCAGCAGTGTACTTCCGTTGATCTGCCTGTTCTGCTCTCCGCTCTCTGTGGTGAATCCTCTCACCCCCCCACACCTCTGGCCTGTACCCCAGTGCTTGTATGCATAAATAAATAAATCTTAAAAAAAAAAAAAGAACATCTCCCTGGAATCCAGAGGGATTAAGAAACTTGCACAAAACCACATCATAATTAGCAGAGCCAGGATTCAGAGTTAATCAGTGCTCTTAACGACTATCCCAGTCTCTTTTTCTATTTAAAAGGTTTTAAGAACTGAATTGACTAGGCCATATTTGTTCATTATTTTCCTAGTGAGGGAAAATATAGGCAAAATTTAGCAGAAGACATGTAGATAATGAAGAGACTTAATTAAAGAAAGTTGAAGAAATAGGCAAGGAGATCCTTTCGGTGGTCACAGGTTATCCACATGAGAGGTTTTGAGATCTTGAACTATAACAATATTGACAGGAAAGGGAATGAGGTGATTGAGTTAATAAGTATGTAGACAGTAAAACTGTTAGCACATGAGATTTAATAAGGACAAAGAGAAAGCATCTTGCTTGACTTGTTGGTTTCTGTTAGGTGCTATCAGTAATTGTAGAGACTAGAAGCAAGGAGTAAATTTGGGTAGAACTTAATTTCATTTGGGATATATTGAAATGCTTGGAAAGAATTCAAACTGTAGGCATATAGATATTCCAGTCTTAAATTTAGAATAGTGGTTAGGGGTAAATGTGTAGATTAGGGGATATGAAATTATCCAAGGAGAGACTTATGTCAAGACAAAAATCCCAAAGAATTACTATAAGCATCTACACTGGAGGAGATAGTCATGAAATCCCAGGATAGAAATGAGATTGTTCTAGCAGTTTTATCATTGAGTGAGTGGTCAGCACTGCCAGAAACAGCAGGCATTTAGAAGGGTGATGTCTATAGAGTTTTCGTTGCATTTGGCAAAAAAAGGATGTGATTGATTCTCCTCCGAATCTGTCCACACTCACTCCTGAGTGTATACTTTCACCTACATAAAGCTTTCTAACTCAATTTAAAAAATGGATGTGACCTTTGTTTGGTGACATTTCAGTGTCATGGGTGCTGCAGAAGAGCTGGATGTCACAGGGTTTAAGAGCAGATAGAAGTGATAAAATAGAAATATTATGTGCATCCTCTCCTTCAAGAAGCTTGCTTAGTGGCAAAGTGTAATGGACTCAAATATAGACAGTAGTAATAAGTGAGCTTGGAGATTAGATGTGGGCCAAGCCAGGTCTTTAAGGGGTATATGATTAAGCAGGGCGTGTGCGTGTGTTTGTGTGCATGCACACATGTGCATGCATTATGGTGGAAAAGACTGAAGTTTGAATTTCTGTACTTGTCACAGAAGTGTATTTTATCCTATTAATATTAAAATATTCAAGCAACTTAAGATCCTTTGATTAATTGAATAAAATTTCATTTTAATTTGGTTCTGTGTCATGCCATAGCTTGTCTTTGACATTAAAATAATAACGGTGAGAATATACTACCCTCCAAGAGTAGAGTAGAAGGCGAGGCGACCACATACAAAGCTAACCTTAACACACTGAGATTAGTTGAATGGTGTAGAAATAAAAATACTGCTTTTAAAACACATAAAAAGGAAAGAAAAAAAAACAGGAGGATAAGCTAAGTTGTAGTCTCTGGAGTAAGAGGATTTTATTGGATTCCAGTCCCAAATTCATTGTTTTATTTTCCCTGCATTAGGAATAACTTTCTCTGAATCCCAGTCCTCTCATGGTTACAGTGTTGTTAGAATAAAAAATGATAACGTACTTAGAAATGATTTATAAAACTCTTACTACAGTTCAGTGGGAATGCTATTGCTTTAGCATTTATTAGAGATGGGGGGTTAGTGGGGTAAGTGGTGCTTCATAGCAAATGGAGTCTCCGAGTCTGCTTAGAGTTTGAGTAGGAATTCATAATGGGGAGGTGTAGAAGCAGAGAGAAAGGCATGTCCAAAGGTGGGAAAGTGTGAAACCAACCCCCCTGTATAAGTAAATGAATACAAATTGATGAGGCTAGGAAAGAGGGGTACTTGAGAATTCCTGGTTGCAATTGAAGATTTTTCCAGAAAGGAAAATTGGAATCATGTCAGGAAGGCATTACATGAAATATTAAAGAATTTGAATATTATTCTGTGAGTAAATCCATTTGAAGTTGTTTGAACAGGGGAGAAGTATAATCGAACTATTTGTGGTTTTATTTGGCTTGGGAGTGGTATGCATAGAGAAATTTTGGTTTAAGTTATGTATTGATTGGAGAAGAAGCAGTGAAAGGTCTAAGTTCTGCTATCTATAATGGGAGTGAAGGCACATCAACTTGTGACTTTAGAGGCAGGAAGAAAAAAAATTATATTCTTTTGAATGGGGAATAGTGGTAATGGAGAGGTATGAGTAAAAGAAAACTCTAAGGTTTCTGACTTGGGTTGGATGTGTGGAGTAGATGAACATGCCATTAACTACAGAGATTAAAATTTAATCTACAGGGGAAACGGCTTCAGGCTGTTCTAGAAATCAAAAATTGCTGTCTTTGATAATTGTCAAAGAAGCAGCATGCTACTTTCAGTATATTTGGGCTCTTAGTGAATAAGTAATATGATTATATTCATGAGATATTTATATCTGAGATTTTATTTAAAATAATTTAGATTAGGCATTGCAGTTGAAGTTAGTGAGTTAACAGAATTAAGTTATAAAATGGCCCATTTTTTAGCTTTAACATATTTTCTTATTTTATTTTGTTCCAATTGATTTTGCTGAAAGAACAGAATGAGTGGAGGAACAGAGTGCCTGGTAATACAATATGTTTGAGGTGCTAGGCAGATGGCATGTTTCTGTATTCAAAGGTTGTTGGTCACATGTCTATGCTCACCCAGTTGTTGGAGCTACAGTTTGTAAAGTTGAGTGACATTATTTTTACAGTTGATAGCTGTAGTCTTTCAAGAGCTATGATCCCCTTAGAAGAGGGTTGAAAGTGAGAAGAAGCTAAGAATGGGAATTTGAGAAATGCCTTTATTTAACAGGCCTACACGTGTGTCCTCCTTCCTTGATACTTTTTACTTAGTTGGGGAAGGCATACATCTTTAATATATACAGACCAATCTTCTTAAATTGTTTTTTTCATAATGTGTATCATTTAAGGTATATTTATTATATATGATTTTTAATGTTAACATTTCACTGAAGATAATGTTTCTATTTGATTAGCAAGCAAAAACTACGTCTTTAACAATGCTGCCTTCATTTTCCATGTAATTTTAGTTTTAATATGAAGGTTACAGAGACTGAACAATGACTCATGTTTTGATTCAATGAAGTGCTATTTTGAGACCAAGTTCTTTGACCACTGATGTGCTATTCTGGGCTGCATATGTAGTAAAACTTGAAAATGCAAACTCTTCTATAAGTTGTACTAGGAATTCTTTATTGAAACTAGGTAATGAATTATATTGCACACTGACATATAAAATTATTCAAATGTTTCCATATGACAACGATTGGATTATGCATTTTTGAACACTCACATTTTATCTTCTTGTAGGTAGCTTCTCTAATTTGAGGTCCCAGAAATGAAATATGAAATATATTTTGAACTCTGTGTATTATATAACTTTGTTGTAAATTGAAAGAATAGCATGTACATCCACTTTATTTTATCCTGAATGAGTATATGAAAAATTAGAACCAGATTCTTCTGATTCATAATGACACAAGAAAACATTTACTCATTTTCATTTTCTGTAACAATGGTTTGCCAATAAAGTTGTAAAATATGTCACTTGCACTAACCTGGAACTCATCAAGGAAAGGGAGATAGCTAATTCATATTTATTCCCTAGTATATGGAATGATGCCTGAAAATATGCAGAATGTTTAAAGAACATTTGTTAAATGAATGAATACTTTCCTTTGACTGTAGGATATATTTCAAACACATTGAATTAGTCAGGGTACTCTATATCATCTGTATCTATGCCTGTATCTATAGCTATGTATCTATATCTCAGTCAACTGACAAGTTTCAGATATGCAGAGTAAGTCAACAAATTGGAGATCCAGGATAGCTAATGTTGTAGTTCAGGTCCTAAGGTCAGCAGACCTGAAATCTATTGAGAACAGAAGTTTAAGTTCAAATCTAAGACAGGAAAAAACTGATGTTTCAGTTCAAAGATAGTCAGCCAGAGGAATTTTCCTTCTTTGTGGGAGGATAAGCTTAATTGATTGTGTAGATCTTTAACTGATTGGTTGAGGCCCGCTACGCTTTTTGGGAGGACAATATACTTTCTCAGTTTACTGATTTAATGTTAATTCCACCTAAAAATAACTTCACAGATAGAGCAAGAATAAAGTTTCACTATCTGGGTATTTGGTGGACCAATCAAGTTGACACATAAAATAAACATTAATAATCAATCAATTGATTAATAATTAATATCAGTAATCATCAATGATTAGTGATTAAATCATTAATAATTAATTAATCATACACATTAAGAACCTCTGTCCATAGTCAACAAACATTGTGAATGCAGCCATTTTAGTCTACAAGTGTATCCTGAAAAACTATTTTAAAATATTGGGAATAATTCATTTTTAAGTATACTTATGTTACAGGCCAGGTTGGGCACCAAATATGTTATAGGGCAGGGAGAGAAGCACCCCAGAACCCCCAAATCTGCCCTCTCTGAATGGGTTCTGCCATCTGCCGCATTAAGACAAACATATAAAACCTTTAATGGAAAGGAACTTTAATACAATTAGAGTACAATACAGAAAGAACAAAGAACATAGTTACTAAGTTAAGCATCCAAAGTTACCCATCTCCCTGAGGGCAAAAGTCCAGCCAAATAGCATTGGCCCAAAGCAAGGCCCAAAAGACTGCCACACGTCTAAAGGACCTTTCAGTAGAGATCCATAGAAAAGGGTCAGAAAGAGTCAGACAAATTTGGGAGGAAAAGAGCAAAATTAAAATCAAGATGAAAGCTTTCATTGTTAACCTCCCCACATGTCTTTCACCTACATCTGTTCCAACCAGTCCAAGACGAAGAAGCAAGCGCAGTTTCTTCACATGTAGCTCTGCCCCACGTGCCTCCTCCAGGTCTCTGCTGCTCTCCATTCTGCTTCCTTCTTCCTTCCTTCCTTCTCTCTGCAGAATTTTCTTTCCCTCTTCAGCTCCATCCATTTAGGGCGGAACCGGGATTCTAGAACTTCCCTCTTTCCCCGGGACGACCCTGTTACACTTACAGCTCTCTTAGTTATGATGTGGTAGATTTTTAGTAATATGATCACTGCCAACCTCATTCAAGAATTCATTTAAAGTTTTTTTTCACCCAGAATGTACCATTTTGTTCTAAAATGTGTTCTTGTTCATAATTAATATAAATTACAAAATGTTCCTAGTTTATTATGTATCTTTTTTTTTCTTACACTGAAGTTATCCATAAAGGAATCTTCCAGTTTAACTTTTAAGTTGCATGTTAAATAGTTCAGCAGTGTGAAACCTATGCTTACTTGATTCAAAAGAGTGTGAGAGTTATAAAATTGCTGAATCAGTTACCCATTAACATCTAAGAGAGTTTGGCTGCTAATGATGTAGGCAGAACGACATTGCCAGAAACCTAAGTTTCAAAAGACAGCTTAAAAGTTTAGTTAGAATAAGAGATTTTCTTTATTGGGAGAATTAAATTGCCCCAGAAGGGAGATTTTCATCTAGGTTGAGAATTGTTTTGGAAGAGAAAATTGCTCTATTTGAAAACTAAGAAAATGTAGAGATGGTAGATTAAGTAGTTCATAGTAAATTAGTATTGAAATGGTATTCATGTGTTGTCCCTTTCAAAATGTCTATAAATTATTTAGTAATCAGATACAAGAGCTCATTCCGACAAGGAATAACACAGTACATATTTCTGTACTAGGAATATTTATGTTTTTTCTTTTCTTTGTTTCACTTGATATTTTGATGTATTTCATAGGTAAGTGAACAAGTTTTTTCATTTTTTAAAATTTACATATTCATGTGTCTTCCCTTGATGTCATTAATGTTGAACTTGAAAGTTCATACCTCATTTAGCCCTGCAATGTAAGCATTGCTGAATTTACTTAAGAACACTTAATACAAAATACTAGAGATAATAACAGCTAGGTCATGTTGACCACTTCATATATTCCAGTCACATGTACTGTCTCATGTGGCAAATTTATTAAACAGGTTGGACTTAATGCTACAAACAAGAGACAATTATTTTTTTTTCTCACTTACCACCTCTACCTTACTGCTGACCTCATTGCTCCAACTCATAACTATTCCATTTTCCAGATCTAAATATAAAAGTTAATCTTGTATTCATTTTAGAGGTTCTCTTATCTGTTGAATTCAGTCTCCATCAAAAACTCTGTGGTCTCTCTTTGCTTTGTGCCACCTCTCCCAGGTCCCACTTTTGTTTCCACAAAGGTCAGGGCAGGGGAGGAGGAAGAACAAGAATAAAGATAGAAAGTCTTGCTTCTTCACTTCTATGTCTGCACATGTGTGTCATTGATTATATAAGGCATCCAGTTGCTGGTTTTCTGTTAAGGATCACATTTGTTTTTTCTTTAGAGACACTCTTCACTTCCTCATCACCTTCTGCATACTCACTGTGTCTATTGTAGCATTTTCTGAGAGAGGCATTAGGTTCTGGACCTGACCACTTGCAATTCTTTTGTCAGCACCTGCACACTGCTTCACAGCTCCAGGTTCTTTCTGTGTGGCACCTGGCCAGAAGGCAGCTCTCTTGAGCAGCTTCGTTTCAAGAGAGCTTTTACCAACTTTGTGCTGCAGTGCCTCTTTGGCCATGGAAAACTTGGTGCATCTTAGATCCATCATGTTGTGGAAATACAGTCAAATCTCCTCTCGCCTAGACAACATGGGCAAGAGTGCTCCCATCTGCAGAATTTACTTGGTAAGAAGTATGCATAAATCTTTGTCTATATGTATATCCCTACGTGGGAGAATCAAATATTTATCATAACTCTCTAACACTTTGTTGGTGAGCTGCAGCATGGTAACCTGTTTAAAGGATTCAAAAGGCATCAAATTCAAGAGTGATTCTTTTGAGTTACTACTTCTTTATGTACTGCACATCCCTCCCCTAAGAGGGGAAGTGAAACGATACTTCATTGTCTATTAAGAGTCTCTTCAAGGAATCATTTTCATAGTATTTCTTTTAAAATAGTTTTTTTTTTCTATTTTTTTTCTTCAGACTATTTTGGGAGTAAAGATCCCTAGACTGGCTTTATCATGGATATGCTTGCGTCTTGTTCATTTCCCATTGTCTTCAGATTTGAAGCCTTAGCTACATTCCTGGAAAACAGCAAAAGTACCAATTCAAATTTAATTAAATTCATTTAAGTTTCACATTAACTCTACAAGGAAAATGATATCTATCATCCCAATAAAACACAAAAAACTAAAGCAGAAAGAATTACATTTCTTACCTGAGGTCATTCAATTTGTCCAAAGTCACTCAGTACTAAGTGGATGCCTTAGTTAAAAGCCTGTATCCTCTTTGTTGTATTACTAAAATGGAATAGGGTGAGTCTAGAGAATTAATGAACCAATCCCCCAGATATGTGCCCCAAACTGGAAAGCAGACATTTATAGTATCCAAATGTGTCACTTTTCTAGATGTTCCCTTTTCTAAGGCTTCAAAATGTCTGATACAAGTGACAATCATTTTTTTCTATTTTTCCTATTTCAGAATGATTCAAATACTTTAAAATTGACTGCTAATTATCATGCTAAAATTATAAGAATTTTAGAAGTGTTATAATATTATTTCTTATTGTTGTCTCCGAATTGAGTACCATTGACGGCTATAAAAATACTGCAATATGATGGTGTAAAAAAATAAAAAAGGAAAGTAAAAAACTACAAATGATAAAGAATTAAAATTTGCCCTTATGGGTGTTTGTATGCTCTCTGAATTTTTAAAACAATTATTATTTTGTTAACTTGATATTTTATCACTTTATATGAATTATTTTATCAGAAATCAGAAAGCTTACTTTTGGTCTTTCTTCCCCTACTTACACTTAGAAAATTGTTAGTCTTATGCTATAGTTGACATAATCTGCAGTTTGTTTATACTTAGTGGCATCCAGACATATTATAAATACTGCATTTCTAAAAAGTATCTGCTTGTAAAATGTAGGCTTGGGGATTTGGCTCCAAAGAACTGCCTTATCTCAGGTGTTTCATTCTCATGTGCTCATGTGGAGCTTATATTTAGTATTACATGAGTTGCAGATTTATTTCATCTTGCCTAGCAGCATCAGCTATTTCCTTTTGCTGGTTCCAATTATTATGATTATTTCCAGCCTGAGAGAAGTTTGGCAAAAGCATATACAGAAAGGGAAAGGAAAGAATAGACTATTCCCTCAAGCTAAAATTCAAGTTTATCATTCTTTATTTAACTGCAGAAATCCATTTATTAATATTTGGAGTTAAAAATTTAATACTGATTTTGGTTTTCTTTTGTGTTGTAGACAGAAACTGATGTGAATATAAGGCACAGCTTAACACTATGACATTGTATAGAAGTTGCTGTTTCCTCATCTCAGATTAGGCCATTGTCCTTTTTCTGTTAGGGAAACTAGCAGGAAGATGTATTGTTGAATTTTGTGATATTGTTTGTGCACAGGTAATATATGAAAAATGGAGATTATAAGTACATATATGTTGCCACATGATATATATACACACATATGTATACACATGTAGAGAGAGAGTACTTATAGTGTAATCCAGACTATATACTTGGGGTTATTTTACAGATTTTTAGATTCTTTTTGTAATCTGTGCCTGCAACCACCAGTTTGTTGTGTGTATTGAGATTGTGGAACTGACATTTGAGCAGGAATTAAAGAACTTATTCATGTTCTTACATATTTCTTTAGTACTCTGTGGCAAAAACAGTTTTTCTTCTATTCTCCCTGATTTTTCTTTTATTCTCCCAGACACAAGAATTTAATAAGAAACTAGCAACTTCTATTAATTCACTCTAGTAAATTTGCTCTAAAGCTTTTATATAGACTTGACAATTCGGGGGGGGGGGAATGAAGTCAATAAAAATATCAAATTGGATGCTGACTTTGGGAGTTGCCCTTTATTATATGTTTAATTGCCAAGCTAACTAAAAAACCTACAAAGACTGTTTTACCAATGTGAAATAGAGAAATGGCTAGATGCAGGAACTGACTTATTGATTTAAATTAAAAAGAATTTAATAGAATGTTTAAAAAATGAAATTTAAAATTTTCTACTTAATTACATAAGGATATATGTCAAACACACATGCAGTCTTTTTGCTAAAAGTCACACTTGATTCTTCAGAAAATTATTTTCTTCCTTTTTGAATTTATTTAAATAAAAAATAAAGCACTTTTTTGTGATTTTCTGGCTAATGTTAATTGATGAAAACAGTTTCATTGATGAATGCCATATTTTAAGCTTTCAGATAGATGGCATTTTAAAGATATAACCATATTTTAAAATATATAGCAGTTAACTTGAAAATAACTTTTCAGATCAGTTGCTGAAACTTGTTCATTTGGTGAACTTTTTTGATTTTCTATTCAATGAGATTATTTTATTATTAGAGAATAGAATGCCAATCCTAATATATGTGAGAAATAGAAGATTCTCTAATAAACTCTTTTGAAAGTAGAGAGCAGACATTTTTTTCAGAGCAATGTTGTAAATTTTGTTAAGGACTATAAAGTAATCAAAACATTGCCTTTTTATTTATTGACTTGTCAATAGGCTTATAGTACAGTGTTTATGTTTAAGATTTATTGTATTTCAAAACAATTCAATTTAATTCAAAGAAATGAAACGATAGAAAGCTGTTCTGTTGGATACCTTGTCTATGTAAAATGAAGAACAACTTTTATAATGGAAAAATAAATTCTAATTTATGAAATATTAAAAATGTGGATCTTGTTTGGTGGATATTTTCATAGATTTGAGGAGGATATAAAAGTTTTATTTTTTTAAAGATTTTTAAAAAATTCATTTATGCATAGAAGAACTGGCGTATAGGCCAGAGGCAGGGTGTGAGGGCATTCACAGAACAGGGAACAGAACAGGCAGATGGACTGAGTTACACTACTGAGGGGAGCAGCTGGCTAGGCTGGAAAGGTCTGCTGCACCATGTGGGTCCCTTCTCTGGCGGTGGATTGAACTCACACTGCAGTGGCTGTGGAAGTTTCACAATGCACCATTGAACCCCTTGAGCCACCAGGGAAGCCTCCAGTATATAAAACTTTTAGTCATTTCTTTCACATAGCTGCACATAGTTTACTTTTATTGTTTTTATAATTGAAAGGGAGGATATGTTTAATAAAGTCCATATATAAAATAGATCCAAAATACTAAGTATTTATTGGAAAATACAGAAAAGTAGATGTTTTTGTGTTATTAAAATTAGGCTTTCAATAGACATACAAGAAGCTAGAAGAATGCCAAATTACCACGATGAAAAGAAGCCAACAGCAAGACACATAATAGTAACCCTTGCAAGGGCCCAGGACAAAGAAAAAATAATGAAACTGACAAGAACAAAGAGACAGATCACATATAAAGGAAAACCAATCAGGCTGACATCAGATTTCTCTGAGGAAAC
>JAGFMF010012021.1:5882880-5911031 GCA_019455555.1 Galemys pyrenaicus
GGAAGATGGGAGCACGAGGGACTGAGGTGATGGTGCACTGGTGAGATGGTGATGGGGAATACATGGGGATTACAATTGATGGCAAGTATGTGTAAATTTAAAAAATTATATTAATAAAAAAATAAAATTAGGCTTTCAAAAGCATATGCTTAAGGCAAAGAAAGAAATACTAATTATATATTTTTAGTGGGATATTAGCTCAACTGATTTTTTCATCCAACATAATCCAGTGAAGATACTCAGTACAGATATATTTTATGTAGCAAGTTGTTCATAAGAACAGATTTCCTTTTCACATGCTGACATTCCTCTGTGTGTGTGTGCAAGTGCACATACATAACACATTTTCTTTGCCTATTCCTACATTTATCAAGTACATATCTTGACAATGTAAATAATACTGCAATGGACAGATATCTTTTGAAGTAGTGTTTTAATTTTCTTTCTATAATTAAAAGTGGAATTTCTGCATAATTCGGTAGTTTTATATTTCATTTTTTGAGGAACCTCCATTCTGTTTCCCATAGTGGCATATAATTGCAATACTACCAAGAGCGCACTAGAGTTCTCTTTTCTTTACATCCTTGCCAGTACTAGTTATCTTGTCTTTTTGATCATGGACACTTTAAATAAATGTGAGATACTATTTCATTGTCATTTTAATTTGCATTTTTCTAATGATTTGTGATGTAGAACATCTTTCAATATACTAGTTGGCAATCTGTGCATCTTCTTTGGGAAAAGTCTATTCAAATTTTCTGTTTATTTCTTAATTGGATTAAGGTTTTTTTTTTCCTGTTGATTCCTATATATATTTTGGATATTAACTCATTATCAGATTTGTGACTTTCAAATATTTCCTCCCATTTGTCAGATTTCTTTTTTATTTTTTTGATGATTTTCTTTGCTGTGAAGAAGCATTTTAGTTTGATGCAGTCCTACTTGTTTATTTTGCTTTTGTTGCTTTGGTATCAGATTAAAAAAAGTAATAGCCAAGATCACTATCAGAAAGCTAATGGCATCTTCTGGGAGTTTAATGCTTTCAGGCATTACATTCAAATCTTTAATCTATTCTGAGTTAATTTTTGTATGTTGTTATAAGATAGTGGTCCAGTTTCATTCTTGTGTATGTGACTGCACAGTTTTCCCAGTCTCATTTTTTGTAGGAACTGTCCTTTCTCTATTGTATACCCTTGGTTCTCTTGTCATAAATTAATTGCCATGTATGGTGGGTTTATTTCTGGATCTTTTATGCCATACTGTTTGATTAGTATAATTTTGTAACATAGTTTGAAATCAGAAAGTATGATGCCTCTATCTTTTTTTTCTTTTCTTATGATTGCTTTGATTATTTGTAGTCTTTGTGGTTCCATACAAACATATTAAACTTGATTGAATATTTTTATGAAAAACATTGGAATTTTGATAGGATTTACATTGAATTTTTAGATTATTTGGGTGTTAAGAATATTTTTATAGTGTTCTTCCAACACATGAGTACTGAATATCTTTCTATTTATTTGTTGTAGTTTTTGGTGTACTTAAACTGCTAATTTAGATTCTAGATTGTGTGTAGTGATTTATACCAGGTGCCTACAAACAGCAACATTCTGTTCTTACATGTTTCTCTTATATAACCTTGCAGTGAAAATATAGTGAAGTTTGTTGGGAGAAAATAATTTTTTCTCTTTTGTAGTATTGAAACTAACAGCAGAACCACTCACGTATTTGGGTTGAAGTGACCTAATTAAAAAAAAAAAACAAAATTACTTAATCTGAATGGGAGAAGATGGGAAGGCAGTTATAATAAAGGGAGAGGAGAAAAAAATTAATGCATGAAACTTTAGATCTCATTGCATAGGCTGTATTTTTTCCTGATGTCTGAATCTGTAGTTTAATAATAGTTTCTTTATGAAAGGTGAATTGTAAAGGCACATGGCTTTAAAACAAAAGTGCAAAAAGTTCAATTCTAACATTGTGCATCTATGGTTAGACAAATTTGTAAAGATATACTTAAATGTCCAACCTTCTTGCATGATCCTAGTTATATATGTTATAGTTGTTCCAGAATGGTATGCATGATCTTCTGTTTAACTCCTCAAAGAATTAATAGAATTTGAAAGTGTAAGAAGCTGAAAACTTCTAGGTTTGTAATTTCTATCTGAGAGATAGAAAGCTTTTTATCTTTACTGTAACTTATGGTTATATATTACAGTGACAGTCCTTTATGTGAGTCTGAGAATTCTTTGATGAAGATATATGGAGAATGAAGAAAGAGAGAAAGAAGGGGTATAAAATAGGAAGTAGAGTTTGATTTAGTACAGAACATGAGTTTTTGATTTAATGATCTGTACATTCATTCATCTTTGTAAAGTGTCAATCAACCAAATTGTTAGAATAATAATTTCCTCTAGTAATTTCCATGTTGAAGTACTGTGATTGTGATTGCATGAGTTTACAGTAGAATTAATAGGAGTAGAACTTCCAGCTCTATAACAAAAACTAAAACATTTGGTTCTTCTGAGTCCATGAATTGAGTCTCAGTTTGGGATTGAGACAAAAGTGCGTATTGTTTTTGAAGAAAGAATCCAATTATAATCTACTAAACACAATAGATTGAATAATCATTTGTGTGTTTCTTTGAAAAGATCCTCTCTTTTTTTTTTTTTTTTTTGACAATACAGTGCCCTTTATTCAAGTGCAAACACTGTTTTCCTGGTGCAGATTTTTGCTTTTGTTGTTAAATAATCTGCACAATACAGTGTAGAGAGACAAATAATCATGGAGCTTTTATCTAAGTATTCATTCTCTCATTTTCTATCTCTTGCTTGTGTCTCTGTGTGTGATTTCTTATCATGGTCCCAAGAAGATATCACAGAAATCACAGGACTATAATGAATTTTAGGAGGTTAATTTCTAGTTATATAATTTAGACCACAAGATTAGACTAAATGGTAGAGCTATAACCAAAACATATACATAGCTCATTTATTTCTACAATACCATCCTGACTAAAATATGTATATTCATATATATGTATTAGTATTTACATATATACATACAAATATACATATATTTAACTTTAGGACATTTGTGAGCTTTTTGCCTGGATGTAACAGAGAACCCCAGAAATATTGACTTAGAAAACTTATACACAGGCATTCATGGCTGGTATGATAGCTTAATAGTTATCCAGAATGCAGAATGCATCTAAATAACAGGTTTTCTATTCCTATAAATTCTTCACCAAGTAACTCAGTCACTATGTGCACAGTTGAAATAATTGGAGATAAGATAAAGAAGTGGCATATTGGCAATATTTTAGTGAATGATCCTTTTCCATAGCCCAGAGCTTAGTTATAGTATTGTGCCCAGTTGCAATTTTTTTTCTATTCTGAGAATATTAAAAAATCAAGATTTCCAGGATGCATGAATATAAGTAAATATTCAAACATAATATTATTATACTTACTTTACATAATATCAGACTGTGGCACTAAGAATACAATGATTTGTCTACTCCAACCCATATATTGAAACATTATTTTACAAAATCTATTCCAAGTAAATATGGTTCTACCATATTTCTGTTCTGGAAGAGGAGAGTCCAAGTTTCTACTGCACATTGTCACTATGTGACCTCAGATTCCATGTGTGACAATGCAGATCATTGTGTTAGATGACTTTACTGATTTATTGTTTCTACTATACACAGCTCAATAAGCAGTAGTTCATATTTACAAGCTATTGTTAAGTGCATATGCATAATAAAAGTTATCTGGACTAAACAGACTCTTCTCTTAACCCCCAATCTATACTGATAGTAGCTTTTCTACACCTCTGTATAATAATGTACATTATTAAAATTTTTTAAAGCTCAAATTACTGCAATCCATATCAAGCAGGCATAAATCTTAAGGACATTTATGATTTTACTCAACAGGAAGTCTAAAGATAGCAGATTCTAGGATTGGTTGATTGAGTGACTAAAAATATGTATTTTTCCATTTCTTTGCTATGTCATCTTCAGTGATGACCTTATTTAAAATAGATGTTAAAAGAAATATCAGCTATATAATCTATATAGTATATATTTAAATACACTTTATTTTCTTTTTTTATTGAAGTAACATTGTATTATAACATTATTTGTTTTGCAGGTGCATTATTCAAAATCTACATGTGTTTATACTATATTAAGTCACCATCAGAAGTCCAGTTTTATCCTTCACTATACAATTATCCCTTTTACCCAGTTTACTGATCTGATTTCCCCCTTCCCATCTGGTACCACTAATTGGGTTTGTGTCCTAAAAGCTTATTTTTGTTTCATTTATTTCACTTCTTTGTTTTCTCTATGTGTAGCCTGTGAATGAAATCATATGCTTTCAGTGTTTGTCTTCCTCTGTCTGACTTATTTCTCTAAGCATAATGCCCTGTAGGTTTGTCTGTTGTTGGAAATAGTATGATTTCATCATCTGTATAGCTGAGTGGTATTCTATTGTGCATATATACCACATCTTCTTTAACCATTAGTCTGTCAATGAGCCTTTTCTCAAATCCCTGAATGCTAAACGATAAAACATTACAGTTCAGTCATACTGACTCTCTTTCTGGTACTATTTAACCCTTACTCGAATTATATACAACCTTATTCGAGTCTCTACTTCTTATTTGCTAAGAATTTAAAGTTAATGTGGAATACAGATTCTCAGCTTTGTCTATTGTAAATATGTAGTGAACATGATATGCATATAATATCTCTTTTTGTTTTCTTAAAGATTTAATTTTTTATTTATGCATACAAGCATATTTATTTATTTATGCATACGAGCACTGGGGCACAGGCTAGAGGTGCAGGCTGTGAGAAGATCCACCATAGAATGGGGAACAAAACAGACCAACTGAAATACACTGCTGAGGGGAGCAGGAGGGTGAAGCAGGAGAGGTCTGCTGTCTATTGCACATGTGCACAGACACCTCCCTCCTCACCCCATTCCGCAGGCAACAGGGATCGAACTCCTGCTCCAGTGGCTGTTGTCTGCCTCTTAGTGCATTGCTCAACCCACTGTGCCACCAGGAAGGCCCCCCACATATATCTCTTTAAATTAGTGTTTTTGTATTTTGAGTAACTACCTAGAAGATAACTAAATTGTACAGAATTCTAATTTTAATTTTTTAAGGAATGTTCACACAATTTTCTGTAATGACTGTACCAATTTACATCCCCAGTAATAGTAAATGACAATTCCTGTCTCTCCACATTCTCTCCAATACATGCTTTTTTCTAGTTTTTGTATAATAGCTATTCTCAGTGTGAGGTAGCATTTCTTTGTTGTTTTGATTTACATTTCCCTAATAATAATGAATATAATTTCATATGCCTATTAACCATCTTCATGTCTTCTTTGATAAGTGTCTAATTAGATCTTTTCCCTATTTTTAAACAATTACTGTTTCCAATTTGAGTTTTATGCATTCTTTATATATAGTGAATATTAACCCCTTATCAGATGTGTGATGTTAAAATATTTTCTCCCAATCTGTATTTTGCCATTATTATTATTATTGTTTTCGGTGATGGTTTCTTTTGAGGCACAAAAGCTTTTAAATTTGAGTTGGTCCAATTTGTTTCTTTTTGTTTTGTTTAACTTGCTGTTAAAGTTGATTTCCCAAACAAATCTGTAAGACCAGTGTCAAGGAGCCTATTGCTTGAGTTTTCTTGTGTGTATTTCATTCTTTCAGGTCTTTCACTTCAGTCTTTGCAACTGATTTTGAGTTAATATTTCTGTGTTTTAGGTAATTGTCTAGTTTCATTTTTTTTCTTTTTGCATATGGCTACCCAGTTTTTCAGGCACAATTTATTTAAGAGGGTTTCTTTGCTCTCCTGTATGCACTTGGATACTTTCTCATAAGTTCATTGCCTGTCTACATGTGGTATTATTTCTGGGCTTTGAATTCTGTTTCATTGATCTGTGTGTATGTTTTTAGTTCAATACCACATAATTTTTCTAATTATTTCTATAAAAATCTTACTATAAAAACTGTTCTTAGATTATATCTGTACTTAATCATATCCACACTCAGTATAGATAGCAAAGATTTAATATTTGTGCTTGAACTTATTATTGATCAGGTAAAATTTATAAAGTGTATTTCACTATAACTAACATTATAAATTAAAAGAATCCTTTGAAATCAGACATCTAAATTTGGATCTTAGGGAACATAGTGACTATGTATCTATACCTTCTCTAAAACATAAACTTTGATGCCTAATATCTAGTGATTTTAAATATTAAATGTTATCACATATATCTTTAAAAATAATAAATGTAGTATTGGTTATGTTTACAACAATTTCTAAAAATACCCAAATCAATTTAATAAAATGTGCAAATACAAATATTTGTCTGTGTTGTTTATTCTGAAATGAGTGCTATATTGTTGAGATTATAGTTATGATCAAATAATTTATTTAATAAAACACAATGCATCTTTGTAATTTTATTCACCTTTTTTCCTCTATTTCCACTCTTTTCATGCATTTATTTTTATTTATTACAATGGCTCAAATTTAAAAAGCTTCACTTTGTACAAGCATTGGCTCTTTATGAGAGTAAATAATTCTATAAGCCAACAACACCTTTCTTTTTACTTTAGCAGCGTACAGGTTTCCCTGTCTACCCTGGCATTCTATCTTTATTGCCATTGGGCATTTTAAGTCTTAGTTCCTGATTGAGTCTTCCTAGAGCCTGGCTGTATTTTGTACATTGAATTCAACAAAGCCAGTAGTATAAACACTTTTCTAAATAAGATCAAGCAAGCTAAAAAAATGCAAGTTTATTAATCCATTCTCCTGTTTGAAAATGTGCAAGGCTGTGTGTCTAGCTAAACTTTATTTCATTTTACATCAAAGTGAAATACTATGGCTTAAGTTTATCATTATTATTTTTCTATTATAGTTGTTTCTGATATATTGTTTGTGGTTTTTTTTTTTTTGGTTGATATTATATTGTTTTAAAAGATTTATATATTTATGCTGGGGTCCAGGCCAGATGTGCAATAGATGAGAGGATTCACCAGAGACAGAATGGGGAGCAGAAGAGCCTGATCTACTGAAATACACTGCTGAGGGGAGCAGCGGGCAAGACAGGAGAGGTCTGCTGTGCCATGTGGGTCACCTCCCTGGTAGGGGATCGAAGTTGTGCTGCAGTAGCTGTGGATAACTTTGTAGTGCTGTGACTTAATCCCTTGCACACCAGGGAGGCCCAGTATTATATTTAAGCCATATAAAGTACCTGAATGATTTTGGAAAATTAGTATTTTGTAGCTTAATATGTACTTGATATATACTATTTCTTCAAAGCATGCCCCATGATTTGGGCTTGGATTGGACAATCAAAAACAGCAAAATATCTTGCTCTGAGAAGCAGAGTGGAAATTATTTAGGCAAAGACAAAAAGAATTAATTTGGATGACAGAGTTAAGATAGAAGTATGGGATATGGACTTAAATAACTCCTCGTTATTGCCAAAAGGGTCTTATAGTCTCTATTAGCATATCATTGTTGAATAAAATTGTGTTTATATTAACTATTTTAGAATTGCCTGAATTTATATCCTTTGCCATGACTAGTCCTGCCAAGCTGCTTTCTTTCTTGTTTTTCTCTATTGTCTCTTTTTAAAATTTATTTCTACATATAAGAACTGGGGTGTAGATCAGAGGTGCAGGGGTGAGAGGATTCACAGAGACAGAATGGGGAGCAGAACATTAGATCTACTGAAATGCACTGCTAAAGGGAGCAGTGGGCACAACAAGAGAGGTCTGCTGTGCCGTGTTTGGGTTGTTAGCTTCCTGGCCAGAGATCAAATTCAGGTTATAGTGGTGATGGCACTGATAAAGCCCGTAGGCCACCAGGGACACCCCAAATTGCTTTCTTAACTTCAACATCATTCTTTAGATGCTGCATTTGAGCACAGCTGGCTTCTGAATTGCAATGGAAACAGGTGGACCAGACCTTAAAACAGTGAAACATTCCCATTGTTTTGAATTCCAGTGAAGGCAGCGTGAAATCAGATAGAAAGAAATACAAGAATATGAGGACATTGGTATAGAAGCCAAAAATTAGAATCATCATGTTGAAAATGTATAAATGACATACTTACTTTCTTATTCTATTTGAAAATACACCTTTTATCTTTTGGTATTAAAATGTATAGATATTAAAAGTATACAACATATATTAAAAGTATACAACATTCCATGTTGTGAATGTTTCCAAGCATATGTCTTTCAGAGTACTGACTATATTTTGTATTATATTCTTCGGATTAGGACCTGCCATGTAATAGGGGACAACTATATCACCATGAAATAGAACCTTTTATACAAGTTGACATTGTCATAGGCAATAGAATCAGTGTGACCCAAAACATTCAACTAGCTTTTCAGATTAGACTAAACCCTGAGAACTGCTGATGATAATGAATGTAACTCGTAGATATATTAGCCAATCCTCCTATTATCTCAGTGCTTTCACCATTGTTAATGAAAGTATTTTAAAAGCAAGATAGAGCTGACATGTCTATATTACTCTATCTGATTCAAGTTTTTAAAATCTCATTTGGTATTTAAACTAAAACTTGCTTTAATTAAAAATTATTCTCTCTAATCCCCATCTACATAAATGTAAAGTAAATCTATTCATAAATATTTGTTATTTTTATTCCATTCAAATGAAAACTGTAATAATAACAAAAAAGTAACAAATGACAGATAATATTAGATATCAAATTCCCAAAATAGAATAAAGTATTTCATTACAGAGTCCAGATTAAACACTCTCATTTTTCATTTATCATGTTGTAAATGTCTGATGAAATAACAGTGATGGAATGGGATAATAAAATGTCTTACAAGTGCTGAGCTTAAAAAACTTATGTCAAGGAATTGTTTTAGCCCTTAGTGTGTTTTGAAAAAATAAAACAGATATTAACTTTGTCAAGAATAGCCCAAACACAGATGTTTGTCATAAAGATATGTTAAATTTCCTATCTTTAATTTGATTGTTTTACATTCCACAATTTCAGTAATGTTATCTATTTTTTCATAGTTAATTTTCACATGTACTAATTATTTAATTAGTATTTGACTAATTCTAGTTAATCAATTTGTATTTGGGGCTGAAAAATATTAACTTTGATGTTTATCTTTTCAGCAACTTTTTGAAATCAGTACTTCCTACCCCACTAAAATAGAAAAAAAAAATTCTTAACCTCAAATTTGTAAATGCAAGCTGATTATTTTGAACTCAGGTGAGTAAAACTTGGGTTAATGAGATCAGATAAACTGACTGAGTTCCATGTGGGTCAGAGAGCTCTGTAGTGTTGACTAAACTCTTCTTAGGGCCTTTTTCTGAGAACTGTAGGTAGATAATCTGCCATCCTTTGAAATCTGCCTGTTAGATGATGGCTCAGTTTTGTCATGGTCAGACACTCTTACATTATGGTTTGTTTAAATATCCATTGTGTTGTTTGGAGTATAAATGTTGAAAATAATATTTAAGTTGATTTTGATGTATTATTTGAAAGTTTATGTGATTCTGTACACTCAGAATCTGTACACTTATAAGACTTTGTTAAGTTATTCATAAACTTTTTTCACTTAATAAAAAGAAACTCCTGCCATGTATATAAAAATGTGTATGGTATGAGTTATGGGCCTTTACCTGTCATTCCATATCATAGCTTGCAATTTTATATTCATTATGAGCAATAAATTGGTATATTTGTTATTATATGAAGAAATGCCTTTTTCAAAGTTAAGAAAACATATTCTGTGTCTCTGTATTATTTTAAAGATTTATTTATGAATACAACAACTGGGATACAGGCCAGAGGTGTGGATGGTGAGCGGATTCACCAGAGACAGAGTGGGAAGCAGAGCAGGCAGATTGACTGAAATATACTGCTGAGGGGAATAGTGGGTGAGGCAGGAGAGGTCTGTTGCGCCATGTGGGTCACTTCCCTGGCCAGGTATTGAACTTGTGCTGTAGTGGCTGCGGGTACTTTATCGTGTGGTGCTTAACCCCTCGTGCCACCTGTGAGGCCCCTCTATATGTATGTATTTTTAACTATTCATCAACCTTCTCTCTAGATAGGGACTCATCATTTACATTGTAAGACATTTATCTTTCCAACCCAAATTAGTATTTCCAACCCACTATTGTTCTTCATATTACAGTACTCCAAAATTTTGCATGCTTGCTGTTGTAGATGTAATTCATATCTTATTTACCTTCCAAATTATTTCTATAGTTTCCTAATTAGTTTCCCTTGCTTTTCTCTTTAATTCATAGGACATCCTGCTGCCATATTCTTCTTCCTAAAAGTGATGGTTTTATCAGTCTGCTTCTCAATTTTTATATAGCTGCATTCCTAGCTGTGTCTCTGTACCCATCTGTGTGAACCTATCAATACACATTTGTCACCAGTTTCCTCTTACTGGAAATTGCTTTATTCTTTGCTTCTTGCCACATTTTTTGCTCATATGTATTTGCCCATCAAGACATAGCCAGATCAAAAAGCAGTTCTTCATTCTCAGGTTCATTGATGTTCTATAATCCTTTGTCATGAGGCAAACAATGGTGACAACTGCCATTTGAAACACATAATGCCATAAAACAGATGAAGCATATGTGATTTAAACAAGGCACCTCCAAGATTGTGTTTTAGACTCCCTAACTCGCAATTACATTTGAAGTTGTAGTCTACAATCTGTACGTAAGGCTTCTGGATCATTTTCCATGTGAACCAAATATGCTGTTTTCATTCATACCCTTTTCGCTGCCCTACCTTGGGTTTATATGTCTGCAGGGATTTGCTTTAGAAATGTGTTATTTCAAAATTATTTGGCTCAGTTCATCCGATCCTCAAGTAATTCCCACCCCCAAGATTTTTGTGGCCTCACATATTTCCTAGACAGTTGGTATGCATGGGGTAACAGAACCCCTCTGCATCCTCCAATATTATGAGTTCTTTAGTGCTGGTTTATTTCTAACCTGTGATTCCAAAAGTTTCCAGAGTTCTAGTATTTCTGGCACTTTAACTCATAGTTGACTTTTGACTGTTGTATTTCCTCACCCAGCTTTGAGTAATGTGTGAGCTCTGCTATTCATGCAGCTCACCCTGTTCTTTAGACCTACCCAATAGCTGATACTGAATGTCAATGTGTCTTCTTGCCATCTTTGCTCATGCCACCTTTTTCTGTTTTAACTATCATCGCCCCTTTTTTTTTAACTCTAGTCTGGCTATATTCCAGCCCAGTTCTACCTTTTAATATTTGTTGACCCTTTATTATACTGTTTCATATATTTCTTATCAATAAAATATAGAAAAGTATGGTAATCAGTGCTTAGGTTTAGAGTCAGAACAAACAGTTGGACATTTTATGTTTTTCTCTTACACTGATTTCTCATTTATAGAATGCTAATAATAGTAAATGATAAAATAAGAACAGTAAAACATAGAATGGTAACAATAGTACTCAAGCCTTCTTATAAAGATCAAATAATATTGAATCTTTTCAATAAATATTTTTGAGTATTTACTATAAGCCAGGTATTACGATTGAGATTTGTAGGTGAACAAAATTAGGTAAAATTATCTGTCTGCATATCAACTGTCATTACAATAATGTCAACCATACTTATTATGATAGGAATGTGACATTTACTTAGTTTGTATCCCTCAAATTGCTAACACATTCAGTCTATGGTACCCTAAGGAATATTTTAATTTTTCTGTATTATATTGTTACAATTCTTCATTTTAATTTTACTGATTTTTTTCGTAGTACATTTGCATTCATAACAGTCATACACAACCATTCTTGATATCATGAATAGCAAATAAAATATCCCTTTGTTTAAATATAAGCTTTCTTATAGTTGGAAGCCATGGCAATGAGTTTTTATAGATCCACATTTGATGTTGTTATTATTTTGATACAGTAAAAGGGAAAGTACAACAGAAACTTATAAATTTGTATGATGTTGTGATAGAATCTGGCATTCTCTGGGTTTTTAACAGAAATGCCTGAATATTGAAATTCTTAAGAAAATATTAGTAGATCATGAATTTAGCCACAATGATGTAATTGTGTAAAAAATAAAGCTTCAGTTCCATTGAAGACTCTATTTTAGTCTGGCTTACTGGTGACTTCTTAAGCTGCAAAGCTGATCATGTAATATGTGACTAGAGAAACCACAAGAGTAATTACCCTGTCCAAAACACTCAGTGCTCTGTTTTTCTTCACTTCCACATTGATCACAGAAAAGATGGATAATCTTGAAAGTGAGAAACGTGAATTTGAAACAAAATCTATTTAAGAATCAGTATGGCTGGAAAGATGAGTAGATATCCTGAGGGTTTTACCATGGCAGAATATAAGTGGTGTGTGGGGGCATCAGTAGGACCGCTCCACACTTTCGAGTAGTTGCTTGGTTTCATAGTAGACTGATTTTAATGGCATTGCTTCTATTTATAAAGCAATTTCACCTAGTATTTTGACACATTTTAAGTCTCTGCGAAAGGATAGAAAGAGAGGTGTATATTTATGTATGAGTGTATATAGTTCTTTCCTCCTTCATATTATTGCTAAATGCAGTTGTTTAAAGGTCAATGGATGCATATTTTGCTCTGCTTTCCAGGACAATAGAATCAGAGCATGGTTTCTATGAAGTTGCTCAGAGAAAGATCCAGGCTATCTAAAATTAGATTAGATGGTCTGGGCAAAGAAATCAAAGCTGTCTTATATTTAGTTCTACTGGGACATCCCACTGTGCATTGATATAACCATAATATGCTCTCTTGGGCCAATATGGGCTACCGATTAACTCTCTGCAGTAGATCTTTAGGTCTGTATAGGTGGACATAGTATTCAAAGGAGAAAATAGTTTTTAAAAAATTTTCTTGCTACCAGAGAGTACTAGAATGATTTTGAACCTTTTGCTCAAGTTTATTTTTCATGTCATCAATTCTCCAGCATAGCATAGCATAACATAGGCTACTTCAATAATAATCAGATACATATTTATAAAATGAGAGAAAATTTTATTTAAGAAGGAATACCATGCAGAACATGAATAGGGAAATAAGTTGCTTTTTAATCTATAGTCAAATATGTATTTTGTAAATCCCAAAGGACAGCTTCAGATGCAAGAACAAAGCTAATTTGTGGACATGATAGAAAGTTATTTGAGTAAATAAAATCATGTGATAATTTAGAGAATTCAAAGCTAAAGATAAGAAATTCTCATATTTTGTCCCTCTATAGGTAGTTCCAGAGACATAAGAAAAAGTATGCATTTTCCCTTCCATTTACTCTTCTTCCTTATATTTGTTTTTCTGTCTAAAAGTCTTTTACTTTTTAATGGACCTTTTTATTTTCTTCTTAAAGTAGTATTGTTCAAACAAATTTCTTCTACTATTTCTCATATCAAAATCTGAATATTTTGTGTACTCAATATCCCTCTTCCACTGTATGAAGAATAGCTGATCAAACAGTGCAAACGAAAGAACAAGAGTGTTTACTAAAGGAAATATAAAAACTCCTATTTCTTTTAATATTTTTTAAAAAATTTTTAAAAGATTTATTTATTTATGCATACAAGCACTAGGGTACAGGCCAGAGGTGCAGGGAGGTGAGAGAATCCACCAGACAGAGCAGGGGGCAGAACAGGCAGATCTACTGACACACACTGCTGAGGGGAGTAGCGGGCCAGGCAGGAGAGGTCTGCCTGTGCCATGTGGGTCACCTCCCCAGCCGGCAGTAGGGATCGAACTCATGCTGCAGTGGCTGTGATTTTCCTCATAGTGCGTTGTTTAACCCACTGGACCACCAGGGAGGGCCCCTCTTTTAATATTTTTAACTGGTCATAAGGGTTACTGGTGGTTGCAGAACAATGAGCAGTCAATAATAAATCAAATTAATTAGAAATACAATAGTACATTTTTTAAATAGGTCTTTGAGAAAGACTAGATTATTTATATAGGTATGTGGTTCAGTGGTATTGTGAATTAATTTTTCCTTAATTTCATAAGAAAGTTAAAATAAAGTTTATGAGCTGAGCTTATGAATTATTTTTGTGTGTGTCTGATAAGGTATGAGTATTAGAATTTTCATTTTTTTTCCACAAAGGGGCTCAGTGAACCTAAGGGTGCGTGTTGAAGAATGTGTCTTTTTATATTTATGGTTTGTAGTTTGATAACATTTTATTTAGAAATATAGAATCATACAGTAGAAAGAGGTTTACTGATAATAGTTCTAGTCCATCTTCATTCCCTGTAGAGAGAAAATTCCCAGAGCGTAGAAAATGGTAACAGAAGTTCTTCATTCCAAGAAGGCAGCACTGTTGCAGGAGTAAACAGGATAGCTAACCCTTCTAAAGAAGGAAGGAGGTTATGTAGCCTCCTAGATCTTATCAGTGTAACAAATAATAAAAAAATATATAAATAAATGACCCAAGGTTATAAAGACTGGAATACATTTTACCTTTAGGACCGAGGAGGTATGTAGGCAGGTATGCAGGGTTTTTTTTCCCATACTAGAATATGAGGTACCTGGGATCTTTTATAAAGTTGTATGACTTGGAATCTTTACTTAATGAGTGAAATCATTTCTAAAACGTCATGTATATGTCAGAAATACTACCTGTGGTCATAAATGAGAATTAAAATACAAGGCCAATCGTGGAATCACATGCATGAATTCTAGACCTGACCAAGTTGCACTAAATAACTGGCATTCTCTAGTTCTTTCCTGTTTTCCTCTGCCAGTTCTTTCCAACTCATTGTGGGTAGGAAATTAATTCTTCCAAAGGGGCAAGTGAAAAGTACTTGTCAAAAGAAAAGCTACCCAGGAGGAGTTAAAACCTGAAACCAGAAAGTCAAGGATATCCAAAACCTCTGCCATGAGGCATAATTTAAATGTGTGTGCTTGTTGAACATCCACATTACATCCATTATTTGCAAGACATTATTGAAAAGGTATAATGACCTTTAAGACAAAGTTATTGTTTTCATGAAATTAATGCAATAAATCGAATAATTCAAGGAAACACATCATGTGGCCTTAAGCAAAATTTTTACTATCCCATTGAAAAATCATAATTATTTTCTCCTTTGATGTCCTGGGAGAGTTTATATTTTATGTTCTACTATATCTTCATATTAGATTTCTTCCCCCAATGATATGTAGTATATCTTTGACTATAAAATATAGCTTTTCTAGTCCTTGAGTCACTGATGGCAAAAGCTTCAGGAATCAGTAAGTTGAATTTATGGATGAATTAGTAATGGTTAAATGAGTGCTACAGACATGGAGTGCTTCAATTGCTGAACAGACTGTATGTTGTAGGGGAAAGTGTTTCAACTTAGAAAATATTGTTGGCAGAAAACAGTGGGGGCAGGAGTAAGTAATTTATCTGGGCAGATGAAAGGGGGTAAGGGAGAAAGTAGGATAATATAGAAGCAGGATAATATTATATAATAGCACCACATTGAGGGAGGATGAAAGAAGAACTGACACAAAGGACTTGGTTTTGAGCCAATTCACATTAGGGACTCAGGCAGTGCAGTTGGCTCTTTTCTTATTATGGGCACTTCTGAGTTATAATTAAAAGAGTTGTCTGTCCCCAGCAGCTGGCTGGGTTGTTAAGGAAGGTGTTTGTGCCACTAGCATATATCCAATATAGTTACTTTGTTTACTGTGATGGTTTCAGTAGAAATGAAAGAGCTGTATAAATCAACAAAGGCCTCTAAATCATAGAACTTATGCTAGTTACTAAAAATTCTGCCACCTTTATATGAGTGGGAAGGATTTTCTATCACAATTGCTAGAGGACTTATAGAAAGATCTTCCCCTTTGTGTAGTAGAAAAAATAGAAAATAGACATTACTTGGGAATCAGGCTTATTTGTATGGGCATATATATTTTTGTCCTGAAAGGAACAAAACCACATGTCTATAACTTCTCAACTGCTTGCAAATTTGCTTTTAAATATAGACACAGCCATCTATGTCCATATTCATTTTTTGAATGAGAGTTCAAATTGATAGTGAGAATGCCATGTATTCCCAAGTTCTGTATTGACCACAAGCAAGATGCAGGACTATTTTCATCTCTGAAATTGTGACTTCAGGGGCCTCCCTGGTGACGCAATGGGCTAAGCAATGCACTGTGAGGCAGACTGCAGCTACTGCAGGACAAGTCCGATCCCTGCTGCCGGTCAGGGAGGTGACTCATATGGCACTGCAGACCTCTCCTGCCTGGCCCGCTGCTCCCCTCAGCAGTGTATTTCAGCAAATCTGCTTGTTCTATTCCCTACTCTGTCTCTAGTGAATCTTCTCACCTCCTTACCTCTGGCCTGTAGCCCAGCTGTTGTACAGGCCAGAACTGGGGTACAGGCCAGAGGTGCGGGAGGTGAGGGGATTTACCAGAGACAGAGTGGGGAGCAGAACAGGCAGATCGACAGAAATACACTGCTGAGGGGAGCAGTGGGCCAGGCAGGGGAGGTCTGTTGTGCCATGTGGATCTCCTCTCTTCCTGGCTGGGGATCGAACTTGCTGATGCTTCACCTTGCGGTGTTCAACCAGGTGTGCCACCAGGGAAGCCCAAATAAGTCTTTTTTTAAAAAATGTTACTTCAGAGAAGATCCAAAAATCTCTAAGTGTTCTAAAAAGCTTTTATTAGAGATTCTCTCAGTCTTTTGAAGTTATGAATGTGTTCATTTCCTCAAAGGACATCAAATGAAATGCAAATGTGTCTAAAATAACAATGACATTAAGCTTTTAAGTTTGTTTGTTCCTTTATGACTGTAACACCAAAAGGGACTCCAGATATGTATCTTCTAGGTACCTTTTCAATTGTAAACGTACTGTAGAGATCACTATGGAGATCACATCTTCGGTAGGCAGATGGGGAAACTGAGACCAGGACTAGCAAAGTGCTGTGCATGAAATGGAATAACAATTTAGTTATAGAATCCAAAGTCTCCTGACTCATTACAGTGTGTCTCACCTCTGTTGGAATCAATCTCTGCCGAGAGGATAAAGAGATGGTATTCAGGTAAGAAAAGGAGATCTAAGCTGGAAAGTCCAGGACAATATAGAGCAGGTTGAACCAGTGCAGTGATGTCTGATGCATCTCACATGAGGAGCTTAGCCATATAGAGAGGTATCTGCAGCCCAAGGAATAGCCCTCAGTTTCAGCAGCATCAGGACAGTGATACACATTTTATACCTAATGATAGTACTCTTAGTTCTGTTATTGGAAACATTTTTTATATTGGTGAAAATTCAACATGTATTAGTAAAATACATTTTTTGGAAGTATCATTACTTCATAGTTTTATCAGTAAATTTTTCTCCTACTTTTAAGTTCTCACAAATACACAATAAAGTTACATAGATTCACTTGACCTTTGGAAAAACTTGAACAATAACATTGAAGTGTATTTTTTAAACTCAATTGAATAAAAGATAGAGATCAAAAGATTATATTTCTTTAAATTATTAACATTCCAGTCAGGTCAGGAAAAATACCGATCTAATTTATAGGATAAGTGGGTTTTATTTTTCAAGTAGTATTTGACAGGTGTATGAATCAGTAGCTTAGGAAATACAGTGCTACTTTCCAGAATGAATGATAAGTTGGTTGATGTTTTTATCTTTTTAAATGTAAATAGATTTTTTAAAATTTTAAATGATTCTGCTGTATTGATAATAAATGAGTTCTCAATGTTCTTATGTCATTTAGTATTTATAACTGTTTATGTATTTTTTAGTTGAGAAACTGAGTGACTATAGAAAAAAATTACTTCAATCATGATTCTAACGTTCACTTTAAAGAGAGGTGACTTTTTCCTACCTACTACTAATTTAGTGCAACAGCAAATTTTATTAGTTTTTTATTGCCACCTTAATAAATTACCATAAACTTAGTCTTATTATAGTCCAACTTTGAAGGTCAGAGTTTAAAATACGTCTAACTGGGTTAAAAAATCGTGTCTTGATCAATAACTGTGTCCTTTTCTGTAGTCTCTGGGTAAATTGGATTCATTGCCTTTTTTAGCTTAAGTAGTGAGTATAGGTTGAGTCTTTTACACCCTATCTTCTTATGAATCTCTCCCACTTTTAAAGATCCTGTTGATTACATTAGACCCACCTAGATAATCTAAGGTACTTGCCCTATTTTAGAGTCAGTTTATTAGCAATCTTATTATTCCTTTCCCATGTAAATTAATATTGTATTCACAGGTTCAGAAGATAAAGACATAGATATCTTTGTGGATTGTAATTCTGACTACTACAGAGTTCAAAAAAACTATTATTATGAAGTGGCCAGGGATATAATTTTGGAGATGTATATGATTAGTATATGATTACTGGATGCATTAGTGCAATTTTTCTCTAATATATGAATGAAGCCCATTTCTTTCCCCTTGCCTCACACAATCAAGGACACACAGCATATAAATATGTACTGAATATTGTTACACTACTAATTATTTGTTCCAGTTTATTCCATCAGAATGCACCTGATTATATACAAATTGTAAGGAGCTACAAATAAATTCATATTCAGATAAAATAATTTTGAATGAAAATCAAAATATAGTCAGATTAAAAAACATTTCTGTAAATACCATGATCCTTTTTTAAAAATTATTATTTTAGCAATTAGTGTCCTGGTTAATTTGGAATTTATTACACTAAATGGAATATAGTTAACACAAATCCTATGAACTTGATAAAGAAGACCTTACTAGCTTATTTTAAGGTAGATGAAGTAATACTGAATAACTCTCTTTGACTTATGGAAAAATATATAATTAGTTTTATCTTTTACATAGGTTATCCTAACATACTGAGTTCAGTCCTGCCAACTGTTCAGCAGGTGTTTCTCCTTGGAATCCCTGTTGTTTATAAACTTCCACGCAAGTCATTCTTTAGTCAAGAAAGAAGACATTTTGGCAATGAAATACCATGTGGCATTACAATATTTGTGTGTGTTAACATTCATAAATGTACACATAATATGCCAGGCACTATTTGGTTTATATAAAAGTCTATTTTATCTTCTCTACTTTCACTTTCTTCCCATTACTTGCTTAACCTAGCCACTCAGAAGTAGTCTTGGATTCAAAGAGAATTAGTGTTTAAATATTGAATACCATAACTCATATAATTTAGCATTATCAGATTTTCTTTCTTCATAATATATAAATGCGTTCTAATTTAAATGACCACTTTTTTGATTAAATATGTCAATAGATAACATTTTGTAAAAACTATTTAAAATACCTAGAATAATAAGCATTACATAGTTGTTACAGTGACTTAATGTCTTAACTTTGTATTGATAACAATATAAAATCACTTCCCGAATTCCTAATACGTTTAAAATTCTTAATATATTATTCCTCTTTCAAAATTGTGAAAAAAATTTATTCTGTTCTTCAAATATTAAAAGTGAAAGTATGTTTTTAAAGTCTAGCTATGTCTGATTACATCAAACATTAACGTTGATTTAACTTTTAGCAGCCATTAATTAGAAATGTCCCTTTTTCATGAGAAAAAAATTAAATTATCTGAGGGCATATAGAGAAATTTTAGGACCTGTGAGTTATATATCTCTGCTATCTCAGTTGTAAAGACTAAAATGTTTGGTATTCTGGTTATTTTATGCTGTGTAAAACATAATAGAAAGTATTTGTTGTGACATAAACCCCTTCTTTTACTTCCCTTAGAAAATTATCCATTTTGGAAGAGCTTCTCTTAAATCTTTCTTAATTTTACACGGAAGTAAACCACTTTATTCATGTCCTCAACCTCATGTATGAATAACATTTATTAACATTTCTGGACTGTGGTGGCAATCGCTTTCATGTGAGAAAAAGTAATAGAAGATTAAAGAAAAGCTAAGGTTAAATCTACAAGGTATTTTGATTACTGACATTCACTGAAAATGTTTTTTAAATCATTGTCTTCTATGTTGAGTTCCTAGTTGCTATGGTATAAAGAAATAGCGGGACCTCCCTGGTGGCGCAGTGGGTTAAGCAACGCACTATGAGGCAGACCACAGCCACTGCAGCATGAGTTCGATCCCTGCTGCCAGCCAGGGTAGGGGACCCACATAGCGCGGCAGACCTCTCCTGCCTTGCCCACTGTTCCCTTCAGCAGTGTACTTCTGTTGATCTGCCTGTTCTGCTCCCCACTCTGTCTGTGGTGAATCCTCTCACCCCCCCCCACATACATCTGGCCTGTACCCCAGTGCTTGTGTGCATAAATAAATCTTAAAAAAAAAAATAGCTGTTCTACTTTATTTTGAATTTACCTGGTGAATAACATTTCCCCTCAGAAGTTTCATTGCAAAAATGAATTAATCTAATGTTTTTATCTGACTACTGTTCAACATATATTTCTGGAGATAGCTCTTTTTTAAAAAAAATTTTATTTACTTATGCATCCAAGAGTTGGGGTATAGGCCAGAGGTATGGGGGATGAGAGGATTCACCAGAAACAGAGTGGGGAGCAAAACAGACAGATCAACTGAAATACACTGCTGAGGGGAGCAGCTGGCAAGGCAGGAGAGGTCTGCTGTGCTGTGGGGGTCTCCTCTGATCGATATTGAACTAGAGCTCTGCTGTTTGGCGGATGCTTCACAGTGCAGCGCTTGCTCAACCCACTGCGTCACCAGGGAGGCCCCAGATGGCTCTTTTTGTATTTACATGGGAAATAACTTATTTCATTTGTTTGGAGATAGCTATTTAGAATTACATTTATTTTCACTGTGTGTTAAAACTTGGTTAGCGTGTTTATTAGTTGTTTCTTTCTGGATACTGCTCAAGATGTTTATTTGAATTCATTTTAAAATTTATGGATTTAGCCTAACCTTTTATACTAGTGAGTATAATCTTAAGGCCTTCTATTAATAACCTATATATTTGAAATGTACACTTTGAAGGAAATACTGATTCCTCTTTTTTTTTTCTACCCAGCCTGAATCACATCACATGAAATCCACTGTAGTTTCTGTTACACTGTTCGTGCTCCTTATTTGCTTCTATGGTCAGTTAAGAAATTAAGTATTCTTAGTCTCCTCATATGGACATTTTCCCTTCTCATTAACTTTATTTAATATACAAGTTTCCCTTTAGTCATTTATTTTTGTCTCACTCAGAGAGCCAACAGATTATAAGTTTTTCCAAATAAATTTTCTAATTCACCTCATACTTTTGATATACACATTTATCTTCTATTTTCATTAACTTTTTATATGTACTAGCTTTCTTCCCTCACTTAAAGCAATACAATAATTTTTCCTACTTCTTTTCTTTTTTATATATGTCCTTGTAACATCTCTACCACGTCCTGTTTTCATGTGTGCTAAACTTCTAAAAATATCCTTTATGTATATATTTTTTCTAACTTTGATAGCAATGACTCTTCAGTATTTTGTTCTCCACGTTAGTGATGTGTGTTGATGTATTACTTTTTTATGGTTTCACTCCTAGGAGGAATATAAGGGTAACCAAATAAGGGACCAAGGAAAAGAATAATAACAATGAAAAAATGAAAACCAAAAAACACAACACAACAAAAACAAAAAGACAAGGACAAATCAGAAACACTTTGTGTGGGGGGTGAGAGAGGGAATGGGATGAAGGCAAAGCACAAGGGACTGAGGTGATTGTGCGCTGGTGAAATGGTGGTGGGAAATAGGGACAACATTTGATGTCAAGTATATATAAATAATGGGGGGAAAAAATGGATTTTGTCAGGGCCTCCTTGGTGGCGCTACGGGTTGAACTCTGCACTGTGAAGCATCCGTGACACAGCAGCACTAGAGTTTGATCCCCATCCCAAGGGGACCCACATGGCACAGCACACCTCTTCTGCAGTGCCTGCTGCTCCTCTCAGTAGTGTATTTCGGTTGATCTGCCTGTTCTGTCTCTGGCAATCCTCTTACCTCCCTTGCCTCTGACCTGTACTCCAGCTCTTGTATGTATAAACAAATCTTAAAAAAATGTATTTTGTCAGTTTGTAAGATGAGATAAATTCTAAATAGTTTTTCATTTATAATAAGCATAATAATAGCTCTTGTCCTTAGGAGATTGTGAAAGGAATAACCCACATGAATAGTTCCTATTGTTCTAATTCTAACAGTATGCAAATCATTTAATAGTAATAAACTTTGACTGTAGTAAAATCCAGGTTTCCAGGCTAGGCTATTTCTATTTATAGCTTTTAAAATGGGACATAATTTTAGCTATCTCACAAAGGCTATGGCAAGGTGAATAAGTTATATGGAAACACTTTAAAAGCTTAAAGGTAAAAATATTCAAATGCTAAGTTTTATAAAAATACATTTTATCTACTGACTTACTGTTACGGTGGCACACTGAAGGTTTAACAATATAAAAGCATTTATGCAAGCATAGAGCATAGACATTTATGTGCATTTCATATACATTGTGTAGATAAAAACCCAAGTTTTGTCTAGTTACTTTAAAAAATAACTTTGAATACAAATCTTCTTCTACTTCTGATAAGATTATGTCCTGAGAAATTCATTGTAAATTGAAATTTGTCATGTTTTAAATGTGTTTAATATGACCAAACAAACATGGCTTAGCCTTGCCTACCTTAAAAGTGGCTTAAACATGTTAATCTTGCTTCTATGGTTAGTTGGATAAAATTATATTGCACAAAGCCTATTCTATAATTAAGTGTTGGAGGGTCCTCCCTGGTGGTGCAGTGGATAAAGCAGTGCACTATGAAACAAACCACAGCCACTGAAGCACGAGTTCGATCCCTGCCTCCGGCCAGGGAAGGGACCCACATGGCGCAGCAGACCTCTCCTGCCTTGCCCGCTGCTCCCTTCAGCAGTGTGTTTCAGTCAGTCTGCCTGTTCTGCTCCCCACTCTGTCTCTGGTGAATCCTCTCACCACCCTGGATTCTGGCCTGTTCCCCAGCTCTTATATGTATAAATAAATAAATCTTTAAAAAAATAATAAGTGTTGGATATCATGTAATTTACTGACTACATTATTGAATGTGAAAAATAGTCAGTAGAGTCTAGGCTGTTTTTCCCTCAGAATTGTGTGCTTGACTTGGACTAGCAGCTCATTGTTGCTGCTGTACATCATGAGAGATCATCGTATTACATATTGCTAGTCCGGAAAAATATAAAAATTCAAAAATTGAAGCACTGTTTCTACTACATATGTATAGCTTTCACAACATAAAATTGAAAATTGTGTGTCAGTCCATTGTAAGTCTAGGACCATCTGTATATAGTTCTTGTGAGTTAAGTGCTTGGATCTTAGCACTAACTGAAATTTATTTGTTATAAAACATTTATGGGTATGTTTATCATTTCAGCAGAATTTGCTTTTCCTACCAAAATTGAGTTTTGATTGGAAAATGCTGGACCCTTACAATTGAAACAAATCTGAACAAAAATATTAACCTGTAGCAGTGTTCACTAAAATAACTGTTAGCATGTGACTAAAGGGTACTAAGTAACTCAAAGTATTGAGGTGTGCACCCTAAAAGGTGTTCTGTCATTATGTTATGCCTAAAGGCAAAAGAAACATATACTAAGTGTGAAAGATTTTTATTAGAATTAGTGTGAACAGAGAGTGAAGAAAGTATTCCAAGTAATAGTTTTCCAGTAAAACTCCCAACATGGCACATCTTCTCATAGGCAAATGCCCAGCCAAATAGACTTATCTCAAAGGAGGTTTGCCAAAATCCAAAAGCTTGCCAAAAGTCTTAGATACCTTCTGGTGGGGAAACAGAAGAAAGGGGTTACACAGGTCTCAGAAAACTGGGAAAAGAGAGACTTAAAATTAAAAATATACCACATAATAATCCACCATGAAGGGGCTTGCTGGCAGTTCAAGGGATTAAGTTGCAGCACTATGAAGTTATCTGCAGCCACTGCAGTGTGAGTTCAATCCCTGACCAGGCAACTGACCCACCTGGTGCAGTAGACCTCTCCTGTCTTGCCTGCTGCTCCCCTCAGCAGTGTATTTTAGTCAATCTGCCTGTTCTGTTCCCCACTCTGTCTCTGGTGAATCCTCTCACCCCTCTCCATACCTTTGGCTTACACTCCAGCTTTTGTATGTATAAGTAAAATAAATATTTTTAAAAAATCCTCCATGAAGTCTGAATAATGGCTGCTATTGTCTCTGCCAAGAACCAGGAGTAGCCCCCCTACATGTCTCTTCCACATGTCTCTTCCAAGTGTCTGTTCGTCTCCCTCCTCTATGTGTCTTCCTCCAAATCCCTCTTCCAAGTTCTTAGGGTGAAAATCAAAGCTGGAAAAGAAAAAGAACAGGCCTGCTTGTCTTCTGTATGATATAGGTCAACTCAACTGTCTTTGTTCCCAGTAATTTCTCTGCTCAAGAAGTCTAGTTCATGGTGCACTAGGACTTATAATCCAAGGCAGCTACATGTAAATGAGGGTGAGTAAAATGGTACCTCCCCTTCACAGAGAAATATTGGTAATAAAACTTCTTATACAGATAATTAAGCTGATCACAGAAATATGGTGGTACAAGGGGTTAAGTTGTAGCACTATGAAGCTATCCATAGCCACTGCAACACGAGTTCAATCCCTGGCTAGGGAGCTGACCCACGTGGCACAGCAGACTTCTGTCTCGCTACTGCTCCCAGTAGAAGTTAAAAAAGAACTTCATGCTTATACTTTGCCAGTAGATCTGCCTGTTCTGCTCCCCAGTCTGTCTCTAGTGAATCCTCTCACTCCCTACACCTCTGGCCTGCACCCCAGCTCTTGTATACATGAAGAAATAAATCTTAAAAAAAAAAAAAAAAAAGAAATGTGAAATGACTTGTCCACAAGAAGATAGCAGCTAGAATCAGTGCATAAACTGGAACAAACAAGTTTATGAAATTCTTGTTAATGTTCAGAGGAATATCCTGCTTTTACATTTAAATCTTAGAAAGTAAAAGTTCATGTTGGTAATGGAAAAGTCAGTTCATATTGAGTTATCGAAGCTAGTTAAGACTAGGAGTCAAAGTAATCCAGCTTCCAAGGCATGTAAAGTTTACTTGGCTGCTCTGAAAGAATGACAATGTGGAGGGTTTTTTAGTGTGGCAGTTTTAATACCAGTTCTATTCCAAGATGTGCCTATAATAGCTAGACCTTAGTTGAGAATAGACATGGTTATAAAAGGGTCAAGATTTTGCAAATGTAAAATTTATCATTTTGGTTTCAAGTAATTTAATCTTTCACTGTGATTATATTTTACAAATCACATAAATTCTATCCATGTCCTTTTTGCAAAATGCATGTACAGGTATTTCTTTTGTCTTGTACTTTAATAATGAACCAAGGAGAAAAATTATCCCACCATTATTGATAATTAATATCATGGTGGAAGGGTTATGAGAAGTTACAAGACCTTAGGTATTTCAGAAAGTGGTATTAATATTTGCTTTCTGTTTTTCTTTATCCATAGCATGGCTTCCCACATCAAACTTACCCTTTGAGAGATGCTGGTAACAAATTTTAATGATAACTGATTGACATGTTAGCTTTCTTTTCAATTCTTTTTTAGCGAATTTTTCATGCAATAGGGTGGCTAATTTCACTTCTGTTTTCCCCACAATCCTTCACATAGGGCCCGACATATAATAGGTACTTAATGACTGTTTATTGAATGAGAACAGGTGAGTAAAAGATAAACATAAGAGGGCCCCCAAATAATCCAAAAGCAGAAAATTGAGATTCTGGAAGCTCTAGAGTTTATTTACTAACTTTTTTCAGGAACCCATTGACTGTGAATTACAGAACATGTATATTGACATAAATTTTCAAAATTTACCCACACAAACTTCCAACTTAAGAAGAAATTCTTTCCTAAATATAGTTTACAGTTTGCAATGTGGTCAAATGCCTTTACTTTCACTGATAGATGACTGTTTTCCAGAAGGTACTAGTCCCATTGTCAATAGTTTGATTTGCTGAAACATAGTTAAAGAAGAACTTCATTCTTACGCTTTGCCACCATTTGCCTCTGGTTGCATTTAGTGTTTGAAATGATTTACAAGCTAACACTTCTCCCAGTTCAACTAGTTGAAGTCATTTGAAGTGTTTTGTCATATTCATTATAATCTGCCTGCAATATCATATTATTATTTGTTACTGTTTGTACTCACCCATTTATAGCTTGCCTTTGCCTAAATCTACTTAATAAGAATTTATGAATTTCGATGGCAAAATTTGATTACCAGCACAGAAAACTACCTTTAAAATATACTCATTGACAAAATTTACATAGAACATATCAAAGTTCCTAAATTGTTAGAAATTTTAATTATTCAATTAGATGATTTGTGTAGTCAAATTATAGGACTGGGGGAAAGATCTCCTTTCTCAAATAATGGTATTGGGTGACTAAATTATTCTTATTTTGTCATAAACTGCAGTGGACTCCATTTCTTTGCATTGTATTTATGAGGTCATTCTTGCTCCAGAGTGGAGCCCCCTTGAGTGTAATGTGATGTGTCTCTTATCAGCACAAAGGATATTTTAGACTCTCAAAAATATTAGATCAGTCAATCATCAAGGTTATTTTCTTTGACCCAGTTTACTTAAGTAATTTATATGGAACTTGAAAGTTTTGTGTCTAAAATTATTCCTGATATTGAACCTATTTTTTAATTTGCTTTAGGTCTCATGGAACTCATTTAAATTCAGAACTTCCATTGACTTAAAGGCCTAGGTACCTTGATTATCTCTATACAAATATAACAAAGAATATGCTATAACTCTTAGGTTGTATAGGGAAATGTGTAGTGAACCACAGAGAAACTAATGGAATTAGTGTAGTATTTGAATGTTTGTTTCCAAAAGTTAAGCAACTAATAATAAGGGAAATGTTAATAAAGATTCTGTCTGAACACACTGGTCTTCCTTTTTTATTTACTTAAAATCTGGAGAGAAAAAATTAAATTTTGACACATAGCGAGGAAGAACAAGATTCCCTGGAGCACTTTATGAATAATCACATTTTGAGAAAGTAAACTCCATTGACTTTCTTCAAGCTATCCCCTAACATTTACTTGGCCCGAGGCAAAGGACAAAGGAAGGCACACATGATACAAGTCTAAATATTTAGAGTTATAGATCAATTTAACAAACTGTTATATTATATATCATCTGTCTTGTATTAAAAAAATTAGCTTTGCAATGAAAAAAAAGGCTAGGTTCAAACTTGGAATGTTGTCACCTTACAGTTTGGTGCAGGAATCTACATTCCCCACTATTGATGCATTGCCTAATTTTCTTCTCTTTCTATACAAACTTCATATAACACTACAGGGACACCACATGTACTCATGTGGGCACTTTAGCCTAAGGACCAATCTTAAGTTATACTCCTAACCTCAGACAAACTGGCCTCTTAGGTCTCCCTTGGGCCTAGGATTATGTACAGTGAGGTTCTTAATAAGAAGATGGACCTACAGACGATCTCTGGATGTAATTTCAGAGCCATATACAATGGAAATTTGGGAGCTTTGTACACCCAGAGAATGATAAAGTAACTGAGCGTTGGGTAGATAATACCCTGGGACCTCAGGCAGGTTGTCACTTGTGACTGGAGGAAGATTAGTATATGTGGGCCTGGGACAAGGTCCTTTCTTGCCTGGGTCTAATAATCATTAGCTTAAAAATCATGGCTTAAAAAAACAAAACAAAACCACAAAGCAAAACCCACAATAAGACAGCTCCCCCAGAAATAGTTGCTGAGAAATACACAAAAATATGTGATGAAGACTGAATTGGTCCTGAAATTTCTGCAAAGAAAGGTGTTCATGTAATTCAGAAGAAGTATCGGAGACAGGAATTAATGCAAAGACCTAGGGACAGAGTGAGCCTACTATTCTTTTTTTTTTTTTTAAAGATTTATTTATTTATGCATACAAGCACTGGGGCACAGACCAGAGGTGTCAGGGGGGCGAGAGGATTCACCACAGAGAGCAGGGAGCAGAACAGGCAGATAACAGAAGTACACTGCTGAGGGGAGCAGCGGGCACAGCAGGAGAGGTCTG
>JAGFMF010012021.1:5911081-5938082 GCA_019455555.1 Galemys pyrenaicus
GCAGGAGAGGTCTGCCGCACCATGTGGGTCCCCCTCCCTGGCCGGCAGCAGGGATCGAACTCGTGCTGCAGTGACTGCGGTTTGCTTCATAGTGCGCTGATTAACCCACTGCGCCACCAGGGGAGACCCGAGCCTACTATTCTTGAGCTTCTTTACCATTTAGCTTAATTAGGGCTTCCCATTCATGAATAGAGATATTCAGACTGTATAATAATGTACTTAAATTTGTTATGAAGATTGAGAATGAAACTTATATTTATTGTTTCCATATCATAGTTTCTCTTTCTAACTGCTAGGGTCATAGAACTTAGCTGTCAGTTAGTTTGAAGCAATAATTAGTTCTTGACTATAATTAGTTCTTTTAAAACATTTATGTTGTCATTCTGTATACCGGAGAGTTTCGGAGAGCCTTTTTGAATTCTTTTGTTGGTTTTTGAAAATGCCTCTGGCTTCTTGTCACCAAATCCCAGCAGGTGCCAAAGAGCTGCAGGTTTCTACATTTAATGCAGCAGTTTTCATCTGCTGAAATTCATGTCATGCACTTATCTATGCAATTGCTTGTTCTTTATATAATATGACCCTATCTGTCAGATATAACGTTGACTTAGATTTACTTTGTGCTCACTTTATCGTTTGAATATATCTGTTTTCAGAGTTTTAATAGTCATTTTTAAATTGGCTATATTAAATTTAAGTTGACTTCTGTGTGTTCTTGGGAAGTAGAACATGAGCTGAGATTTTGAAATTTTCATTTTTGGCAAGCTTAGAGCAGGATGTGGCCTAGTTTCAAATGTTTATTTGAAACAAAAATTTAACTGGAATTGAAACTGTGCTTTCTGGAAAGGGTTCATAAAATTTTTGAATGTGGTTATTTTTGCACCTAAAATATGCACTTTTCAGAAATTATTTATTAGTAATTTTTAAAGGGATTACTATTAAGGCTTTTTTAAAAAGAAGGCAAGAATGGCTTTCTTCTAACCATGTGAATTTTAATTGCATTTTACATATTTTGTTTGAAAATATTCATGTATTTGAAAAATTAATGGCTGATGATATGCTATTTTATTAGATATTTATAAAGTGTGATCTGAATCTCCTGTTTTATATCCTATTAATAAATTTGACAAAAAATCTTTAGAAAAATACAAGGAGTGATTACATGAAAAGATAAACCTTTAGGTTATTACTTGAAATGTATTCTTTACTAGAGAAACACTAAGAATGTCCCCAGTTTTTATTACATATTGTCTCAAAAATAGCAGCTAAAACTTCAGAATTTTCAAGTGCATGCTATATGTATGTGTTTCTGTGTATTAGGCACTTTCCTAAACACTTTATATCCTTTCTCATTTATCATCACAACAGTCACAGTGAAATAGGTTGCTATTTTTACTTTTATGTTACAAATGAGAAAACTGAGGCACAGAGCATATAAGTGTTTTGCTCATGGTCACACAGAATGAGGTGGGGCTGAAGTTTGAACCAGTCATTTTGATTGTTTTTGCTATATAACACTACCCTTAGAAAGTCACGGAATTTATAAAACACAGCAACTCAAAAACGCTTAAGAACATTTTTACTGAAGAAATTGTGGGAAAAAAAAAAACAGTAGTAGTTAATTTTTCTATGTAATTTGGCTTATAAAAAATACCAGACTTAGAAGAGGGAGTCTTAATTGTCGTCTGGTTTTTCTACAGACTGTGCTTACGTGGCATTAAACAAGTCACTTTACCTGTTTGAACATCAGTTTCCTCATTTACAAAATGTGGAGAATAATGTTGTTTCACTGAGTTGGTATGAAAGTTAAATTAGGTATTGTGTAACCTATTTTGTTCATTATAATTTTTAAAAGAGCATCAGGCAGTTTCCTGCCCTCCTTCCTGCATAAATCTCTGAGCCTCAGGTTTCATTGAAAAGTGAGAGGATTGAATCAGCGGGTATCACAGTTTTCTAGTTTTAGGGTATACTTGTGGCTAATACAAAAATTGCAACATTTTTTTTAAATCCATTATTTCATTGTGACTAATTTATTTCATTAAAGCATAATCTTGGATTTTGAAGATTATATTATTGTAGTTACTTTTATAGAATTTAAGAATTTAAAATAAATCTCGCTATATATAAATAATTTAAAGTTCCAGGACAGCTAAAAGTATATTAGGGTTTTATAGAATCCTGTGTTAGGAGATTTTAATATAACCAGCTCTAATATATACAATATTTATAATCACAAATTATCTTTTATACTTTATCTAAGCCTTCCTTACAAAATTTAAATCCATTATTTACTTGAGAGGTATTTAGTTAAGCTGGGGCACACCTTAATTGGATTTAGCTAAGTCACTTTTCAATATTTTAATCTTTGTATAAGAAAAGCTATTTTATATTCCTTTTGTCATTCCTTTAACTTTCAGTGACTTTGTATTCATCATATGTGGAGACACAAACTAATCAGTAAATATATAGTAATAAGTTTATTTTCCTGTTTCTTAATATATCTCATTTTTAAAAAAATCTCAGTATGCGTATAATAATACCAATAGAGTAAAAATTCATGTATCTGTTTACTACTGTTATCATTTTGGAGATCTATATCATTATTTCTGCTATCTAGGTTTGGACATTAATTCCTAAAGCTAGCCTGGCATATAACCAATTCCAAAAAGATAGAGGATATGTGTTCTTTTTCCAACTTAATTAAAAGTTGACAACTAACACATAACATAGCATAGTTGTCATTTATCAGAAAGTGACAGCTAATAAACCCGTATTTTTTTGTTACTCTTTAGGCAGGGTATCCTATATCCTGCTTGAAACGTGATAGAAGAATAAGAAAAGTAGCATAGCCTTCAAAATATCTGTTTCATAAGTTTTGATGTGACACCATGTAGGAAAGAGCAAGTACTGCTTTAACATCTGGTTAAACTGGTTTGTGTATATATTAATCAGCAACCATGCTTAAACAGAACAGGTTACATATTTGATGTTTATCTTTACATAAATCAATACCCTTTGCGGGAGTACCTTTGGTTGTAAATATCTTCTGAATTTTACAGAGCACTACATCTATTTTTGATTATTCATCAAGAATAAATATAAAAATCTGAAATTTTTCTAATTAAAATTCATAAAAATACACCTTGATGATACTGGGTATTTAACCTAGGTTTATGTGACCTAAACAAAACAAGTAAGATATATTAAACCTACTCATAATTAGCCTTGTGTCTCTCCACAATCATAATCAAGGAGTGTCCAGTGGCTATCCTTCACATAGCACACACGATAGCCAACATAATCAGCACAAGTATTTTTCAGGAACTGCTTAGTATTTGGAAAGCTATGCTTGTATAACATTCATATGTATGATGTGGTTAGGAGGAAAATTTTATTGTGCACTATACCAAGAGAGTATGTCATTGTAGGAAAATTATTTTTATCAGAGAGGTGCATTTTCATGAGTACAAAGAACAAATACATTGAAAAGCACTAGAATTATAGTATATGTGATGACAAGGAAATATATAGTTCCTACACATTAGGTAAGTAATACTGTTTTAATCATTTCAGGTTGCATTAGGGAATTCTGTAGTGAAGTCACAGGGCAAGGATTTTATTCAGCTGCCGTTCTATATATTTATCCCTTTGAGTATATGTTAACTGTAAGCTAAAAATTACTTGCATTTGCAGATAGCTTTTCTAACTCTAAAGATGAAATGCAAATTCAAAACTATTGCTTTAGTTTTTCAATTTTTATGAAAGATTCGTTCTCAATTTGTAATGAAATTTCCTCTTCCAAATTATTTGTTTTTGTATCTGTTCATATATTTTAATGTGCATGTATATGTTATTTGGTATACACACAGCAGTACTGAGATATGATTTCACTAGTTCATTATTGCAACACACTGTGATGAAATTGTTCTGGAGTTCTGCAATATAGAACATTCTTGTGAGAACATTATCCTTGTTCCCCATAGACATATCTATACGTTGAAGAGAAGGACAGCAGAAAAAAAGGGAAGAGGAGAGAAAAGCAGACTTATTATACATAGCACAGTCATTCATGAATATAATTCCATAATCCCTTATTCTCTCTGACAGTCTTTGCTAAACTCATACATTTGCCTTTTTTTTCCTGTGGGATCAAATAAAAGTAGCCCAGAATATTCTTCTAACAGTTTTGAATATATGAATAGATTAAGGCTAAATAGACACACACTGTATTACTTAGAATAATTGACAGAGATGTAGCAGTCTTTGGCCTTGTAGACAATAATTGGAGAGCAGTTTACTTAGTAATATTTACCTGTATTTTTCTCAAAAAACTACTTACTGTTTGCTGTGGTCTCCAGTTTAAGATTGCATTTGATGTATCCATGTTAAAAATGTAACTAGCCATGGTGAAAATAGCCATTGTGGTTAAGTATTAGGGGCTTTCACATATTAAGGATTTTTCTAATAGGGCATAGTCTATCAATTACCTAAATGACCCATAACAAGAGATTTTCTTTTAGCAACATTCTAGTTGCCCCTGTAGCTTTTCCACTTTGGGCCTAAGGTATTTGTTTCCAGTATTATAATGACTGTTCATAGTCTTACCCAGCCACGAAGCTGCTATCTACAACCCTGGCAGTCTTACAGTTGAACCTACCATTTGCTTAGAAATAAGAGCTGACCTTGCCTGCATAAGTTGAAATAATACAGTCAGGAAAGTGGAAGGAGAGCCCCTAGATTCAGTGTTTTCAATGAGGTAATAGTTGTGAAAGTATTTCTCTAATCTCTTTAATAGAGGTCTTTTAATGAAAAAGGAATACTTTGGACCTAGAAAATCTGGGTGAATTTAGGGTTCTTAGATAAAAAAAAAATTGATTTGCGCTCTAAGACAATAACAAATTGTATCCATAAAGAGTTTTCTTTCTTTTTCATTTGTACTTTAAATCAGTTCTTTTTTTGCTTGTAAGGTCCTTGAAAACAGACACTTTGAATCAGATAAAATTAGCTCAGGGAAAAAAATATTGGTTAATTCAGTAATATATATTAAGAGTTTATATGAATTAACAGAAACCTTACATTTAAATTTCAGAACCATTTGCAGACAGATCCTAAGCACAGATTTTCCATGGGTGAGATTTCATTGGTGCTAGTAAGGTTTTTACTGGTATAGAAGTAATTGGTTTATGTTTAGGGAATACAACTTCTTGTCCAGATGAGTTTATCACCGATGAAAAACAGTACTACTGGGCCTTTGCTCTGAGCCTACATTGTTCAATTATACTTGACTGTTTTTTATCAGGGAAATCACAGGCTATAGTGACATTGACAGATTTGGGGAACTGTCTCAGGATATCTGTCTCACAAACGTCAGGAGCCAACTGAATATGAGAAGATTACAGACTACTTTTTAGCCATTAAAGTTCAAGAGGAAGATCTGAACCTTCAGATAGATGATGAAGCAACAAAAGAAGGAAAATGAGACACAGACCAAATAAGTACTGGATAGTGCTCAATACTAAGCTTCTAAGAGAAAATAACTTGGTGTAAAAACTAAATTCTCACTTGTCTAGTTTGTTTGAAGTCAGTCCTGTTTAACTTAAGGAAATAATAAATTGAAAATTGTGGCTCTACTTCCAAAGATGTTATTTTAAAATTAAATATTTATTTAAAGTTACAATGTCAGAATTCTAATTAGGAATTTTTGATGGAAGATACTTGAATTTAGATAGCCTTGTTGACCTTATTTTACTCCTACAGCCCAACATGTTGAGATGGTCACTGTTCGGAAGCAGTAAACTCAGAAGATGGATGTGAATAGGGCCTCTCACAGATTAGTTATGTGATCTTTTCTCAAAATATATTACTAAGGAGATAAAAAGAAAAGAAAAAATATTTAAAAGCACCTGGATGAAAGTGTGTGAGAATAATTATGTTGTGATAAGGAAGGACAGTCTGTCAACATAAAATTAAAGGAAGATATTAGGAGGGTAAATTCAAATAAATATGGTTATCTAAAAATTTGAAAATATATAACACTATTAATGACATCCTGAAATAAGATATTAGCAATATATATGACAGCTTGAATGCTAATGAACTTAATATATAGTGAGTACATTAAATCACAAATAGACATATACCCAACTAAGGGTAGCATAGGGAGGGGTGAGCAAAAGATGTGAATATACAACTCATAAAAGCCAAAATATTTTTTTCAAATTAGTAAACAAATAATTGCTAATAAAAATGTATGAGGACATTTTTGATGGCTGAGTAATATTCCACTGTGTATATATAATGCATCTTCTTGACTTACTAATATGTGGAATATAAAATAACTAACCTATGAGTCAGATAAGAACAAGCTTAAAAGCTAACCCTTGATAGCTAACTACAGAACTGAAGCACCAAGTTAGGGGAGAGTAAGAGGGGGTGGGGCAACAAAGAACAAAGAGGGATGAAAGCTCAATGGACTATGGTGGTGAACTATGGGTGATATTTTGGTGGGCACACTATAATACCTGACAGGGGTGTTCAAGTATTACCTCAACTAAATTTTTTAATTAATTTTAAAAAAGAAATAAAAGATCATCTGAAAGAATGAACTTGAGGACAAAAGAACAAGTTCCTTTACAAATGTACTCCCAGTACATACTTGCCTCTCCCTAGCCTGGAAGATATTTTTTTAGTCAACAGGCAATTCTTTCCTGGATGATTCAGATACTGATCTCCTTCTAATCTATTGCTATGCCACAATCCATCAGGTAGAAGAAAAAGGAGAGCATGGGACGGATAGATGCTTCTGAAGAGCAAGCCCAGAAATAGTACATATATTATTGCTGAAGACAATTCAGATGACTGAATTTAACTATAAGGATGCTAGCAAAATATAATTAATTGTGTGTCATGAAAGAAAGGAAATGGATTTTTGGTGAAAGCTAATGATATGACCAGTTATTATAAAAACTTCTATACTAAATATTGAGATCACAAAGTTTAATGATTCAAGCTTCTGTAGACTCTAAGGAACTCACAGTCTCATAGGGTAGAGACAACTACATACATACAGTTCTAATGGAGAAAAATCAATAGATGCTTCTCTGTACAAGTTCTTCTGTGGAGCAGTATCTATAGATTTTACTTTGATCTATATTTAGACCATCTTCATTTATTCATTCATCATTCTCCTCGCGTGGAGTAATCTGCTTAGCTGTTTGAAAGTACACGAAGACAGGAGTGAGAAATATAAACTATTCATGGCAAACAAAAGACCTAACCACAGATGACATAGCGTTACACACCTGATTTTATATTAAAGTTTACGTATATCCTACGAAAAATTGTCAATAATGGAATGTTTGCATTATATCAGAATGTTGTTAATATGAAAGTGATCACATATAAATAGAACCTTGATGGAATTGCAGAACTTTGAGTTTTAGAGATTAGAGTGGGGTATGACATTCTAAAAGTAGCAATGTGAGTTATTTACATTGTACGAACTCAGTGCAAGTTCTCTGGGGAACAGAGACATCAAATCATAGCACAGGTACACCAAACTTTGCTTTTGTAGCTCTATGTCACATTGTATGTCACATTGCTTGCTTTCAGATAACAATCTTAAGTCTTCTGAAAATCATCATTCTACACAATTTCATAATCATTGTCAAATTTTCTGTAATCATTTTACTTTCTTTAGATTATATGTTATTTCACACAATTACTGTTTTGTGTTCAATGTATAATACATGGGTTTCTATTTAGCACTTTTCTTTTCCTTTTTTTCAAGGAAATATCTTTAAATAGCTCACATTTACAATAATTTCTAAGAAAAGATGGCTTTCCCTAATTGACATTTTACTTTTATAACTTTGTATGTGAACTTGGACCAGTTGATTGCAATGGCATTTTTTTTTATTCAACTGAATATTGTCAAACCTAAGACACATATAATATCATGTCTCCAGAGTACTTAGCTACAACTGAACTTTTTTCTCAGAAATTCACATTACCATCTACTCAGAAAGTGAAGTGCTAAAAACATTGAAAGGCACATACATTGTTTAGAATACATTTATATTTTTAATACTGTATGTGCTTTAAAGGACTAGTCGTTATTGTCTGAAATAAATTTAATGTTTTAACTTTTATTTGAAGCCTTAGAGATTTAGTTTGCTTACAGTCTAGAAAAATGAAACTAATGAGAATTGAGAAGACTTGCTTAGAGAGTATATAGTGACAACTTTCTAATATTAAAAACAAATACTGCTATTTTAAGCAGTTCTTTTTCAGCGAGAACAGCATGATTACTGTGTGTGTAGAATGAAGAAATGGAGCATGGCATGACCATAATAAGGAGGACATGCAAGCGGCAGACTGTATGTATAAGAAATTCTAGTCTACTGTTTGAAATACCTGCTTTATAATTTAATTGTACAATGAAAACCATTTGCTCTCTGTACTGTAATTATGTATCTTGGAACAGGATTTGATTCATTGTATATCACATCTATATAAAATTTTCAAAAATAATAGGTTACCACTCTTATAGTAGGCAAGGATATCCTACCTGGAAATGGTAATAAACAGAAATCAGCATATTTAGGGGAGCTAATTGGGATAATTATTCCCCATTCATTCACTTTTATTTCTACGTTCATATATCATTTTCAGGAACACCAGCACATCTAATAGTCTGAGTTCATGGGGAAAGAGCCAGCTCTTTTTCTAGTCAAGATTAGGAGAGATCACAAGGGATCGAGCACAGGGGTCCTGACATTGTTAGCGCATGTTCCCAGTAGAGTTCATCTGAGTTCACTATGTCAGTATTGGAGTGTCAAGCCTAACTCCAAGTAAGATGTCTTCAAGGAACCAAGTGAGGGGCCTTGTCACCTCCCACCCACCTTCCTCCTGGACTGGAGGACCACATTGTACCTCCGAGTCTTAGTAAAGAATTTTTATGTACCAGTGACCCTTATAGAGTTCGAATACGAAGACTGGATATGCACAGGAGGGGTGGTAAGTAGGAAGTCTTCAATTTAATGATCACTAGCTCTTCGGTGAGAATATGAAAAAAGATCTCATCTGAAGGCTGAAGGCCCTGCTCTGTCAAGAGCTCCGTAGACAATGACACCTTGCTCTCTTTATATTGGAGTTGAAGAAAAGTAGAATTTAAGAGTTATTTCTGGCATCCCATTATCTTGGAGATGCAAGAATAACTATGTTGGTGCATAACAGTAAAATGTGGCCAGGAAAAATGCTTTCAGATAGTCAGCTTACTAGGAGCAGAGAGTTGGGTTGCTCAAATAGCAAGTGCCATTTAAATTTCTCTTAGAATTTATTAATGTGAAACAAGTTATAGTGATGTGCTTTCCAATAAAAGGAAATAAGCTTCCATTTCTGGCAAGAAATTTACTTTCAAAAGTTAATATACTGAAATCAAGGTAATTATGTTTTATATAGGTATGTATGAGTGAGAATCATCTTTTTTTTCTGTTTATTTTCAAGCTCTTAATTTCTTGGGAAAAAAAAAAAAACAACATCACATTGGTTTACTATTCCTGATAGTCATATAAAAGGATAATTAAAATTTTAAACTCTAATTTTCTGAAAATTAGAAATTGATTTTGTTTGACCCAGATGAATCACTGCATGAAAAGAGGAATGGGAAGGAAATTTAAAGATATCTTTTTAAGAATCTCTTTTTCTTAAACATTGGTGCTATATTTGGTAATTAGCATTTTACTTATAGGCTGTCTGAAGCAAAGTTCTCAGATGTTACTGGAGCCTATTATTACAGGATTCTACCATTTAAGGCTTTATAATAGATGAGCAAAATGGGAAAATACACCTTTACTGCCACTTAATGAAACATTTCAACTCCATAGACACTCTGTTGTAATTTAAAGATTATGATCAAGTTTCCCAGCCAAGCATATTATTACAAATAGATATTAGTGGAGAAAAAAGGCTGGGGTGTTATTTTTTGATGAATGCAAATCTCTTCTCTACCAGTTTATATCTATGTGTGTGATTTCTGTGATTGGAAGGAAGATAATTTTCATCAAATCCTAGCAAAATATGTGTATTAAATCCATTATTTATCACATAGAGTCTTTATTGAAGATGTTCTATCAATTTGTGAAGGGAGGACTACTCAGCATAGCCCTCATTCCTGCATTGTTATTTATTATGGGTGACTAAAACAATACTTGGATTTAATAAGTTGGTATCAGGTCTAGTAAGACTTGTTTCAAATTAGAACTTAATAAAAGCTGAGTAAAACAATGCATTTAGTGTGTTTTTCTTCACTGCATTAGACTGTTTCCCCCCAAATTTTGAAGCTTAATCGCCAAGAGTAAAAATGAAGTTTAAAATCAGAATACATTTTCTATATTTTTTCTCATTTTCCCCTGTTTTTGAATCTTTGTATAATTTTCTCTAAGTCATCATGAGACTACCTAACTTGTACCATAAGATTACCTAACTTGCACATTTAAGAATTATCTCTTTAAGCCTATCCTCATGCTTCCTCTAAGCACAGAAAATAACCCTTTTTATACTTCTTTATCAAATTATGAGATATTCATTGTTTATTCTTGTATCATCATTCAGTCAGTCAGGAAGGCAACTCTGACATCTCAATTCTTGGCTGAACTGAGTCCCCCCTCCCCCCAATTTCTTTTTTGTGTAAAAATCTGACAGGATAAACTGAAGTCCTTCAAGGATTTAAAGGGTATTAGTATATCATAGTTTCTGTAGCAGCATTTATTGTCTTCAGTTTCCTGCTTTCCTCACAGTGGACTTTTGACAGATTTGGGTGCTGCAAATTGGGCTATTCATCCTGGTCCTGTGTGAGTGAGAGCCTGAGGACTCAGCAGAGCGTGTTCAGCACACACTGGTATTGTGGTTCTTTTCTGCTAATTCAAGGTGGAAAGGTTGGAAGCTTCCATCCTTCTAAAAGCACAACTCTTAGATTGAATGTTGCTTTTGGAGAGATTTTTAACTTCTCTTTACCAAAACTTTCTTGGCACGTCAAGTCCCATGCTTTGAAGTATACAAAAGGAGACTTACACTGAACTCTGCCTTGTCAGATCAGAATCTTTACAAATGATGCTTGTATTCATCTATGACCACACACCTTTGTTGCAGAATAATTTATCCATTCCCACTCCAATTTTTCACTCAGCCTTTCCTTGATAGCCTTTTCTATACCTACCCTTTGATCATTTCACATAGAAAATAAAACTTCCCTGATACAGTTTGTGACTAAAATTCATAATTGACTTCTGAATAAAATGGTATGGCTGCTATGATTTCCTTAGTTATTTAATATGCTTTACTGTTTCTTTCAGCCAAAGTATGTTTATTTTTTGTTGAATGGTTTATGCCACTTTGTCTACAAAATTCTAAAAGTTTACAAGGAGAGAAGACTGTACTTAGAATGAGTCCAGCAGAATTGTTCTTTGATGAAAAGAACATTGCATCTGAAGATTTTGTTCTGCTCGGCACCTTCTATCCATTGAGGAATTGTGCTTTGAGTTTTTGATTCTTCTAGTCTGTCAGACATGCTTAAAACTCATATTATCCCAGACTTATAAAAGGACATTTGTCAATCTAAGATAATTCGTGTTCATATGGAAATAACCTCATTTATTTCTATCATCTTCTATTTATCTGTATTCTAAACTTTGAAATCTTATTTTCAGTGTTATTCATACTCATTGAATGTATACATTTTCTCTAAATATAAGACTCATGGGAAACACATGCTGATTTTGTTTATTACCATATCCTAACTTCCCAGATTATTTACTGTTACTTAATCAGTGCTGATATATATTTGTGAGATGGTGAGCTCTTCCAGTTATTTGAATTTTAGCTTTGTCTAGGAGTCTTCATAAAGTATCACTCTATCTCTTAGTGTATATGTCACTGAAACCATGGATTTAGCTCCAAATCCATGAAACGCATCCTTATTCCTAAGTGCCCCCAAATTCTGAAGAATAAAAGGGAAATGTCTCCTCCCCAGTATTTGGTCTAGGATTATTTACATTCTCAAAGAATCTGCTACAACTTTTAAGGCAAATACAGTGAATTAGTTCCTGATTAGTTGGAAATAAATCTTAAAATATGGGAGAAATTAATTTCTTTCAAAATTATTGCAAAAATATTGATAATTAAAAAAAAGAACAATACTGTCCACTTTTACATTATTTTTAGGCATTCTTACAATACAGCAGTTACTACCAAACAGTTATAAGATACAAGGTAGGAAAGCACACGCTGAAAAGACAATATGAGACAAAATAATAGCAATATAATGATAATATTTTCTATCAAGTAAATTTCATTTTCAGTTGGTATTTCAGAAACTTTATTTATTAGGAAAGTTACAATTCAGATATTGTACAGGCAATTTTGGAATACGTATCACTAATTCTGTGGCATACTGAATATAGTATTTATGAAATAACAAATTTGAAATTATCTTGTCAATGTTAAAAATTAAAATATGGAACCTTATACTTTACCTATTAATCGCATATATGCAGAGAATTTAATATATTTTTTCATTGACACATTATATGTCTTGACTATTCAATGTAATTATACCACACCATCTTAAGAAATATTAAAGTTAATTCTTCATTTAATAACATCCCTGCTTTAGTTATTTGAGGAATGATCTTCAACTGTAAATAGTGACACTTTCTTTTTTTCAATAGTGACACTTTAAAGTAGTGTCTACATTTCTAATAAGCATCCCAGAATACAAATATTAGAAAAGCTTTATGTTTTTCAAATTAAATCATTGAAAGATTATATACTTATTATAATAATGCCATCATTACTACAATCCTCTTTGGTATTGTTTTATATTTGTACCTTGCTTTGGGTCAAGAGTATAAATGATTATTTTAATGACATGGTAAATGTGGTTCATAAGGTTGAACCTGATTTTATTTTAAGATAGATACTAGAAATTGCTTTTTTATTTAAGACCCTGATGTAAGCTGATTATTATTTTTCATACTTGCCTTTCTCATAAAAAATGGAATGCACAACGTGCACTACATGACCCTCTAGTCTATAAAACTGTTTGCTTTTTTGTAAGATACATTATTAAGTCAAAGGTTGAGGCAGACCATGTCTCAATGTTCTTATTACAAAATGAAAGTAGTCACCTTGATTGCTTTTATAATTTTTACCATAATGTTAAAGTTCTTTTCTTTGAAAACAAGTTAATTTTATAATGCCCAAGTAAGCATCAGGTGATTCTCTGATGAATTAAGAATGACTTGATAAAATTCTTCTCATGTTTTATATGTCATTGTTAGACAACAAACTTGCTGTGTGTTTTTTTTTAAGTATTGACATATGTTAAACTCTCTCTTTTTTTTTCTGTATTAAATGAGGTGTTACTTTCATTTGACCCAAAAGTGAATAAGCTTAACTTAACATAGTTTTCTCTCATTTGGTAGCTTAGGCATTCATAAACAATAAGGGTCAGAGAGTTAAGAAGTGGGTCAGCATATTTTAGCAAATGCAGTATGCATTCAAAATAAATTATTGGTCTTATAGGAGAGAATTATACATGAACTAAAAGAAAAAGTATGGTGATGTTGTACACCTAGCAATAAAACTAGGCTGTATTCTATTTCATATGTAGCTTAACTTTAAAAACTCTGTTTTTTCTACATACACATCATCAAGTGAATACTTTTACTTTTTTGATATACTTTGTAATCATTAGTTATTATCCATAATCAGATTCTTATAACTTTGAGATTAAATAACATCAAAAATTACATAAAAAAGAGTTGTAAATTATAAACCAGTTATTTTTAAATGATAAAAATTTGGACTGGTGATTATTGGCATGGTTTGTTTTCTAAAAAATGTATTAAAATTCACATTGCATTTCATATTTTAAAAGAAAAAATTAGGGAAGAAGAGGGAAATGTCTAAACCTATAGAAGATTAGACTATATTCTTCTATAACCCATGCCCAATTTTATTCATGCGTATAGGTGGATTTTGAAGGGGGATGTCTAAATTTGAAATTAAATTATTTAAAGCCTGAAGATAAATTTAGCACATAAGATGACTATGATGAAAAAGAGGATATAGGAAAGAACAAAATTAGATTACCAGGGAATATGAACCAAAATTCCAAAGTAAAAATAGCATAATAGTTTCAGAAGAAATTGTTTTATTCGTAAGCAATGATTTATTCATACATGTCGCTGATGATAAATAATATTTCTTTTAAGTATTTTTGTTCTTTCAGAGTTAGAAAATAGTATAACTCATGATACAGAGACCTGATAGCAGAGGTTAAAGTTGGACAGCTGAATTATTCAAAATCCTTGCAAGAACCAATAGTTGCATGGCCTACATAGAGAAATGAGAGTAAACTTGAAAAACAATCCCAAGAACAAGCAAGTGAGAAAACTAGAGGAGGTAATTTCTAGTCAGGACTAAGAATTATATCATGTGTACAATCTAGACATGAAATCAGAAGTATGTGTCCTCTGAATTAAGATTAACATAATGAATAATAGGAATAAAAATTTACAAGTGGATCCTGGTGAAATGAATAGATTTGAAGAACAATACAATTATTTTTGTATATGTACTTACAAACATAAATATACATCTGTAGACAAGCAAAATAGTATGCATATACATACATTTAAACTTTTACAAATATAAATATATAAAAATTATTTATTGAAATAATGTATAATTATGTTTTCTAAAGAAACTTCTTATCTCTAATTTTGCATACTGTTAAAATATCTGAAAAAGGTTTTGCGAGACAGTGGAAAGGAGCTGTTCCCTGGAGATATTCAATAAGCTTATTTATGTGAGGAAATTAATGAAAATATAATAAAGACTGTACATGACTTGATTGTTTAGTCTTTTGAGATGAGCCACAACTAAGCAAAATAAGTCAAAATACTTTTAAATTGTAATAACTTCTTGCTCTGGTTCTGCTTTGTTTTTTTTCTATTCTAGTCCTATAGTACACAGTTTGGTACTCTCAATTTTGTTTTTAGGATTACAAGGTGCTTTTAATTTGTTTTAGAGATAATGTTGGTGTATAACACTGTTATTTTTCAGAGGTTCATGGGTTCAGATGTTTGTTACCATGTCATAGCCACCATCAAATTGTGTACTGTGAGAATGCACAGTCTAATTTCCACGAACACTGTGCAAGTGTTCCTTTTTCTACATCTTCACCAACACTTGTTATTTCTGGTATTTTTGATATGGCCCATTTTCACAGAATGAATTTTGTCTCATTGTGGTTTTGATTTGCATTTCCTTCATAGCAAATGAAGATGAGCACTTTTTCATTGTGCCTGTTGGCCACATGTGGTCTTTGGAGAACTGTCTATTTAGTTCTTCTACCCAGTTTTTGTAAGGGCTAGTTGTTTTCTTGTTGATTTATAAGAGACCTTATATATTTTGGAGATTTAGACCCTTTTAAGATATATGATGCTAACTTCTCCCATTCAGTGGAGATTTTTAGTTATTTGTTAATGATAACTTCTTTGTTGTGTAGTCCCATTTGTTTATTTTTGGTGTTGTTTCCCTTGTTGGAGTCCTCATAGACATTCTTGAAGAACTTTTGTATCAAATTGTTTGGATAGATACTTCATTTTAAAATTTTGACTTCAAGTAGAATATTTTTTTTAACATTATAATGATTGTGGGAATAATTCCTAAACAGCATCTCACAAAAAACTTCATGTAATATCTTTCAGATAATCTTGTCAATTTTGACTTAACTACATACAAGTATTTTATTAATTAATCAGTTTTAGACTTTTGCTTAGAATTTATGCCCTTAATATAAGCTATTACTAGTAGTGTTACTATTACTTTTAAGATCCCACTGTTGGTGAGACACCAGACATATTAAGGTTACATGTATTTTCTACTTTGAGAATGTTTGTTTACTTCTTCCTTGTAGCTAAAAAAATAGTGTGAGTCATTTTCATGATAATCTCTCTGTTTCAGAGAAGTATATTGTCTTTGAGAGATTTATAAGGTCAAAGTTATATAAAGAAAATAGACCTGCTGCAATGTGTGATGAGGGAGTGTTTTTTAATCCTTAGGACTATCGGTTGATAAATGAATTGGGACAGACTCTCTAATTTAGCAATTATGTAATAAGGTGTGAAAGAAATATATTTTTGAGCTCAAATATTACTTTAATTTAAAGTTGCTTTGTCTTAATGTCTCTTCTATTATATACAAAAATTCCATTCCTGGTTCTGAAGTGGTATAATCCAAATTTACTAATGTTGTTAAATAGTACACTAGGTTAAGCATCACCCTCCTTATGTTAATATTACAGCCTCATATTTTTGCAGTCTTGTACATTAAAGCTTCAATGGAGACCTCAGGGCCTTTTACTCCATTGCCGTGTTCCATTTATTACACTTTATGCAATATTCTCTTTTTATTACCGCAAAATTTTAGTGTGCTTTGTTCTTTTTTAAGTTTCTTTAAACATGCTTATGTCTACAGCAATATAAAAAAAATCATAAAGATGTGCTAACTTGATTGAAATTCCCATATTCATAAGCTTTCCTGGAAATTTTTTCATGTTAATTACTGGTTAGTTTAATACAAAGAAGATGCATAACAAATAATTTAGAGGAAAATTATGTTGAAAGCAAAATATTATTTAGGTATTTATAAAAAATATATAACCAAGAAATTTCGTGAAAAGTTATAGTGAAAGCAGTATATTGTTTATGTATTTATGAAAATCTAGGTTTTCAGATGTTTGAAAATGATGGCATTTCCTCTAACTTTGAAGTTTTCATAGTTGAAACATATGAACTTTTTCAGTTTACATTTTATGAAAGGGTAAAGTATCCTCAAGTTTCATTTATTGTTTATTATAAACATTTTAATGACATTTTGGATGCAATTTAATGAGTATGCTTTAATAGCTGGCCAGAAAAATTATCATGTTATTATTAGTACTAAGGAAATTTTATTGAATCCTTACAACTAAGCTATTTTATAATAAATTACTCATGTTTTAAAAGAAAATTAATGGAGAAATTAAGTTCTATGGAAAATAGCCCAGCAGCTATTTTTATTTGGTCTAGTATGAAGTTTTGTGACACTTTTATATATGAAAGTTAAAAAAAATCTTTGAAGAATGGGAACTAAAAAAAACTTGCTGCTAGTGCTTGCAAGTAGCATTCAGGTTTTGTATTTTCTGGCCAATTGATGAAATAAATTTTGTGTGGTCATATTTTTCAACATGCTTTTTAATATGATTCATTTATTTTTATGGATATTATTTTCTCAACATTTGATTGTGTAAGTGACTCACCTCTGGTTCTCTTTTCTGTTTTTTGTTTGACCATTTGCTTTTTAATATATATGAAATTTATCTTTATAAGTAATATTGAGAAAATTAATTTAATTTTTCTCCTAAATATATTAGTTGCCTCAAAACCATTAAATAAATTCTCCATTCTTTCACTGTTCTTTAGAATGTCTTTGTAATAACTATGCACTAATACATAACTATCACTTTCTTTATCATTTTTATTCCTTTTTCAAGTTTTGTCATCCTGTCTGGCATGTACAAATTACTCTTACTTCATTTCTGTCATTAATTGGAATCCTTCTATATTATCAGTTGAGATGATTCACTTATTGTTTATTAAACCTTTAATGACAGGGGACTTTCTGTTGGCCTAGGGGTTAAGTCTTAGTACTGTCACCTCTCCAACCTGAGTTCATCCCACATGGCACAGCAGACCTCTCCTGTCTCATCTACTGCTCCCCTTAGCAGTGCATTTCAGTAAATCCTCCTCTTCTGGTCCCCACTCTGTCTCTGGTGAATTCTCACTCCCAGCATTACTGGCCTTACCCTAGTACTAGACAATAAATAAACAAACAAACAAATAAATAAGTCTTTAATGGCATTATGTTCAACTTTTGGTTTGCTTTTCATGGTAAGAAAGTATCCTTGTATCTCCTCTACTAATCAAAAGTCATCTGTCAAAAGAAACAATTATTTTTTCCTTTAGACTTATTGATGTTGAATTTTACTATTAATAGGTTTCCTAGTGTTAAATCATCTTTGAACTCTTGAACATAGTGTATTATTTAGTATGAGAAATATACAAATAAGGTTTAATATGAATAATTAAAATATTTGAGGCTGATATTTCAGTATCTAAAGATTAAAATGAAATCAGAAAGTGAATGAATTAGAGAGAGCACTATTTACTACATGTTACTCTGTTTTGTATAATAGAAATGAAAAATGTTGTGCTTAGTATGTATGTTATTTTCATGATGGATAGCATTTTATATATTTTTCAAAATGTTCTATCATTCTCAGAGATAACATTCTCAGAAAGAACATAATCATAAAAAATCATTAAATGGATTAGTGGCTCTTGTATCAACAAATTATTTTGTCTTTAGTCATATAACTGGGAATTGTAAAATCCCATTGTACAGCTATGTTAATTATATTTTGGTATAGCTATTACAATTTATTTAATTTTTTGAATATTTTATTAGACATATCAAACATACTAGATTAATGAGAATACAAGGTCAACTTAAGAGAAGGCTATCTATCATTGCTTATTATCATATGTACTAAGTTTGAAGACAGTTAAATGAAGCGACATGAACACTGCTTTCTGGGAACAATAGTCCAGACACCTTCCCATACCATTAAGAGGTCAGAATGGACTTATGGAATATTTTCAAGAGACAGAAAAATGCCTGCAATGGTCTTGGCCTCACCAATGTGTCTCTTCATTTAGAAGTAGTAGCTACCTTAGAATTTAAGTGTAGAGGAAAAAAAAATTTCAATTTCTCATTTCAGTGTTCTAAATTCTGATTTTTTTCAGAGCTTCTGAAAACAATTTAGAAACAATTTTTTATCACTATTGTTAAACAAGGATAGAAAATTTTTGTTCATAACTCTTAAAATGTATGATATATTTTAAAAATTGATTGTTTTTTTGAAGGCTTATTTATTCATACTAGAACTGGGGTGTAGGCCAGAGGTACAGGGAGTGAGAAGGTTCATCAGAGACAGAGTAGGGAGCAGAACAGGTGGATCTACTGAAATACACTGCTGAGTGGAGCAGCGGGCAAGACGGAGAGGTCTACTGCGCCATCTGGGTTACCTCCCTGTCTGGAATTGCAACTTAACCCCTTGCACCACCAGGGAAGCCCCTTAAAAATTATTTTCAATATAATCTCTCAAAGGTTTGTACTTCTGAAGCAGAGATCAAGGGTTAGTGTTTTAGTTATAGTGACATACTCAATAGTTGCATGATATTATTTTCATAATATAAATGTTATTACATAGTACTTAAGTCAACATAGTAAGAACCTCTAACTGTATTTAATGGTGATTATGCCAACTTCTCCCAATCGCTATACATTTATTAATTCATTTAGCCCTTACATAACTAATTGGACAGCCACTATTATTTTTCCTCTTCAGCATTTTGGCAGCCAAGACACAGTTACATGAAATTGTCCCAGTCATTCTTTTCATCAGAGATAGAGCTGTGTGATTCAGGTCATAGGCAGTCTGACTCCAGATCATGTATGCATGACCCTATATTGGTATCCTGTGTCTGAAATCATGTTTCTAGGATGTTGTGGTGCAATGAGATTTATATCATGACATTCTAATAATGAGAATTAAATTGGGAGATTCATCATAACTTATTTCCCCAGGGGAATGAGAAGAAAATATTATTCTGTTAATAAACCTATTTGATCCATTTTTCTCTATAGTGAACTTGAGCTATAATAGAATTCTTGCTAGATTATAATTTGAAAAAAAAAATGCCTACTTTTTCTTAAGGTAAAGTATTCATCATAAAATGAATGTGAAGGACAGTGAGATCTTTATCTAGATAAATGATTTATGGTTGAGTGTATAAGGGTAAGATTTAGATTTAAGACTTAAGGACAGATTGGGAATTATTTCTTTCTCAGCTTGCCAAAAGCTGTTAGATTGTCACAGTGGATATAGTGAAAGAATTAGTGCTTCTCCCTATTCCCCAGCATTATCAGGCCTAGCATCAGTGTGGCCATGATGGAATATTTGAAGTGTTGTTTAGAATAGGACAAATATGAGGGAAGAGACCATAGAAGTAGTAGAACAATTTTAATTTCTATATTAATAGTATGTTTAAGGAAAAGTACTTTCTTACTGGTTTGTTACAAATAAAGTTTTTAATAACACATTTACAATGTAATAATATTTTTGCAAGGAAAATGTGTAACTAAGAAAGGCTGTATCTATGGAGTTATGTCAATAAACTTTTCTTAAACACTTGATATTTTACCAAAATCTTTCCACACACTCATGTGATCTTCACCACTATCCTCATTTTATAAAAAGGAATAGAAGCCAAAAGTTGATGGAATTCAAATAAGATTTGACTGCAATCTGTCCTAATTTCAAATCTAGTTGATTGTAGATATTCCACCAGCATCTGTATGCATTTGTTGATTTCTGTGGGTCATTATGCAGCTATTATTAGCAAACACTGCATAGAAACTACACCATTTTGCTGCAGGTTTCCCATTTTTTCATATCCTTGTCAACATTTGGCATCTCTTGTCTTTTTCATTATAAGTCTTCTAGTAGGTGTGAGGTGATATCTCATTGTAGTTTTTATTTGTACTTCTCAGATTAGTGGTCTCCTGTCCATGTGCCTGTTCCATCAGTGGGGGTGTTCTGTACAAAGCATTTAACCCTCCAGGCCCAGTGGTACCTGAGATCTCACTGCTGCAACGAAGAGTCAGCTGAAACAGCCAGAATGAATTGTGATCTCACTTCCAGGGCTGTTTAAAGCTACCCAGTCAGTGCACAGATCATGATAGTTTCATCGTACCTAACTTGGGTGCAGAATAGTTTAATAAAATGAGGAAAAGGCCAATGGAATGTACATGTGTTGCCTTTAAAAATTGAAGTATAAAAAGTTTGGTGACTGAAAAAGTTCATTTCCAGTACTGTTAGCTCTTGTTTCACATTTAATAACATAGTATATTTTTAACATATTATATTCACTCTATTCCCCTCAAATGTTCATATTTTACAGATAGTTAAATCACTAAATATTTATTGAATTAGCTTGTTGACTTCTTGAATAACATACTTTGTGCCAAGTATATAAAGTCCTTGATGTTCCTCCAGTTTGGAGGAAATATCAATCTAATGGTTAGAGAATATATAGAAAAAAATGATCAATGTGTTATCTCTTTGACAGTAGTTCCTGTATAGTATTATGGATGTAAATGAAATTATTCTTCCATTTCAATGTCATCCTCGCCAGTGAAATAGGATATTTCTAAAATTTCTTGTGTCAAAAATGAGCTCTTAATATCTAAAATAAAACCATTTATTAGCTGTATGACTTTGGCAAAGTTACCTCTCTTGCCAGTATCTCAACATCCTGAAAAATGACCCAATTCTACCTTATAGAAATTTTATGAGAATTAAATGAGTTAATATTTGGAAACATTCAGTCAAGTGACTGCCACATGTTTAATCTTTCATTACTCTTTGCTATTAAAATTTGGGTTATCTCTAAATGACCTTTTTGTTGTTGTTACTGTTCTCTGTCTTCACATAATTATATCAAAGTTTAGTTACTTCACTTAACTTTTATAATAGCCTGAACAGCATCCACCACATCAGATGCCTTTTGCATATTACTTACATAGCATCTGGCTAAGACAAAAATCATGGGATGGCTTGACCCCCAAAATTTGAGAACTGAGAAGGAGCAGCATCTGTCTTCTCCATCTGTTTAACTAAATTTCTTAATTATCTGTAAAAACATCTCCAGTCTGCATCACTCACTGTTCAGTTTAATGAACTGTATTTTGTGACATGCATTACAACCCTGCACATTCATTAAGATTATCCTCTAATGATGTCTTCCATGAAAATGAAATAGGTTAAAAATGACCCCCCCACACACTATTGTTTTGTTGAAAATTATTAAAGCTATTACTCCCAGAGCTTTTGTTGATGTATCTCTTAGCTCTTATTTTTGTTGTAGACACTTATTTTTTCCAAAATCAAGTCACTGTCGCTAATTGTTCCCTCCAGTGATGCTTGTCTGCTGCTGATGTTCTGAAGCAATTGATGCTGATGTTACATTGGTTCAAATTATACTTTTGTTTGCCCTTGAAGCTTTTTGGCTGTCCATCTTATGCTTGATTGCATTCCTCACCTCATCATGTCGCAGCTGTTTTGGCATTCTTTTTTTTATTTTTCATTTGCTTCACTTGATGAAATGCAAGAAGTTGGCTTCACTGCCAATATTTTAATAGTGTTCATAAGTATCATTATTGATTTCGATATTGATGCTGTTTGATAATGGATGGCAATGAATCTTGTCCCCAAGCTGAAAATGCTTTTAAAAATGAGTCTAAATCTCTTGCCATTATAGTTCCTTGGGAGACCATCATTTTACAAGCTGGTGGTGTAGTTTGGAGCTGGAGGCTTGTTGTGCTTCAATTTTTCAGGTTTCCTATTGTGGAGCTAAATCATGTACATTTTTCTTCAGTTTAGTACCGTGACATGTCTGTGATAATTTAAAAGTTGAATGGACTGATTTATAATTTTGCTTGAAGAATCAATATAACTCCTGTTTCATAGACCAGACCTAAAATATCAGACTCTTTAAATGTGTAGTCATAAGTTATAAGAAGTACTTTCTTTTTTAATGAGGATGAAACATAAGTTTAACTTTATATTTAGAAAAGGCTTCTCTCCCTAAACCACTTCAATATTTTATTTACTTCTTAAAATCTTTATATGTGAGTCTCCCTCCTAGCATACTACCAAACAGAACAGTAGGTCTTTCAAAAGATTACTGAAGATATTCAGTAAGCTGCCCTCAAATGGTGAGTGGCTCTTGGCTTTTTATTTTGTTGATTGTATTTTTATATTGTGTTTATACACACAAACACATACACACAGTTAACATCCATTCAACCTACTGCTTGTCAATATAAAATGTGAGAATTTTGCCAAAAGTATACTTTGTCTAACTTTTAAAAACAAAAATTTACTAGGTTAGTGAATAATATATTACCTTATCTAGGAAAAATTATTTTTAAAGTATGTAATTTTTACTAAGGTAACTGGTTTGCAATACATTTTGTGATTTAGGGGTAAAGATCCACACCTCTTCAAATGTGAGTTATCATACTATGTCCACCATCCAAACACCTAGAACTTCCCCTATCCCTTCAATCCCCACCCTACCCTTAAGAGAATAGCTTTTACAGAATAACTTAAATTAAAAATATGATTGTTATGCATCAGTCTTTTCAATCACATAATGCATATCTCCAGTAGGGCGACTGCTTGGGCATAATCTTAGGTTAATTTGGAAAAAGAAAGATAACATATTAAATACTCATAACTGAAACTTATTTTCTTAAATGTCCTATAACTTCATAACTCAAACTTTTCAACTATTCAGTCTGGCTTCTTCCCCTACAACATGAATCCCTACAGTCTGTTTTTCTGTCACTTTCTGGATTCCTCAGTGTTTTAGTCAGTTTACTATTCATCAAGTCCATCTGAATTGCCGAACTAGATACTAGGAACCTTTACTCATATTCTGTTTGTGCAATTTGTTTTTTAAATTTTTGCTCAATGGTATGTCATGAGGAGTTTTCCAGTTAGTATATGATGCCCTGACTTTTTCTTTTTCATAGGAGCCTACCCTTCCAATAAAGAATTTCCATATGGATGGGTTTTTCTGTTTTTTCCAAGCTTTATTGAGGTTTATTTCACAACTACAAATTGTATACATTTTAATGTGGATAACATGATACTTTTATATATGTGTACAATGAGAGAATGTCTTTTTTTTTGTTATTCACTTTTATAAATGATGTCATAACAACCTTCTTGTTACTTATTTCCTCGTACACATGTTAAGTGCTTATATAGAGTGTGTATCAAGAATAGATTTGTTGGGTCAATGCACATTTTGCACTTGAATGCTTATCATCAAATTGGCCTCCAGTTTGCCAGGCTATTGTTATTCCCACCAGCAGTGTATGTTTAAACTAAAATTTTAAAAGCCACCATTATTTTCACTGAAAATAATATCTTGATTTTTAAGTTTCATATTTATTTACATTTCATTTATTTAACTAAAAAATTAAAATTAGATTTTTTTTCCTTTGGGGGACATAATTTAAATGTGAAATATTAATTGTGATGGCTATATTGAATGTTTTGTGCTAGATAATATTGTAAACACTTTACTTAATACTGATACTTTAACACAAATTTAGGATAATCATTCCTTGTTCAATTCATTACTGTTTCACGTCTAATGTTTTGCATCTCATATAATTTTTATAATCCTCATAGTTTGGCAAAGTTTGATGTGTTCCACAGATTTATTAAGAACATAATAATATATTTGTATTGGGATTAATATTAGTGAAATATTATTTTTCATAAAAATGAAATATTTCAGTTCAATGTTCATTACAATTAAATCTGGGATGTGAGTCAACCTCAGTTATTAAAAATTATTCCAACAACCCAGTCAGCTGCTCATTTTATTTCAGGATTCATTATCTTTAATTGATTCCTCTCATATACACTTTTCCTGTCCTACCACATTCTATAATTTCATGCATATTACCTGTGCTTGGTGATTAGATTATAGATTTTTTTTACCAGCAAGCTCCATTGTATTATAGAAATATAAAAATAAAAATATAATTACAGAAAAATATATTTTTGTATATATGATATTGTATTCATATCCACTCATGGACATTATTTACTTTTCAAAATAATCCTAAAAGGTGAATAAGATAGGTTTATTATTTCTGTTTTTGTACTAAAAAAAGTTATTATTTTTTAGTTATACAGTTTGTGCAGGGTTATACCTCTAGAAATTGTCAAAGATAATAATTCAGATGTAGGTGTTCTGAGTGAAAGTCTGTGATACTTCATCATAATACTAGAAGTTACATGTTATATTTTATATACTTATTGATAATGGGATATTTTAGTAATTGAGTAGTAAATATTTGCATAGTGACTATAGACAAAAACTATTTTGAATAATACGCAACCATAATTCCTAATGTCTTACATAGCTTAGAATCAATTTCACCAGTTTTCCTTTTCTGTCTTTATCAAAGGGTGGCTTTGGTAAAATTGCTTATCCTCTTCAGATCATTTTTCATTGATAGAATGTGGGAATTGAATCAGAGTTTCTAAACTCACAGTCTTTGCTAATTGGTTAATAAAATTAGTTTTCTTGAATGTACTTTAACAGTTTTCTGAAGCAGAGTTTTATTGATAGAGTAAAAAAAAATCATGTTGTTGTCTTTCTTCTTTTACCTTATCCATTGATTTCTTTTTCCTAGCTATATTTTTTCTTAATGAACAACTTCAGTATTTTTTATTTGATCATATATTGTTTTCTTATATTGTTGTTGTCCCCATTGTTCTCCTGCCAGCGTATCACTAGTGAACAGTCACCAGATTCCCTTGTTGGACAACTCCAACATTTTAATTAATCTTTATTCACTGAAATCTGTAGACAAAAAAAAAAATAAACAGCTTTTCCATGTAGTATAAAATTATTAACTTCACAATAATCTTAGTCATTACCTTTTGCTTTTACAATGTAAATGTCGTATATGAAAGCCCAAATTTTTCATTTCATAGTTCCCAATATGGTAAAAAATGCTACCAAATGACATCATAAACTTTCTCCTTAGAATGATACTTGTGTGAAGGGAGGACACTAGCAAACTATTTTGAAGTCTTTGGAAATTGTACCCCAAGCTGCCATAGCTTGACATGCTATCGGTTGGAATTCTACTAAGAGGAAAACACTATTGTTGAAGTACATGGTAGTGGAATTATGAAATGTTAGTTTTGACTCCAAACTTAATCTCAGTTTATTTAGATTATATAGTAGCTCCTACTTTATAGGGTTATACTCTCCTCTATTTTCTATTCATTGAAGATTCTAAGATGTTAAAAAATCTTATGTTTTTATCTTTTACTTGGAGATTGGTCACAGACATTAATACCAAAAATAAAAAGTTGAGAATGATAAAGGGATAGACAAATGCTGTGGAATCTTAGCAGAGAAAATATTACACTGTTTTAGAGTAGACTTCATGGAAAACATGGAATATTATTAGATATTGATGGATTTAGGATAAAAATATGATGTTCTTTTTTTTTTTCACTCCAATATTTAGTCATTAGGCTGGATAACAATTACTGCACTTCGGGGAATTGACAAAATGTCTGGAAAAGTTGCTTTAAGAATGAGAATAATTTTCAATGAATCAAATCATTTCATTTTTATTTTGAGAGAGGAGAAATGCTTTATTTGTATTGTGAACTTTTTTGCTTGAATATATTACCTTCTAATCTAAGGTTATAGCGTAGGTATTAGGAAAATACTCTTTTTTAAATTTTTTATTTATATATATTTGACATCAATTGTAATCCCCATGTATTCCCCATCACCGAAACACCAGTGCATCATCACCTCAGTCCCCCGTGCTCCCATCTGCCCTCAACCCTCCCCCTCTTTCCTCCCCACCAAGTGTCCCCAATTTGTCCTTTGCTTTTCATTTTTGTTTTTTTTGTCTTTGTTATTATTATTGTTGTTCTTATTCCTTTCCTTGATCCTTATTTGGTTCCCTTATATTCCTCCTAGGGGAGGAACCATCTGGTATTTTTCTTTTGCCTTCTGACTTACTTCGTTGAGCACAATCTCTTCCAGTTCCATCCATGTTCCTATGAATGCATCTAGTTTTTCATTTTTGATTGCTGAGTAGTATTCCATCGTTGTATGTACCACAGCTTCCCGATCCACTCATCTGTTTTTGGGCATTTAGGTTGTTTCCAGGTCTTACCTATTGTAAAGAGTGCTGCTATAAACACAGGGGT
>JAGFMF010012021.1:5946838-5965393 GCA_019455555.1 Galemys pyrenaicus
CCATGTGGGTCCCCTCCCTGGCCGGCAGCAGGGATCGAACTCGTGCTGCAGTGGCTGCGGTTTGCTTCATAGTGCGTTGCTTAACCCACTGCGCCACCAGGGAGGCCCAAGTTTGACTTTTCAAATGCATATACAATTTAAATATATAACCCTAAACACTACTAGGCAGTAAATAGAAATCATAAAACTGATGACTAGCAAGCTACAGAAATCAACAGAGAAATTCTCAAACATTAGTGATTTTCCTTCTTCTATAATTTTTGCTGTTTTTTTTTTGTTGTTTTTTTTTTTGTTTTGTTTTGTTTTTGTTTGTTTTTTTTTTTTTTTTTGAGCACACGTCAAGTCTCTGGGAATCCACTTTTTTTTTTTCAGGTTTAAAATGGAGGTATTAATAGATTCTACCTCATAGGCTGGATGAAAGGATGAAATAATGTAAGTAAAAGTGCTCAGCATACTAAATACTAATCCTGCCATACTGGAAGGACTTAAGAAAATTGCTTCTTTGGCATTACAGTTTGTAGGACTCTGTTCCCAATTCCAGAACTCTCAAAATTCTAAAACTCAGCTACTATGAGTTCCTCTTAGTAGAACTTACACTTTGTAAAAAGTGTTCTCTACAATGAACTCCCTTTGAATCTAAACATTTTAATTGCATTTTCAACTTAATTTGTTTGAGTAAAGATCTCTGATCTGAAGCTAATGGTTACTACACCTTCTTTGTGAATAAGATTTCTTTCAATTCTATCATGCGTGATGTGATATACAGTTTAGTTCTTTTGTAGTAACCTATAGGAACAGGAATCACAGGATGAGAAGAGTTTAGGTTACCTGAATATAAACTGCATCTTCTCCTCTCATACCTCCTGAAAATGATCAAGCAGAGTGTAAGCAACTCCTTAGAGGTTTCTGAACTAGACTAAAGCCTGGGCTAGATGACCTCTATGAGACCTTTCTGTAGTTTATGAGCAATCTCTCATGAGCAGGTTCAATGAGCCAGGGCTTTTTACATGACTGTATTTTGGAGTCCACCGATGGGATGTTTCAAAGTGATTTCTGCTTGACTAACCATTTTCAAAATTACAGCTCAGTTAGGATTGCCATAAATGAGGCAAGGCTGTTTGTGTATGCTTCAAGTCATCCATGTCTAACTTTGCATAGCTGCGTACAGAGCTTTGTGAAGTTTATGAAAATTCAAAGATTTATTTTTGTCAGTCTTGTAAGCATGACGAGTTGCTAAATGTGTTCTTTGCTAAAAAGATAGTGATGCTTCACTTATTCTCTAGCAATAGGTGTGTTTTCCCATCTTTAATTTGTATATGACATTATTGTATAGCCTCTAGTACTGCAAGAAAAATAGTCAACATTCCTTAAATGGAATGCTGTATTTCAATAAGAACTGAACATAACTAATTACTGTGATTTTGAGTTGAATAGATTAATAATTTTAATTTTCTCCTATATGCCCTGTGACCATACAAGTTTGAATCACTGAGAACAGTGAAATATTGACATGTTTAATCACTCACCACAGAGCCTGGTACTTTAAAATATTGGAACCACAGAAGAAAGATTTAAGATACATGTCAATCCATAAATACTTTGGCTTTTGTGAATTCTGTACCGCACAAACTGATCCATTTTCCTTAGAAAGTGTCCATCTTTCACATTGAAGTGCTTTTAAAGTTTGGAAATATTCCATGAATTGTAATAATATTGTACATTTTCACAATACCAGAGCTTTGTTTGATGTTTTAATCATTTTAATTAAAAAATCTATTTCAACCTAAACTGATACATTCGACATATTATAATGATTCACCTATAGTAGTTATGGAATTACACTCAGAATGGCCTTTTCCCTTTATAATTTTTCTCATGTATGGACAAATATTTTTTAAATATTTAAAATTATTCAATATTATTTCAAAAAATTTTGTTGAGAAATCCCTAAATGCTAGTAAATGACAAAATTGAAATCAATGTGTTGGCAAAATTCTGTAGTAACTTCTGTTATACCTAATTATAAGTAATTCAAGATTATAAAAATAGAATTATAAATTTGAATAATTTTAACAGATGTATAAGAAGTCAAACCAGAATCACATATTTTGATTCACTATAGAGTCTGGTTAATTTTAGTCTGAATCCTTTAACTCTATAATATCTTAATTTTTTAACATCAACTGTACATTTCAATAACTTTGTTGTTTTTATATTATGTTCTGTGTTTTTGCTTTATAAGTAAGTATACTTCATTGGTTTTAGAATCAAAATCAGTCTTTTTATTTTCAAATATTATGTTAATAATAAAGGATATGAGAATATTTTACCATAAAAGTTACCCAAAAAATTGTGTTTCATTAAATAAAATCAACTAAGTACACACTAATATTCTATAACTTTTTAAATTAGTGTATAAAACATGATTTTTCCACTTGCTACTTTTATGTTCAGCTAAGCAAAGGGAAACAGATTTTTCTATGTGTTCTTTTTGAGTCACATTTTAAAAACACAGATATATAGTAATTTCCTAGAAATAGACTAATGTGCTTAAAACTCAGTGGAAATAAAGAGAAATGGTTCTTATCCAAATTCAAAATTTTAATAGGAAAAATAACTCCATTTAATCCATATCCTTGAATTTATCTCCAAAACAAATCCTGCTGTCAATTTATTTTTTATTCAGCCCATCTTCTTAAATATTTGTTTAAGTTTTTGTCATTAAGAAATCCAAAGAAAGATATATTACATGAATTACGTCTTCACTTTTTTTTTTTTTTTTTGCATCTATAATTAAAGCAGAACTGTCAGGTAGGAGAAGGACTGATTTGGGAGATTAATTGGAATAATAAGAAAATTGGACAAGGTTCTAATTATCATTTCCTCTCAGTAATTTTGTTCTTTACAAAATTAAATATATTTAAATTCTTATTCCCAAAATATCTTTGGAATAAATTTTGTGCTCACTGAATGATTTATTTAAAAGGCAGATTATATGAGCCAGAGAATAAAAAATTAGATTCTAACAAACTGTTGCATCATGACCAAATAATCTTGACTGAGTATCCCTGAATTAATGTAAAGATTAAGCTAAACAAATTCCCAAGAACTTTTTTTTTTTAAATATTTATTTATTTATTCATACAAGAGCTGGGGTACAGGCCAGAGTCATAGGAGGTGAGAGGACTTACCAGGGAGAGTGGGGAGCAGAAAAGGCAGACTGACTGAAACACACTGCCTAGGGCAGTAGCGGGCAAGGCAGGAGAGGTCTGCTGTGCCATGTGGGTCCCCTCGCTGGCCAGCGGCGGGGATAGAACTCCTGTGGCAGTGGCTGCAGTTTGCTTCCTAGTGTGTTGCTTAACCCACTGCGCCACCAGGGAGGCCCCCAAGAACTTGTTAAGTCTTTGGTGTTCTAAGTCTTTGGAACACTATGAGAACCATAGAGGAGGCTATATATTTTTTTCTCTTTTTAATTTCATGACATGACTATGCACACTTGTGTATGTTATCCTTTTATGTCTCATTTGAACTTCTAGAATATGAATTCTAAAAGTGCTTACTATGCAATCTTAATTTGAAGTTCTAGATCTAAACATAACTTTCTGTAGCTTAAACATGGTGGTGTAAAACAAAACTGATAGAAGGCCTTTTGTATGCTGAAACATTTATGTTACACCGCACATCTTCAGTCTTGACTCTTAAAGGGCCCTAGGAGGTAGCTGAGTATTTGCATTTTAGAGATAAGGAAACAGACTCTAAGTATCTGATTCAAGGTCATTAAGTGGGTAGTGGCAGTTGGGATAAATATTCAGTGTCATTGACTCTTAACTTTATTCTATTTCCCCCAACACCAAAGAGGAGGGAGAATATGGTTAATGCTATAATTGGAAATATCTAATGTTTGTCCTGAAAAGAATCAGTAGATACTAGCAGTTGAGAGCACAGGCTATGGATCCATGTGCCTGAATTTGAATCCTGGTACTGCCACCTTTAAGTCATGTGACCTAGACAGGATACTTTGACACCTGGACTCAGTTTCACAATTTGTAAATGAGATTGATAATAGCAATATCACATAGAGTGTTAGGTTTAAATAAAAAGGACTTAGTACGTAATAAGTGCTAGCTATTATTGTTACTGTAGTACTATTAAATTTAAATAGAGGGGTCTTTGTTAGGGCATCTTATTTAATCTTTGCTTTTTCTGAGGAACAAATTAGAATTCTGAGATGTAAAGTGATTTGCCTAGGCTTAAAAAGCAAAGCAGAAAAAGCATCCTAAGGCCAATCTTATATTGTAAAAAAACAACATTCAGAATATAATGAATGCTGAATGTTGTATTTGAATTTATTTATATATTTTTTTAATTTCTAAGGCTTTTCTTCAATATGCCTATTCTGACAGAAATAATCATGCATAATTGTAAACTTTTATGCATATTGATAAAAAGAATATATCAACAAATTATGAATACACTGTTACATTTTATTAGTTCATAAAACTTAAGGACGGACTCATTTATGTACTAAGAAAGTATTTCGTGGAAAGAGTTAATGAATCTGATATAAAAATTGTTTTGCTTAAGTATGAATGATACATTTCTTATAAGAACATAATTTTAAGACTACTTGATTATTTGTCAAAATTAATGATGTGAAGTAGAGTTGTTACTCTCTTGTCTTAAATAAGGTGACTTCTTCTGCTTGCACATTTTGTTCTAAAGGAGAAAAGAGCACATTGATTAATGTGTTATATTTTATGTTGTTAAAGTTTCAAAAATGATAAAACTCTGTTTTCACAACAGATTAAAATATTTTCCTTCTTCTGCAAAAATAGTAATGAACTACATAAATATAAAAATCAAAAAGTAGCTGTAAATTATGAATACTACATTTTTTTTCTGAAATGTTTTTCTCTTATGGAAGAGCAAGAAAAACCTGGTTTTATGATTTATATAATTTAGAGAATAATTTCTGAACTTCTTTTTATATTAATATTCAGCACAGGAATATGCTGAACACTTTTATGTAAGGCAATATGCTTGTTGCTGAGGACATGGGAATTAATAAGACATAGCTTTGACCACTTAGGGCATTACAAATACTAGTTATATATTTTTTTATCTAGCGTGTTGCTCACTTACTGATTAAACTGAAATTATTTAATAGCATGAGACAGAGTGTTTAGTAATATAATATAGGTAAAATAATGTCAGGGCATATAGACTAATAAAATAGTCTCCCCTTATTATACTTCTCTAATTACATTATGGAACACCCAAGTATTTGTTTTGTTCATTTCAAAGGCCATTGTAATCTTTTTATTTGTATAATTAAACTTGAAAAACTGTACATTAAAATACAGTTTTACAAGATTACATAAATGACAGCATTTTTGCTTTGGAAAACATTTCCAAATATTACAAGTAATCTCTTAATTAGGTATTGTTCCAGATTGTAAAAACGCCTATTTCATTAATAAGTAAATCACTTTAATTTTCTTGACCTCACATTTTTATAATAGAATAAAAGGTGTTTCAGCTAGCACACTTTTTAAGTAAGATTTAATAGTGCAAATTTTGCCTGATAATTTGTCTCCAGAGGATGATGTTTATGGTGATGCTAATTGGTATCAAAATTCTCAAAAAATATAGCACTAGATTTTTATGAGACAAAATTATGAGACAGTTTACTTTAGTAAAAAACATGCCCACCCATGGAAAAATACATACAGAATAGTTGCAAATAAAATTTGTACTCATATTTTATTCATACTGTCATTTTTATGTGTCTATCTCAGAATTTCTGGGCGGAGCCTACTGATAGATAGAGCTCTAAGGAATTCATTCAGCATAACATTAGTGGAAGTTAAGGAGAAAGTCAGGTCCTCCAAGTGGGAAGTCTGGTCAGTGGAAGTTCAGGAATTCAATTTAAGGAGGAAATACAAGGTAGGAGACAACAGAGAGGAACACCAGACCTCTAAATGGTCAAATACTCCATTTGCAGCATAGGCTGGTTGAAAGGAAAAGGAAGAACTTGTTCATTTTACCAATGAAACTGAGAAGAAATCCCTTAACATAGAGTTGATTCTCAGTGTCACTGAACTGAAAAACAAAGATAGCCCAGAAGGAAACATTAGGTTATAGAAAAGGCAGAATCTATGAAATTTTGAGTAATTAAGGCAGGACTGAATAGGGGGAAATGCAAACATTTAGTATCAATCATATCAAATTAATTGAATAAAATTATAAAGAAATAAGTGTGAGTATAGATTTGATCTGGAGTCTCTGTGTTCAACTAAGATCCACTATAACAGTGTATTTGTGGGACCTCCCTGGTGGCACAGTGGGTTAAACACTGCACTGCAGTTAAACACTTCACTCCAGCTACTGCAGCTGGAGATCCATCCCTGACCAGGGAGGTGACCCACATGGCACAGCAGACCTCTCCTGTTTTATCTGCTGCTCCCCTCAGCACTGTATTTCAGTTAATCCACCTGTTCTGCTCCCCACTCTGTCTCTGGTGAATCCTGCACCCCAGTTCTTATATGAATAAATAAATAAATCATTTTTAAAAACAGTGTATTTGTGTTCTTTTTAAATATGAAGCAAGTGAGAACTGATTATGCAGGAAACATCTCCTCCCTCAAGAAGTAGTTGGAAAATTCACTGACACAATATTCTTGCAAGTCAGTGTGTATCTAACTGAACTATAGCTTTAGGAAAGCAGTGGAGAGATCATTTCTGCTTAGAGAAACCAAGTAAGGTGAGGAAATGTTTACTGTGGGGTAGATTTTTGTCTTTTGGACAGGCAATGCTCCAACAATAATATACCAGAGGAGAAATAAAGGCATGAATGCAGACGGTTTTTCAAACCATGAGGTGAATAGAAAAATGAAAGCAAATAGTTTTTATAAAAAAAGAGAATTAGTGATTGGGAAGCTAGAGAAAATGTGCATTGGCAAAGGGGTCTTGAGATCCTGGAAAAGCATTGGTGCTTTATAGGTCATGCAGTGAAACACTGAGCAAGGGAAAACAGAATCTAAAAGTTGTTTAGGATAATTTCTCTCACTGCAGGTCTAAATAGAGAAGGCAAAAGACTCGTGGTAAAGTGTTATCATCTTGAATAATATACTCTGAAACTCAAAAGGAGACAGATTTTTCAGAGAGGCAAAATATTCATAGAAAATTATATGAACAATTGTAAGGACAATTGAAGAGCAATAAAACCACTTGTCTTAAGTGATTTCTTAATGAAATTAGAACTAAACGTAGGAAATTCTTTTAGAGAAAGATTATAAGGAAATGAAAAAAAATGATGGCTTTTGGTTGCTAATTTGGATAGAAAAGCAAATACAAAAACATCACAGTGGTGAATATTACTGTTCCCTCAAGGAGGATGGACTCTTTCTTTTCTCATTCTGTTTAAGAATTGTCCTCACTTTGAATTTGACTAGTTAAATCTTAGAATAAATTTTAAGAAAAAGAAATATATTGAAATGATTTAACATCAGCTCTCTAATAATGAAAATTATTGCCAAATTACTTCATAATATTTTTCAGTAACTTTGCATTTGGAAATTTCCTATGCCACAATGGAAATAAAGGATAAGGGTGAGTTTCTTGGCTGGAAAGTAAATAATTTGAAATGAATGAAAGTCTTCAACTCAGACATATTTAAGATTCCAGTTATGTCTATGTCTACATTAAAGAAAAAACTGTAACTATGATTTGGAATGTTTAACCAAGAAGTAGTTGACCCACAAATGTTTATTTTTAATTTAGATTCCCTTTTTTTTTTTTATGATTCTTAGGGTTTTTTTTAGAACATATCAGGGAAATTTCTTACTTTCCAAACTTAGAAAAAAAGTTAATAGCATTTTTTTTTTCCTTTAGCCTTAGGAAAAGATCAAAATCCAAGCTCTGAGGGATGGTCTTTTTCTTTTCTATTGTTGATACAGGTATTAGTTTTCAGGGTTGCTTTGAACAGTGTTCCACAGAGTGACTTAAAAACGAAATTTATTGTCTTACAGTTCTAAAGGCTACAAGTGCAAGATCAAGGTGTCAACAGAGTTGATTCCTTCTAAGGACTGTGAGAAAGAATCTCTTCCATGTTTCTTACCTAGCCCCTGGTGGTTTGGTGTCAATCTTTGGCATTTTTGACGTGTAGTATCATTTCCTTGATCGCTGTCTTTATCGTCACAGTAATTCTTTCTATGTATATCCTATATCCGCATTCCATCTTTTATTAAGGATCAGTCACTTTGGATTGTGGGACACCCTAATCAGTATGACCATATCTTAAATAATTCCATCTGCAGTGATCCTAGTTCCAAATAAGGTCACATTCTGAGATATTGGGATTATCAGTCAACCTATGAATTTAATCCTTAACACACTTCTGCTCACAGCAATATATAATTGCTATTGACTTTGTTGAGAGTCATTTTGTAAATATCCTATTTATTTTGGATCATTTGTCTCTGATATCTCAAAAATTAAAGATGCAGAGTCAATTTTTATCAGGTTTGTTTTTCAGATGTACTTAAGTTCTCCCATTGCTAATCATCTCCTCTCTGGCTCCCATAACATCAACTTTTACCCCAGCCCCAAATCTCTAGCATATGCTAGAGTCACCTGGGAAAAATATCACTTTGATAGTTCCCCTCATCAGCAACTTTTGGTGGCTTCCTATTAACAGCATCACAACATCCAAGTGTGAAAATGTGTCATTTAGCCTTCCACTCATCAAATCATACCTATCCTTTTACTCCTATTTATCTTCAAATTCAGTGTTCCAACCAAACTCAACTCCTTACCATTTTATGAACACAACTCAAATGTTATTTTTTCTGGACCTTTGTTCATGAATATTTTCTTATTGAAAATGTCTTCTTTTTACACATTGTATAAGCAAGGTAGAAATCCTACCTCTTCCATGACACAGTTGCTATTCAGTCACTTGATTTCCCAATGATGACACTATGTAAGTGCTCCCAAAATGTACATATTTGTAAGGAATTCTCTGGTATCTAGGATGGGTAATAGTCCAATATTGAGGCCTTTGGTAAATGGCCACCCCAGTGATTCAGCATTTAAGATAAATGTAAGCTAAACTTAGTTATAAACCTTAGAAAGCAGTTCTAATAGACATCTCTATACTCCCCTCCCCCAGTTTCTCCCATCATATCTATGCTTACATAAGAAATTAGGTTCACTTTTCACAGCACCAATAACAACCTCTCACTCAACTCTCTTCCTTCTGTATTTACTTGCCTTGCATGCTCAACTTCTGACAGCCAAGCAAGGGTACAGTTTTACAGATCTCTCCCGTGGAACAACCAGAACAACAACAGATGACATATTCAGCTCTTCACTCTCTTAAATTGCCTCTCCCCCTCCCTCATGGCATTTCAGACTTTTAATTTTAAAATTTCAGGACTTTTACCTTTGGGATTCTGGCACTCAGTACTCATCCACTGGGATCTTAACTGGCATTGCTCCAGAATACACAAAGAGCACTCAAAATTCAAGAGTAAGAAAATAAACAACCCAATTTAAAAATGGGCCAAAGACCATAAAGGGCACCTTGTTAAGAAGATGGCAAATAAGCAAGCATATGAAAAAATATTCCATGGAGATCATATGACACATGCAAATTAGAAGACATTGAGATGCCACTGCACATCTACTAAGATGACTGAAATCTGAAACACTGACAACACCAAATCCTGGTAGGATGTGGAGACAAAGCAACTTTCATATATTGATGTGCATTGCAAAATAGAACAGCTGCTTAAGAAGACAGTTTCTCAGTTTCTCACAAGACTAAGCATGCTCTCACACTCTTGGTATTTACTAAACAGGTTAAAAATTTATCTCCACTCAAAAACTTGCATACAGATGCTCATATCCATAAGCTTATATTCACAGGACTATATTCAGAATCCTCAAACTTGGCAACAACCAAGATGTCCTTTAGTAGGTGAATGGATAAATAAATTGTGGTATAGCACCACGATGGTTATTATTCTATGATAAAAGATGAGCTATCAAGGCATGAAGGAAGCTTAAATGCATATTGCTGTGAGTAAAAGAAGTTCATATGAAAAAGCTACGTACTGTATGATTTCAACTAAATGATAATCTGGATAAGACAAAACTATAGAGACTGTGAAAAGATCAGTAGTAGTAGAAAGGCTTTGAGGAGAGGGAGGAATGGGTAGACAGAGACAGAGTGAAGACTTTTAGGGCAGTGAAAATACTAGTGATGATGGCAACGGTGATAGTCATTCACATGTAGGGACATATCATCTATGGAAATTTTTGTACTTTGTTTTCAATGTTATTCTAAACCTATAACTCCTCTGAAAGATCAAATATATTGTTTTATAATGTTTTTCTATGAATGGAGACCATGAATCATAATTAAAATAACTGAGGAAAGATGTAATGAGAAAGTGGGTGGAAATGGGGTGTCAATTGACAGAATTTAGTGACATAGAAGGAAAAGAAATCAGCACAGAAACTTAAAAAAAATCAGAAAGAATAGACATGAGACTAGATAGCAATGATATAGAAGTATGAGAAGGTATAACCACCTAAAATAAAAATGAAATATTAAAAATATTAAGGAGCAAATAATATTAACAAGACAAGAAATGATTATATGCATAAATTTAATCCCTTAAGAATAAATAATGAGATACTGAAACAAAACAAATATTTGAAAATATAACTTGAGGGAATAAAAGCTGTAAAAGGTAAGAATACCTGAACCTATTTCCTGAAAAGATGTATTATGTACCAGTGAAAGTTAACCCTAATCAACAGTTGAGTTGAAGGCTATAAGAATAAGAAAATAATAAATAGCAATTCTTCTGATTTTTGATGGCTTATGAACACTTAAGTGGTTGTAGAATCAGAGTGTCTTTTGCATGGATCTGAATACTACTGAAGAGCTGAGGGAGCACTGTCCATTAGCAAGAACTGAGTGTCCCCTTGGATTCATCTATCGCTCACAGATAAACTACAAGACTCCTTTTGCGGGAGATTTGTTGGCTCATTAATTTCAAAGGAGCAAACATATATTACAACATGTTATATGGGATACAAAATATTTGGGGATTCTAAACATTTCTGAGAATCTGAAGAAAGTAATGGGATTTTCCTTCAGAAAATGCACAAGTCATATTTGCCTATACTTTGGAAAAATTCACAAGGCCATTGAAAATTACATAAAGAGATCCTTTTAATCCTCAGGTTAAAGAAACTGGCTTTTACGATTATTTGCATTTAGAGTCTCTACTGTTGATCTTGCTGGTCAGAACCACAGGTTAGTGAAACCAGGTGTTACTGAAAGTTCTGACAGAAATAAGATTGCTAAAACAGCATGATATCTACGTCATCTCCCTTATTCGTAAGTGGCATTTTCAAAGTCTGGTGCATATACCACTCATATCAGAAACACCTGAGTTCCTCTTAAAAATGAAGTCATGTTCACTTAAAAAATGTTGATTTAATCATTTTTTATTAATTAAGATAGCGTTGGTTTACAACATTGTTTATGACTCTGAGGTACAGAATCACACTTCTTTATATGTTCCCACAGGATACCCACCACCAAGGCACTCATGGTCCTCACCACAGCCCCTTGTGCACCCGCCACACTTTGCTCTCCACCTTCCTCTTCCTCCCCTGGTAGCCTCAACTCTACATCCAGGTTTCTAGAATATGTTATTGGCTTGATTTTGTCTGATCCTTTATTTTGTTTCCCTATATTACACATATAAGTGAAACTAATATTTCTCTTTTTCCTTCTTAGCATTGTTAATCCGCTTTTAATCCACTCAGATTGGAGGAGGCAGAAACAAAGCAGCATAAGGACTGGCCCTCTGCTTCCTTAAATTCTATATAGAACAGCAACAACTCAATAGCCTCAGCATCATTTCCATTGCCCACTAAAGTGAAACATTCTAGTGCTACAGCAACAGGTTGCCAAGGGTAATGACTAATCATTGTGAATCAAGACATTTTTCTTTACAATTTATACTGATTAACATTAGAGAATACATACCACTTATCAAGCATGCAGGTAGACCTGTCACAAAGGGGAGGCTTATGTTCCTTGTAGCTCAGTTATCACTTGTCATAAATATAGGTAAAAAGTTGATCCTGGAACACTAACTCCACTCTCTTGCATGCAGTTCAGCATTGGTCATGTTGCTGAAGTGAGCACTCCTGGGATGTCTGGCTGGTAGGCACATACCACATTACAATTAAGGGTTCATTATCATTTGTGGCCACTAGGCAAAACAGAATCCAATACTCTATGAATGCACACTATCCTACCTATTTTTTTTAATTTTCTTTTTCCTGTGGTCATTGTGGTTTAATTTAAGAACAGAGAATATATTTGCCAGGCAGATTTTCACTTTTGTGCTCTTTCAAGAGGTTATCTATACCCAGGTAAATGTAGATCAAGCCTTATAGATTAAAGCCATCGCCTTAACTGTACCAAGCAGAGCTGATGTAATCGTGATCTCAAACTTGAACCAGCTCCTCAGATTGTTTCACTCGAATTTGGATACATCTTTCTGTACTTCTGATTTATGCTGTACATTTTTCTCTGCAATTTTATTTATCTTCATGTGGAGTGAAACCCTGCCCATGTATAGAAGTGTGCTCAAAATATTTAATTTAGTACTCTGCACCATGTAGAGACAATACAGCCATCTCACATGCTCCAATTTGTTACTGCACTTCTATAGGATTCACAATGAATTTCACAGCAGAATGCACAATATAAAATGTCCTTAGTTTCACACATCTGTTAAGGTATAATTATCACTTGAAAATTCTGTTAAGTTGGAAAGTGAATAGAATGGATTTTTGGCATTTCCCAAATAAAGATTTTTAAATACTGGGAAAATAAACAGATATTTATGTTTTCAAGTTCATATTATTGGAAGTCTCATGTTAGCATGAAAAATCAAATATACCATAACTCTTTAACTATTTAAATTTTCCCCATTTCTCTATTTTGTGAGTATATACAAATAATATGCCGGGGAGTTCCAATTTCTTTCTTAAATATAATTAGTTTTTAACTGCAGATTGGTCATTAGAACTATAAATTATAAAATGTGTAATTCAATATTGTTAGGTAGTTTGTACCTTATAAATTACTCTACCCATAGTCATTTAATCTCACTATACCATGTACTGGTGCTAGAACTTGGACTTTGAAACTGCAGCTTAATTCTCTCTTAATAGCTATGTGATTTTGAGCATGTTATTTAATCTTCCTGAATCTCAGTTTACCTACTTTCTAAATGGGTACAAAATTATAATACTCTTATGCATTTGTCCTGAGAATTAAATGGATAATCCATGTAAATCGCCTTGTGGTAAATGCTCAATAGCTGTTAGTGAACTATTATAATGATATATATTATTTTTATTTTTCTGAATTATTGAATTCACTTTCCAAAATTGGTTAAATGATGTGGAGACTGGTTCATGTACTCATACTTGAATGGCTTCTCTATCTCAATGATAAAACAAGTTGGTAGCCAAGGTGGTCAGGGAATAAAAGATGCTTGCAGTTTGAGAGAAAAAAACAAACAAACATTAATTTGTTTTTTTATATAAAAATAAGTAAATTATAATAGAGAAAGTAAGGGGGCATTATGGATACATGAATAATGAGATATATATGACTGTTAACTTTTAACCTTGAGTGTTTTAAATTTTTAAAGAATATATGGTTACCAAAATACTCTTAAATTTTGGCTAATTTTTAATTTATAACCAAATAGATGAACAAAATAGTACTTCCCTTTTAAACTAGCTATTTTGTATAATAGTCTCCTAAAGTGTATTTACATATCATGTGATTCTGCATTTTAAAGTTTTATCCGCAATTCCACTCCTAAGTATCTACTTGAAGAATATAAAAACACTAATTCAAAAGGTCACATGCACTCCTATATGACATAATACTATTTATAATAATAAGCTGTGGAAAAACTCTAAGTGCTCAAAGATAGATGAGTGGATTATGAAGATGTGGTATATATGTACAACTGAATACTAACTAGATATAAAAAAAAGATAAATTATTGTTATTTAAGACAACATGGATGGAAGTAGAGCGCATTATGCTAATAAAAATAAGTCAAAAGGAAAATTCAAATACTGGATGGTTTCACTTATGTGTGGAATTTAGAGCAACAGAACAACAAAGGGTCAGATTAGACCAAACTAATAACAAACCCTACAGATCTGACAGTAGAACTGAGGCCACCAGAGGGGAGGGGGAGGGCAGAGCACAAAGTGGAGAGGGAACATTATGGACTATGGTGGAGGACTGTGGGGGCCTTATTGTCTTGTTAGTTTGGTATGGGGTAGCATGGATTTAGTGTCATAACATTACCAGAAGACAATTGTCCTGTAGTTCTAAGTAATATGCAGTGTCATAAATGAATGTTTTCTTACTTATAAAAAGACATCCTACTAAATGGGAGAAAATACCTACACATTATAAAACCAAGGAGTTCCTAAAAAAGAAAAAAATTGGGTAGTGTTCTTAATACAGTTATTTTAGGATATATTTTAGATTTTATTTTCCCACACTTTTTACTGTTTTCATGATGTTCAGTTTTGTGGTATCAAAGTTTTACAATTTTATATATATACATACATTCTGCCTTTCCTTTTGTAATTTCTTCCTTTGTGTCAATGTTTATATTGTACATTTTCCATATTTTTTTTTCTTCTTGACCTTGAGAATTCTTTAGCTTTATCCAAAAATGCCACTGATAGCACAGCAGGCAACTTTTTCTTTTCTATACATAAACCATAGTTACTGATGTTCACTCAAGCACTGTACAAAGAAGCAAAATGCAGCTTGAAAACACAACCTAAAATCTCTACTCTGATAAAAATAAACTATGCTAAAATCATTGTAGATCTTTCTGTTTGGCAAAGAGAATGATTCATGTTGTCAATTTTGTAAGAACTTCAGAATATCTGCATGCATTACAGAGGAACTTCCCCCCAAATGAAAGTGACTTTCACAATGTACATTTATATTTTGTTCCTTTACAAAGATGATTCATCAATTCATAGATCAGCAATATAAACAAAGAAACAAATCACTTATGCTTGAGAAATTTCAGCATAGATGTCAACTTTATAGACTTTTTCTTAATATTTTAAAACAAATCCTTTTTCATTCTATTTGGATGTTCTTGAAGCAGCCCATGATATTTTTTTGTAATTATACATATCAGACATGTGTAATTGAATTACACTTTCAAGAAAAATCTGATAAAGATAGATAGGGTGCTAGAGTTTTAATCAGTCTTGAGGTCAATGTCATCATTACTATTTCCCTGTTTCAGGTCTTTGATGAAAAGCATCATGTGATTGTCATTTTCTTATATCCTGTATTGAAAATTTTCAATAAAGCCTTTGAAATTACAGGAGTAATATGGCTGTAAGCAGAAATAATATGGTATTACTCTTCTTTTTTTTTAAAGATTTATTTATTTATGCACACAAGCACTGGGGTACAGGCCAGAGGTGTGGGGGGGGTGAGAGGATTCACCACAGAGAGCAGGGAGCAGAACAGGCAGATTAACTGAAGTACACTGCTGAGGGGAGCAGTGGGCACAGCAGGAGAGGTCTGGCACACCATGTGGGTCCCCTCCCTGGCTGGCAGCAGGGATCGAACTTGTGCTGCAGTGGCTGTGGTTTGCTTCATAGTGCGTTGCTTAACCCACTGCGCTACCAGGGAGGCCCGGTATTACTCTTTTTAAAAGATACCATGAATCTTTGAAATAGAAAATAGAACCATACTACCTGAGCATACACAGGTTTAGTAGACAGTTGCCTGATAGTCTGAGTTAGAGGAATATTCATATTATTTAACAGATGCATAAGTACACAACCAAGGAAAGGCATAAACAGTGAAGCAAAGGAAGAAATTACAAAGGAAAGGTCTAATTAATATCATATGTCAGGCTGTGTTGGCCTCAAGATTTACCATGACATAAAGTAGGCAAGAATTACTCTGATTTTATATTGATGCTCTTATATTGGGAGAAAACCTAAAAAGTACATTTCAAGAACTGTAAGCAAAGGAATTCTCTAGTTTTTGATGCAGGACTTATTTCTCACAGAATGAAGGCGGCAGGAAAAAACATAAGGAAACATAATATAATATACTAATTATTACCTCATCTGTGAAGTCTCTCTACCCATGTCAACTTTTTATTCATATTGCCAATTGAGATTGAAGAAGGCCTTCTATTCTTGCCCTGTCCTTTGTCAGTATCTGGAGCCATTATAAGATTCTCCCTTCCTCCCCCAGGAAACTAAGACTTTCTGCTTTATGTTCTGCTACTAATTCTTGCCCATGCAAAATTTTAAGACTCAGACCTATGTTCTGTTTTGTAGAGTGGAATGTAAAGAGGTGTCTTCATCTGGAAATGTCTCAAATCCTAAAATAACTCATGCCAGACTTCCTTATTTCTGGAGACCCTATTTTAAGCATCCTCAGCCACAGGGTACGATAGATAAATGGTGCTTAAAACTGGCCAGAGATTCAGGTGACTTCTAGAGTATAGCTTTCTCTATGAGAACAATGTTCTGTTTTGGGGAAGGATAGTTAAGTTAAATGTCTCAAAAACTTTTGTTGATAACAAAGTAACATAGGAAATAAAGTTACCCTTTAAGTTATGAAGATGTCAATTTTTTACAGTTACTGTTCTTTTAAACTTTTATTATTTCTATCTCTCCTTTACATTTTACCCAAATACCTGACTTAATCTCATTTAAACAACAGAGATATAGTGATATAACTATTAAGAAACTTGCCAGAGATACATAGGTTTCAATAAAAAGTTGAACTTTTCTCCATTTTCAAAATTTTATGATAATCTATTTTCAAACCCTCTCATTTTACATTGATTCTTAGATATTTTCCTAGATATTTCTTAGTATTTTTTGAACATCTGACTATAGCTAATAATGAACTATGTTTCTGAGGAGAATGCAAACGAAGTGCATAATACAATTATGTTGTTAATTAGTGTATCATTTAACAACAATAAATCTTGCACTTAAAACATTATGTGTATGAAATTGTGAGAGATATTATATTGAAAAGACCTAAATTAAATATAATCAAAATTCAAAATGAGTATGTTCAGCTTGTTAGGAATTGAAATGACCATTTCTCTATTTTTTAATTCTTAACCATGACCACTGACATTTATCAGTATGTAAAAATTATGCAAAACACTTGGCTATCCATTATCTTAAGTAACATTCACAGTCCATTGAGGTTGACAATATTAACACTGTTTTATAGATAAGGAAAAGGGACACTAAACTTATATAAGAAATAAGTGACAGACCCAGAATGTGAACTCAGGTTTCTTAACACCAATTCCTTTTCTCTGTTCAGTGTTATGGATATCTTTCAAATGTGTTTACTAGATTATGTATGGATAAAATGGATTGGTAGATTAGTGAGTGATTAGTCTTTTTCATTATATGTGCGTACTATATTACCACTTTTATCTCTAAATTTTTAAATTTCTTTTGGGAATAAAATTTTTGTTCACCCAAAGGGAAAAATGACAACTCAGAAATTACTAGAAAACTACTTAAATATAAAAAAGTAATTTGAATACTTTAAAGTTCTTACAAGATCACATTGACTTGCTGCTATAATTTTAAACCAGTTATTTTACTTCACTTGAACTCTTAACACTGTCGTTTTTAATTTACTGATATTGATGTATTAGTGGCATTGTCTCCATAATTTGTATGAAGTGAAAATGTTTTGACATTGACTCTGGTTGATAAATTAAACACCCAATAAAATCACCTTTATGCCTAAACCATTAAGCAGATTTGGCATTTTAAACTTGTTTTAAACTAAGGGAAATATATTTAATAATCTTTACATACATTCCATAATTCTTTGTTTAAAATTTTTATTATCTAAAATGGAAAGCATTTCAATGATCCTAATTTCTGTTTGAGCTCCAGTTTTTCAAAAAGGAAGTACAGTCCCAATATGAGAAAAAAATGGACTTCATTTCCATAAAGTTGGGAAAAGCAGAATTCCTATTACAGATTTATATAAGATTTTTATATAGGAAAGCCTTAGTTAATCATTTTTCTTCTGACACTGTTCTAAAGACCTTGGCCTTGAAAGTGCTACAGTGATAGCACACAGGATTATCAAGGTAATTTTTTATTGTTTAGTGCCTCTTGAACATGGGGCACCAGTTATGGGGGACCAGAAATACTGATAATTCCTAATGAATTGATAAAAAATATAGAATAAATTTATAGTTATAAAAGCATTTTCAACTTTTTTTTAATTAATTATATTTGACATCATTTGTAGTCCCCAGGGAGTACCCACCACCATTTCATCGGTGCAGCATCACCTCAGTCCCTTGTGCACCCTCTGCCCTCATCCCCGTCTTTGCCCTCCCCCTTTCTCCTCCCCCCCCCCATGGTCCCTTTGGTTTA
>JAGFMF010012021.1:5965759-5988807 GCA_019455555.1 Galemys pyrenaicus
TCTAGTAGACTGAGGAACCTCCATACGGCCTTCCATAATGGTTGGATTAGCTTGCATTCCCACCAGCAGTGTACCAGGGTTCCTTTTTCTCCATATCCTTGCCAGCATTTGTTGTTGTTGTTGTTGTTTTTAATGTGTGCCATTCTTACTGCATTTTCAACTTTTAAAGTTAGGTTTTGTAAGGAAGAGATACTGAAGTTTGAGAGACTACTAGAAACTAAAAGTGTGCATATAAAACAAACAAAACTAATATTCTTAGTAGTGTAGTTCAGTTGATACACACTTTGTTATACAAGATGTCAACCTGATTAATATATAATTAGAGAGAAATAGAGGGACAATGCATATTATAAATCATACTAAAAGGAATTTAAAGACTTGGTAGATTTATTTGAAGAAAATTTGCTAATATATAAAGCAAGAACTTAACTAAGTATTTTTAACTTTTATACTTAGTCTTCATCACTTCTCTGTGAATAAATGTTCTGAGCATATTTAATATTTATAGACAAGGAAACGTAGTTTGTGAGTTTAAATATTGGGTCTAAGTTGAGACAACCATATGTGATTGAACCACCAATTAAATGTCTATAAATTCCAACTTCAAACCTGTGCTCAGAGTCACAGACTTTAAAATACCAGTCTTTAAAAAAAATTAATTGAGGGCCTCCCTGGTGGCGCAGTGGGTTAAGCAACGCACTATGAAGCAAACCGCAGCCACTGCAGCATGAGTTCGATCCCTGCTGCCGGCCAGGGAGGGGACCCACATGGTGTGCCAGACCTCTCCTGCTGTGCCCGCTGCTCCCCTTAGCAGTGTACTTCAGTTGATCTGCCTGTTCTGCTCCCCACTCTCTGTGGTGAATCCTCTCACCCCCCCACACCTCTGGCCTGTACCCCAGTTCTTGTATGCATAAATAAATAAATCTTTAAAAAAAAATTAATTGAGCAAGTCTGCATTATAACATTATATAAATTTCAATTTATAATATTGTAATTAAACATCTGTATATGCAACATTAAGTTCACCACTAAATGTTCAATTATTTTAAGATAAAATTGACTCCTTTTTAAAATAGTTTAATGTATTTTCTTTGGTATATATTTCATATCATTCTTCTTAGTTTAATATATTTTAATAGCTAACTTCAGAACAACACAGAATACAGACATTACCTACCCCACTGCCCCTTTCTCTTCAGGTAATGACTGGTTTAGTCTTATAGCCTAAAAGTTTTTGTCTTTTTTTTTATTTAGTAGTGATGAGCTTTCTATCATGTAAAATATTTGTGTGAGAATATGATTTTGTATGAATCAGCCATGGTAGCCCTAGTCATACAATAAATCTCTCTGAGCCTCAATAGAAATGATAATAGTACTTTCCTCATGGAACACTTATGAGCATTAAAAGGAGGTAGCGTATGCTAAGGACAAATGCAATTCTTTACACATATAAATCACTCAAAAATGATTAATATTTTTATTATTATTAACATTTTTATTATTTTAAATGACTAGATACCAAAGAGAAGAATACTGGAAATAAGACATCTTTATCATATGAAATTTGAAGTAAACAATCTGTAATTGCCTACAAATGATAGAATATAGTTTCCTGACTCAAACATAATTACAATTCCAAAAGTTTTGAGTATATTTGTATTATGACTATGAATACTTTCAGGCAATCATTTTAGTTATTCTGGCCCACAAATAAACCCTTAGTCTATATATAAAGTTACCTATATGTAGCTCTTAATCTTTTTTTAATGTGTCAAAGTTTTGGAAGTGATCTACATAAAGTTGTAGACTTTATATAATTTATATAAAAGTTATATATATATAACACATATATTAACATTTATAAAATTATACTTTATATGTACTATAATTCCCATGCAACTATCTACAAATCCAAAAGTACATATAGATATTAAAGTGCTTAAACAGTTGGTGAAATTTACATATTATAGCATCATTAAAAATACATTGGGACATGTAAATCATTTAAATGTAGGAACTTTCAATTTTCTCTGCCAAGGGCTGGAAAAGAGAAGTGATACTATCTTATAATAAATGGATTTCAAAATCTTTTATTTTGAAATGTTCTCAGACACTATTTCACTCACAACTTCTAAACCTACTGCCAAACTCTTGCCACGTTTTGCAAGTAGTAGCCCTTACTTAACAGGCAACAAGACACATAACCTGTAAAATAAAATATAAATTGATGTCAGAATCCTATTCACCTCAGAGTTAATTGGTACAAAGAAATATCTAAGTAAAAGTATCAAATAAAATAATACAAAAGTAAGCTTAAGGACTTTTTTGAAGTATACATCAAATGTATACTTCATGATGTATCTATGATATATTTGGATTAAGAACTGTTTTAATCATAATCCTATTTGTATTTACTATGCTGTAGATAATCTAAAAATTAGATTTTATATTTAATATCTTTAATTATATAGAATATGTATAATTTAAAGCTCACAATAATTTTTATGAAGCCAATGTAATCGCCACTTGATAGAAAATAAGAGATTTAAAGGAATCAATTAACTCAGCCCCCCAAAAACAGCTTGTAAGCAAAGAGTGTGATTTAAAATTTTCAACACCATACACATAACTCTACCTGCTACCATTTACAAAAGACCACAAAAAGATTGACATCAGTGAGGAAAACAATCCTTCCTAAAACGTGACTCTTGGTTTTGAATAAAAGTAAGATGTATGTTACTTGTCCCTGATGTGTTATATGAGACAAAAAGATTCTTGGTCATTCTTCATGAGAAATTGAGCTTGTTCCCTTTCTTCCAATTTGGACAGTGCTTCAATTTCAGTATTAACTTCATGTATTCACCATAACCCACCTATTAGGGTAGTATTTCATTAGTTTTGGTATTTTTATAATTACTCTCACATTTAGCAGTTTCCAGTCTGTGAATAAGGTTGATTTTTTTTTAAAAAGAAAGGGATTTATTCTTGGAATGACTGGGTGGCAACTCAGAATGATAGAGGTGAGAGATTACCTTACATCTCAGTTTACAATTCAATATATTGTTACTAAGGTATGAAATGGCTTTCACTGCATAAAAGCTATTAATATCTAATGCATTACTCCCTTATTTAACAATATCCACAATAATGTGGAAAGATTAAAAATAATGCTTTGTATTTATGTAGCATACGTCTCCATGGAGCTCAGAGGATTTGCTTGACAAGATCTAAAAATGGCTTTGTCAGGGAGAACAAGAAACTAATATTATCGTACTTATTTTGCAGGTATTGAAACTGACACTCAATTCATATGTAGCTGCTAATGTGAACATTAAACAGTCAAAATGATACTAATGGCTCCGTCCAGCCATGTTCATGATCAATAGTGACCAAACTAATACTGATTGTAGATAATCTTATTTTTTGCTTATACAAAGATAAACCTAATGACAAAGCAATATTTCAAGGGCTCAATATTATACTAGTTATTGGAATGATGTGGTGATATTTTGTATTATTTCATTTTGCCTTAGCAATATTGGAATATTATACAGATTTGCTTTCTTTTATTAAATGACTTGTCAAAAATTACATATCAAAGGAATTGCAATTCTAACTATTTTTAAGACAGTGAAACAAATCTTTTAATGAATTGCTACAGTTTTTTAAAATAAAAAACAGTAGTTTTGCAATGTGAAAGAGCAAGCATTGTAACATAACTATTGTGAATAGACTTTTTTAATGCATGTCTGCTTTATTCAATAAAGAACATTGATCTGTGTAGCAATTCTTTGTAAATCAGGTATCCTGGTAGCTTAGACAATAAGGTAAGTGTGTGTGTGTGTGTTGTGTGTGTGTACTGTGCTAAATACCTTAAAGGGAAAATAATCCCAGATTGTGTCAGTGGTTCTGTGGTTCTAAACCTTAGCATTCACCAAAGCAATCTGGTGAAATACTGATTGTTGAGCCAAACCCCCAGTCCTTCTGATTCAATAGATCTGTAGTAGTTTGCAAGAATTTGTATAAGTTTCCAGGTGATTCTAATAATACTGGTCCATGGATCACAGTTTGAAACTAGCAGTTTAACCAATTCAATTAATGCTTTTACCCTTTATTGAAAAATAAATAATTATGATCAGATAGAAACTACATGCCAATCTAGGTAACTACTTTGGAAGATTCAGGTGTGAGAAAGATAGCAAGAAAGAAAAAGGAATTATACTGTCTCTATTTGAACAGCAAGTGTTGAAAATTTATACCAGTTCTAAGAGCATTCACAGTCTAGGCACTGTTAGTTTTCCATTTCAATATTAATATCATATTTACTGAGCACTTATTATGAAGGAGGGACTTAAGTGCAACAGAAAAATAAATGATCCTTGCTTCAAGGAAACTGAATTTGCACTTGAAAATATTTTGCTTTAATATACTCAATATACCTTTAATTACATATTTCTTTTGACCCTTAACACATAATAGGCAGCTATCATTATTTCTCATCAGAGTTTGAAAAGTGTGACAAGATGGTTTTGTCTGTTGATGTAACCAAGACAAGACCTCTATGGTCACATGTCCCTGGACTGTAACCATTCCTTAATATAATAAGAAAAATAAGGGTGGCAAAGGTATTTCAGTGAAGTTGTATTATGAAATTTGAAACTATGTGAAATGTGAAAAATAATATTCAAGTTTATTGCTTTAATTTGTATTTATTTGATTATTGATAAAATAGAACCTGTATCTTACCCATCATGTTGGAAAATATTTTCTTAGAATAATAATACCTGGTAAAGATGAACATGTAGTAAATTAGCAAATTTCATGCACTATGATAAGAATCCTGTTGGAGTATAATTTGAAAATATACATTAAAAGCTTAAAAACTTGTTCCATAAAATGAGGTAAAAAAATAATACTTGCCTCGTGGATGTGCATAAACATTAAATAAAGGGGAAAAGTTTACATTAATGTTTACTATATATACTGCATAACCCCCAATTTGCTGTTGTTCCTAGAATAAAATAAGTTTAAAAAGAACAAACATGTTCACACTTTGGAACTACTATATCCATGCAGTCCAGTTTAAAATTTAAATGAACATGTGCACAAAAATTATGGTGATATTGACCATCATATGTTTGATATCAAACCACTAAAAATATAGTTTAAATATCTCATAGGAAGCTTAATTCCATAAATTATGGTATTTTCTAATATTTCTAAAATTGAAATCAATCTCGAAGATATCTAATGATACAAGTAAGTACGATCCAAGTTTAAAAACGAAATTCAGACTTCACACCTTTTGTTTTCAACTTCCTAAACCTACATAAGCATAGGAAAGTGGAAGACGGGAATGCACCAAATAGTAACAATAGATCATTTTGGATTATGAATTCTTTCTCTTTGCACTTAATTATAAGTTGAAAATTCTACGTAAAGAGTGTACTAGTTTTCACTATGTGATGATAAAAAGGTGTGTGTTTATTTCTGTGTATTTGTGTAGCACATAGGCATGGGATACATCATTTTTAGGTTAACTTCTAGGGTACCATGTGTGAATGCTCCAGGGTTTGGCACTCTTTGAGTGCTATTGGCAGTCATATCATGGCTTTGTATTGTATCATAACTATAATTGTGTTTTAATTTGGTTTGCCATATATGATTGCCAGTGCTCTTAAATAGTTTTTAAGTTATTCTTTAATTGTTAGTGTTATCCTTTATCAGGTGTGAAGAGAGTATAAATACCTGCGTAGGAGCTGTGTGTCTTGGGTGTTCCACAAATTCAGAATAATCTCACTGTCTTCTCCTCTTAAGCAAAGAATCTTCTCTATCTGTAATCATTTTTCACACTCTGCGAAAATATATCTAAGAGAAACACTGTTCTAAAAGAAATATTTCTAAGAATATGCTACCTACTCTCCTATCTATGACTAAATGCTCATAATAATAGAAAACACATTTATGGCAACTGCCACATGGCCAGAATTGTTGAAATGTTAATCCTCACTACTGTATTTTGAAGTACGTACTCTATTTCTTTCTTTCTTTTTTTTTTTTTTTTTTTTTCACATTTCTGTTGGCAGACAGGAAATCTGAGAGTTCTCATTGGTCAATAATTTGTCCCAGGTAATACAACTGGGAAGAGGAAGGCCAGGAATCAAACACAGTCACTCTGACTGAGTATGTAATGATTTTTAGTATCATTCATTAGGGTATTCCTTTCATATATTTTTTAGAATGAAAGTATGTTCTTTTCACTTCTATCAGAAGTATGGTGCCTGAGTGTATATCCAGCAGACTCCCTGAATTGTTAAATCCAGATATTCATCATCACCATGTTTAAATGAAGACTTAGTGCTTGAGGAAGTTACTTACCATTTTGGTTTTGAACATCTCTCAAAGCAGCCAAATTCTCAGCTGTTATTTTTCATTTTTGGTCGTGAAAAGATGTCATAGAAGTTTTTGCTTTCAAAAGTGGCCCTGTAATTTTTAGTAATTTAAACCAGGATGCTCCATATCTAGAAATGTAGATACATTTCTAGTTGACAAATATTTTTATTTTTTTCCCTTTATTTATATTTGACATCAATTGTAGTCCCCATGGAATTCCCACTACCATTTCACCAGTACACCATCACTTCAGTCCCTTGTCCTCTCCCTGTCCTCATCCCTGTGTCCCTCACCTCTCCCCACAAAGTGCCTTTGATTTGTCTTTGTCTTTTTGTTTTTGTTGTGTTGTGATCTTTTATTGTTATTGTTCTTTTCCTTGATCCCTTGTGTGATTCCTTATATTCCTCCTAAAAGTGAAACCATCCAATATTTTTCTTTTGCCTTCTGACTTATTTCATTGAGCATAATCCCTTTTAGTTCCATCCATGTTGCTACAAATGTCATTAGTTTATCTTTTTTTGATTGCTGAATAGTATTCCATTGTGTATATATACCACATCTTCTTGATCTAGTCATCTGGTTTTGGGCATTTGGGTTGTTTCAAGGTCTTACCAATTATAAATAGTGCTGCAATAAACATAGGAGCAGGTATCCCTTCGAATCAGTGTTTTTTTGTCCTTTTGCTAGATCCCTAGGAGTGGAATTGCTGGACCATATGGTAGCTCCATTTCTATTAGACTGAGAAACCTCCACACAGCTTTCCATGGTGGTTGAAATAATTTGCATTCCCATCAGCAGTGTAGTAGAGTAAAAAAAAAAGGGGAATGGAGGTACCACAACCCCAAACTTTAAATTTTACTACAAAGCAATAATAATTTAAACAGCATAGCACTGAAACAAAGATAAACACATGGACCAATGGAACTGAATAGAAAGCCCAAAAGTAAAACCACACATTTATGGACAACTGATCCTTTGACAAAGGAGCAAAGAATATATAGTGGAACAAGGACAGCTTATCCAATAAACGGTGCTGGGAAAACAGGTCCACGATATGTAAAAAAATGAAACTGGACCACTACTTCACACCATGTACAAAAAAAAAATCAACTCAGAATGGATAAAAGAACTGAACATAAGACCTGAAAACATAAAATATATAGAAGAATCCAGGTAAAACTTCACAAGACATTCATTGCAGTAATGTCCTTAAAGACATATCCCCCAAAGCAAAAAAAAAAAAAAAAAAGAAAGAAAAGATAAACAGCTGGGACTGTATCAAATTAAAAAGATTCTGTACAGCAAAAGGTACATTAACCAAAACAAAGAGACACTCCACTGACTGGAAAAATTTTTTTTCACTTCATGCAACTAATAAGGGACTGATCACAAAGGAATACAAAGAACTCATAAGACTCAAGAAAAACAAAGTAAACAATCCAGTCAAAAAATGGGCAGAAGAACTTAAAAGACCCTTCTCCAAAAAGGAGATGCAAAAGGCTAACAGGCACATGAAAAAATGTTCAACATCTCTCATAATCAGGGAAATGCAAATTAAAATCACATGAGATACCCCCTTACACCAGTAAGAATTGCACATATTAAAAAAAACAGCAACAACAAATGTTGGTGAGGATGTGGAGAAAATGGAACTTTATTACACTGCTGGTTGGAAAATATTTTTAGTAGACAGTATCTAAGGTATATTAACTAAAACATAATTTATCTTATGTTATCTTATACTTTTCATAGATTTCTAATGATATTTTGTTCTACTATGAGATATTATAATGAGAATTAATACTATTACATAGTAGTATATTACAATTAATGGATGCTAAAATCTTCAAAATATAGGTTTATTTACTTTTTTACATAGTTTCAACCATAGAGAGAAATGACCTAGGATAAAATGCATTAATTTGATAGTATAATTTGAGCTAGGTCAAAGATCTACTGTGTTAGATTATGAGTACAATAGCAATGGTAATGATTCTTTAAAAATCCTTAGGATTTACCTTACAAGCTTCATATAAAACATCTAGAAGCAAGCTTTATTAATTTAAAATTGTATTTCTGTGGTTTGTTTTTTTTTTTTTTTTTGGTCTTTATTCATGTACTTTATTCGTCCTCTTTGAAGAAAGGCTCCAGCNCTTTATTAATTTAAAATTGTATTTCTGTGGTTTTTTTTTTTTTTTTTTTTTGGTCTTTATTCATGTACTTTATTCGTCCTCTTTGAAGAAAGGCTCCAGCTTAGTTTCACAATGCCTCATCAATGTTCTGTCTGCAGTGAGAATTCCAACACATAAAAATTGATTTCCAAGTGCATTTGTTTGCATGTGTGTCTGAATGTTTTTTCTGTGATTTGATATCTGAAGTTATATTTCTTATTTAGTGATTATAGCAGTTTGGGAAGATTGCCAAATGCTTAATATGAATCGAAGTCTGTAACACCTATTTCCCAGCACTCAGTATTGAAAAACTATTATTTGTAGAGTTTTCAAAATAGTAATAGTGGTATTGGTAGTACTGCTAGGCAGTAGCTTTTTTCTCTAAACCACAGACATAATGACCTTTGAAAAGGGAAGCTTTCCTATGAATGATGCCTGCTTTACAAACACATAGTCATAGATTTCCCCATTTTATGAAAACACACACACTCCATAGAAAAAATAAAAAAGTGAAATACCTATTTCAAATGGATTTTGTCTAGGAGGCTTTCATAACCCCTTCCAAGAAAAATTAATATTTCATTCATTTTCTTGCAGTGTTTGGTATTTTGTTCTGTGGTAACATTTTTACATCGTACTAAATGCAACTGTATGCACCTGCTTCCTCCACTAGAATATGAGCTACTTGACAGCTACAGTTAACTGATATATCAGCTTAACACACTGATATATCTGCTGGGTGTGTAATAAGTCTATTGTTAATTATAATTTTGGAAATATTAACAAAAGCAGGATTGGTTTCTTTGGGATGGTATCTATAAAAACTTGTTTCTCAACAGTTTCTGTAGAAATTTCAGACTTTCAAGAAGGGCACTGCAGGCATGAACATAAATGAAAAAAGGTTTATAATGCACTTTTGTGGAGAGAGTTGTATGGCAGTAGATTTGAGGGTTACGTGTTGGAAGATAGTGACGTGCTTAGGTTTGTGTTGTGGAGATGTCTCTGTGTGGTCAAGGGTGATGAATGGATAGTATTCTATTGGAAATAGACTGGTTAGCGTGGGAGGTTACTGAAGACAGCATGTTTTATCCATGTTTTCTAATGGAAGGAAGGGTAAGGATAATAACCAAGTTAGTTAATTGACTGTCAGCTTAAATACCTAGCTATCCCTTGGATACAAAGGAATATTTAAGGAATTATGATAGAAATAGTTTGTGAAGAACAGAAAAAATGCAAATAACAAATAGTACTATATATTGGCATTTTTTTTTAAAGATTTATTTATTTATGTATACAAGCACTGGGGTACAGGCCAGAGGTGCGGGGGGAAGGGGGGTGAGAGGATTCACCACAGAGAGCAGGGAGCAGAACAGGCAGATCAACAGAAGTACACTGCTGAGGGGAGCAGTGGGCACAGCAGGAGAGGTCTGCTGCACCATGTGGGTCCCCCGCCTGGCCGGCAGCAGGGATCGAACTCATGCTGCAGTGGCTGCGGTTTGCTTCATAGTGCGTTGCTTAACCCACTGCGCCACCAGGGAGGCCCTATATATTGGCATTTTTAAAAAAATGTTTATTTATGCAAACAGTACTGGAGTACAGGTCAGAGGTGCGGAGGGTGAGATGATTCACTACAGAGAGTGGGGAACAGAACAGGAAGATTGGCTGAGGGGAACAGCAGGTGAGACAGGAGAGATCTGCTGTGCCATGAAAGTTAGCTCCCTGATTGGGGATCTAACTCATGCTTCAGTGGCTTCAGCTAGCTTCATTGTGCTGCGACTTAACCTTTTCTGCCACCAGGGAGGCCCTAAGTGGCATTCGTTTTATTTGTTAAAGGCATTCTGTTGTACCTTGAATACAGCAGATTTGTAACTTGAAATTAGCAGGGTTTTCAATGAACTTTAAAATGAAGATAATTGCTTTTGAAACTTGATTTCCTGAAAACTATAAAAACTTGAAACAGTTAATTTAAGACCTAAATTTTATTGAATGTTTAATATATGCCAGACACAAATATTAAGATCATGACATATATTATCTCATTTAATGCTATAAAGTAAGTGCTCAGCACAATTTTTTACTCAAATATAAAGTGACAATACTTTGTTTTGGAAGGGTTTTCCACAAATCACATATCTAAGAAAGAGTGGAACCAGAATTTAATCCCATGGTATCTGACCTCAGATACTTTTTTTTTAAAAAGATTTACTTATTTATGCATACAAGAGCTGGAGTACAGGTCAGCGATATGGGGGGAGCGGGTGAGAGGAGTCGCCAGAGACAGAGTGGGGAACAGAACAGACAGACTGAATGAAGTACCCTGCTGAGGGGAGCAGTGGGCAAGACAGGAGCGGTCTGCTGAGCCTTGGGGATCACCTCCCTGGCTGGGGATTGAACTCGAACTCATGCTGAAGTGGCTGCAGATGCTTCATAGTGCCATGCTTAACCTCTTGAACCACCAGGGAGGTCCCTGACTTCAGACACCTTGTCTCTGGCTTCTCAGAAACACTCCTAAGAAACCAGATACCCTGTTCCTGTATTTTAGGTGATCACATAGTGGTATTAAGCAGATTTCTCCATATTAAAAGATATTGATATTGGCTCCAGGTAACCTCTAACTTTACAGGAATTTCATACGTGCTCCATTAGAAAACAGGGCTCTGATCAGCATTGACATTTTTGTGATGATTCACAAAATTCTGTCAATGGGTTTCTGAGCTCTCTTGATTCCATCTTATCCATTTTTTCATATTACAGAGTTTTCTAAAATGCATACCTAATCATGTCAGTTCCCTGCTAAAGTCATTCTGATACTCACCATTTCTTTGGAATATTTTAAATTCTTTAATGTGGCATATGAATTCCTATTTGTACCTACTTACCACTCTTGTCTCTCCACCTCTTTCCACTCCCTCACTCCACAACTCTCTTCTCGAGCTCCACGTTCATTCCGACTGGGGCTTTGCACCTACTGTCTCCGCTAATTAAAGCACTTTCTTCTTTGCCTCCCACACCATGTTGTTCCTACTTCTAGGCACTTTCTATAGAAAGAAACACCTCCAGTCCCAAGTTTGAGTTAGTTATTTTCCCTCAGCCTTCTATCAGCATTCATTACCTCCATTTCATAAAATATGCAATCAGAGTATCTGATAATAATTTTTACCTTACCTCCGCTTGACTTCAAACTTGTTGTGGAGAGAAAGGATGTGATTATTTTCTTCATTCATGGATCCCCAATATTTAATAAGTGCCAATACGAGGTTTTAGACCCAGACAGATTTGCTTGAAAAGCTGGATTCTTCACTACTACTATGCTACCTCTCTGAAGATGTAAAGTCAACAGATCAGTATTCTAGGAGACTCTTGGTAAGGTAGGACATTCAAAAGAGAGAAAAACAAGGAAGATGGTTATTGGTCCCATTTCTACCACTAACAGTATGTGATTCTTGTGATTTCCCTGTGTCTTAGCTTAATTATCTTCAAAATTAGAAAACTGTGGATTGAGTGATCCCGAAAGTCTTTGTTCTCTAAATGACAGTGATTTTAACCAAGCTACTTAGTTTTGCTGCTGTGAAGATTAAGTACCAAAAAGAAACTACCACATTTCTGTTATCTAAAATAGGTATCCTGTCTATAGAGTTTATCCTCTTAACTCCATTACTTGGGAAATTGATAATTCTATACTGCTACGCTCAGGTTAAGGAATTGGGCTTGAATAACATTGTCAAATGAATAAATTAATCACCTTAAAGCCTCCTAAGAAATAAAAGTGAGTCTCCACTTACTGAGTTTAATTTAACATCATATAATTTTCAATAATAATAATAGTAAATAAGAAATGCAGGCTATTGCCTACTCCAGTGGCTAGCTCCTAAGTAGCAGTCAGTAATACTTCCCTGTGGATTTTACTTTCTTTTATTACTTTTTTCCTATACTTAACAATATTCATCAAAAGTGGAGAACTAGTAAATATTCTGGCTTATTTGGTATATGTTCCTATTTATAATCACCATGGTATCCAGACTCTAAATTATAAGCAAATACATTTATAGGAAGAAAAACATTTCCTTTGCTCTCTCACTTAAGGTGTGTTATTATGGAAGTGTTGCTTTGTTGTTGTTGTGTTTTGTGTTTTTTTTGTCTTTCATCAGTGTGCCCTATTTCCAGTGAGTTCTGTTAGAATGTAAGTAGGATTGGACCTTCTCTGAGAGTCAGAAAGTTTTATTAAGTGTCAGACGAACATTTAATTTTTAAGGCAAATGGATATATAGCTAATTCTAAGATTGAATATTAAATGCTTTCAAGGCAAAAAATAAATTTATTCACATCATATTTCTTTATGTAATTTCCTTTTAGTGACCAGTGAGTGCTCTGATGGCCAAACATTAAAATTAGGTTCATACAATGAGATAAAAGATGGGTGAATTTCAAATGTATTATTTTAAATGTAAGTCCATTTTCATTTATTAATAGCACTAAGTGTTTAATTGAATGAAAATCTTCTCACCAATTGCAAATAAGTGAACAGCTTTAGTAATACAAATATAAAACTATCATTATATTGCATATCATTATCAAATGATGTCCATCTAACAATCAAGAACCAGTAATAACACACAGAAAATATACCCAGAGCAGGTGGTAATCTGTGCACAATGTGAAATTTTGAGCAGGTTATGTGCATGGTATAGTCCTTTTCTCAGCAGGTTTCAAAGCAGCTTTTGTTTTGAGAATTTTGAAAGTGACAGGAAGCATGTTCAGTGGTTTTTGTTCCATGAAAAGACTGTGAGAATATGGTAACTCATTACCTGAATCTACAAGTAACTTTGACTTTGATGTTCATAGCTTCTTATTTTATGGTGTGTGAGGAATCCTTGATCTATAACTATATAGTGTTTACCCTACAACACTTGAAATTGAATAAAAATAGAGAATAAATAAAGCAACTCATACTGTTGCTGTTTGCTGTTTTAAATGCCTGTTCTAAAACAGGCATTGTCTCCATTTTTTGGTGAGTTTAATTGTTTTTATTTAAAATGAAAAAAATAATCTTTTAAGTTCTTCACTTAAGAGACTTGATTATTTAAAATTCATAAGAGTTACTGAAAACTTACAGAGTTGGACATATAAAAATGTGAGAAATTACCATATAAGCAAGCTGTGCCTTTCAGGACACTATAAAACATCTTTAAAAAATTCATATATTAGAGCTATGAAAGGTAAGTTGCAGAAAATTGATGTGATAGAAAAGTGTTCTAAAAATTATTCTAGAAACTTATATAAATATTACAGGGATTTTAAAAAATGATTTCCTCCTTTTAGCTTTAATATTAGAATTATTCTCCAATAATGTTCAATATCACTTATTTACCAAAAAAGTCCAAGAAATACTTGTGAATTTCCTCAGTAATATGGAGAAAGAGCCAAAAATCTCAAATCAGTTGTTACTTACCATAAATGTTTGAAAATGTCATCAAGTAGTTATCCATACCCTCTGCAAAGTAGACAAACAAAGTATCTCTAACATACCACTCTTGAAACTCAATTGTAGGTCTTAAGAGCATTGTGATTGTCAGTCTTACTGGGAAACATGCATCAATCATATCAGTATGCTTCTAACTTGGCACTTCTAGGTTCCATAAAGTATTCTATTATATGTATACCCCTTAGGTATAGGTTTGGCTGCATTTAGCAAGACAAAATAAAAAAATGGCTTAGATATGGTAAGGGCTTATTTCTCTTGCATGTAAAACAAGTTCATATATAGGTTCTCTGGGGCTTAAATGGCATCTCTACAGTGTTATCCTGGTTCATATCTTCTGCTTTATCATTTCAACATGGGGTTCCAAACTCAGGTGATGACATGATTATTATTGTGTCAACATTCCAGGCTGTGCTCTACTTTTTAAGGATAATATTTCATGGACACATAACTACTTCTGCTTAAATGTTCCATGGCCATTACATTGTGTGGGTGAGACTGAGAGCCTTTTTGATGAACATATTGTCCAGTGTTCTATTAATAAGGAAGAGGTGGAAATGGATATTGGAAGATAATTAGCAAGAAAAGCAAATACCTGAGATATAGCCATACTATGAAATTGAAGACTTCATGGAATTAAGACTATGCTTTATTCAAATAAGCACTCATACACTATATTGCTCCTTTTCTAGTCAGCTTTACAAGATGTGTGTGAAGAACAGGTGGTGTTATCTCAAACTTATCTCAGTATAAAATAAAGGTAGATGGTCAAGCACAGGAAAGACAAAAAAAAATGTTAATTAGTGTTCTTACCTCATCGTCAAAAGTCAGAGACTTAGTGAACACACTGAGAGATAGCAATAGACTCAGACACAACTAGCTTTGGGGAACCCCTTCAGACAGAGAATAAATCTGAGCCACAGTGATAAATAAAATGAGGACATAGAGGGATTACAGACAACAGTTTCCAATTTAGTGAGGGTGGAGGGAACTAATGATGACACCTACATATCGAGAGCATGCCTCCTGAGCAGTGGTATGTTTAAGTTGAGGACAGAAATGGCCATAAAAATAGAAGGGAAATATATTGGGAAGAGAGAATAAACTATAGCAAATTTGTTTATTCTTTCAAATTCATGTGAAAAATTGTTGCTGTTTCCTTTACTAAAGACACACACCTTTACTAAAGAAATTTTAAAATTAATACACATTATAGTGGAGTCCATGAATACTATGGCATTTTTGTTTTCTTTGCTCTGCAGTTTACACATATGACTAATAGATTGTGTCTGAGTAAGAATTTCATAAGCTGGTTATTTCTCCAGAATTAATGGTCACATTCCTTGGATGGTAGCACTGCTGATAGTAGTCAAACTGACAGAATTCAAGAGGATGGCCATTATTTCACTTTGAGATAGATGCAGTTCCACAAAAGGAATTTCATTTGCTGCATAAAGAAAATTTATGTAGCATTTTATATTTTTACTGCTTTCCCTTTCTTAATTCTATCAGTTAGGTTAATTAGACAAGTAAAATATAACCTACCTGGCCATAAACACATGCTTTTTTTGAGGGAAATAGTCAGAAGGAAGTGGTGTGTGTGTGTACATGATTACCCATCATGTGCATATGCGCATTCACACACAGTTTTATAAGTTATATTTTTAAAATGTATGGAAATAAACTTTTAGAAGCAGAATATGTAGATGTGTTTTTGAAATGAAAGTATAAGAGGGTTTATTTTTCAGGTGTCCTCATTGTTCAGACCTCAAAATGAAAAGAGTGGAAAAAGAGACTGTTTATATGTCAGGGAAAAGAGTGAGTAGAATCAAAGTGATAAGCTATAGGTGTAGAAAGAGAACCATTTAAGAGGGAATTCATAGAAAGCCATAGAGAAGAGTTATAAGACAGGAGGCAATGATCAATTCTGGTCAGAGATGTTTCCAAAAACTTCCTGAGCAGAAAGGTTAAGTAAGCAGAAGCTAGAGGATCGGGAAGCCAGAAAATAATGTATCATTGTATCCTAAAGGATTGGAATGATGGAGGTAGTTGAAACCAGCCCCATCCCAGTGAGTAAACCATGAAAAGTGGTGGGATCAGTGAATATACACTCTCTAACAGACCTTATGTGAAGGGAAGGAGATCAGACAATAACTCAATCTAGTAAAGACCAGTGTGTACCTGTGCCATTCACTATAGGTGTTGCTAGACATGAGTGACTGGTGAGTACTTGGAATGAGACTAGTGTGAGTTAAGATGGTGATCTATGTAAAATCTATTTTATATAGATTTTATGTAAATCTATGAAATCTAGATTTCAAATTGGTGTGAAAATAATACAAAATATTTCATTGAACATTTATATTGATTACATGTTAAAATTATAATTTTGACATATTGAATGAAATATGTATTGTTAATATTAACTTAATCTGTGTATTTTATTAATAAGTTCATTGAATTTTTTTAAATTGTGAATTTGGTTACAATTGTCACTTATATTGGACAGAAAATGCTGGTCTGTAATCTATCTCTAATTTGCCACCTCAATTTTTGACAGTAATATATGAGTGAAAATCAGAAACCATTCTGGAAACTCTAATTTTTTCCTGCATTGACTTAGAAGTGTGATTTGTTAGAATTGAAAGAACATGCGCTCCTGGATCCAGCTTTGCTACTAACTAGCTAGATAGCTCCAGGCAAGTTATTTAACTTCTGTGAGTCTTGATTTCCTCATCCATAAAATGAGAATCATAATACTCACCACATAGGATGATTGTGAGGATTAAATGTGAATGTAAAGGGCAAAGTTCATGGCATATAATTTGTACTTAATAAATGTTAGTTACCTTCTTTCCTTTCTGTGTGGCATATAACTCTGTTAAAAGAGACTGAATTGACTATACTATAAACTTCAAAATCAGAGAAGGATGTGGGGTCAGGAAAAAAAAAGAAGAAGAAAGATCACTGACTGAAAATAAAACAGGCTCCTGAGGTTATAAAAATAACTGAAAATTGCTTTAGAAGGAAAAAGAAATAAAATTCATTCAAATACAAAAATAGATATATTTGTATCTATATGCATGTGCATACAAATGCATATATATATTTACATTTCTATATGTTCATATAGATGATAAATATGAGTTTGTGTATATTTCTCAGTTGATCATATGAAACAGTGTATAGGTATCAGTTTTATAAAGTAGAATGCATTCACATAGTCAAATGTGAGTGGTGTTATTACTATTGTGTAAAACTACATCCATTATAAAATAATAAAAGGAGAAAAAAGTGGCAATGCCAGGTAAAAAAGAATTTAAAGAGAGATGGTAAAACATGAGGAAGAAAAACAGAGCAGGTCGAAAAATCTTGCCAAAATTTGCCAAAGTAGAAGACATGCATCAAATGTATGCTATCCACAGTTTTCCACTTTTTCAGACTTCACATGCCTTGAGAGAATGGTCTACTCAAGAGCAGACGCAAAATACAAATCTATATTCTTAGGAATCTTGTATTTTAAGTGAAATAGGAGAGTGGTAAACAATATTCAAGATAAATCAAGATAGGTAAAACACATATTGTTAGTTATTAATTTCAAGTAAAAAAAAAAAACAGAGGGCTAGAACATGTTGATGGAGAAGTTTGCAGTGTTTGAATATGCAGGCCAGGCTGATGAAAAAGGTGAATTAGAGTAAACATGCCAAGGAAATATGTGTAAAAGTCATAGGGGATTCTAGAGAAAGTATATTAGGCAAGTGCAAAGATCATTATCTGGGACTTTTGGAATAACATGAAGGCCTATGTGATTGGAATCTAGTCAGAGGACAAGAGGAAGGAGCAATGTGGTCAAGATTCAAAGGTGATTAGGGATATTTTCTAGGATTTAAAATTACCTGTTCTGACTTGTTTTGACTAACTTGACCTGAATTAATTTTATTTAATTTTGCAAGTTAAGGTTATTTAACTTTCAATTTTTACTTTGAGATGGGGATTTTTTGGTACTTTGAATAGAAGAGTGACATGATCTTAACATCTACTAATATAATCACTGTGGCAGCCTTCTGAAAGGAATATATGAAAGACTCCGACTGGCAGGTTAATAGTAGAGGTGGTAAATGTTGGTCTATATTTATATTTGAAGTACAGCAGAAGGACTTGCTAGTGTATTAGATATGGGATGTGATTAAAAGAGAACAAGCGAGATGACTTCAAGATTTTGTCCTAAGCAACTTATCATTTACGGAAGTGGGAAAATCTTCAATAGATTCGGAAAGTTGAATAAAAATGATAAGAATTCTATGTCTAGAAGTGTTGTATTTGAGGTGTCTTTAAACATTTAAGAGGAACTGTAAGAAGTGTAATTCTAGAGTTCATGAGAAATGGTTAGCTCGAGATCTGTTTTGGGGAGACATTTGTAAGTATATGGTACAAAAGATATGAATTTGAATGAATTACCCAATGGAACATTGAAGATAAGGACAAATGGAGATAGAAGGGGCATGGAGGGAATAAGAAGATGATAAGCCAAAGGGCTAGAAAAAAAAAAAACTATTCTGACATATCAGAAGCCAAATAAATTGCGGATATTGAATCTAGAGGCCTTGCCTAGGTCACATGCTATTACTAGGATATCGGATGTCAGGACACGGGAGTGACTGCTATTTTTAACGACCTTAAAATCAATTAATCAGTTTTGATGGAGAGGGAAAAAACCCTGATTGGAGAGAGGTCAAGCAAATTTGGGAATAAGAGACTTGGAAACTATCACTAGAGATAACTGAGGAGGGGGAAGGGATATAGTTTTATTGTAAAGAGAAGAATAAAAATGGGACAATAACTGAAGAAGGAAGTGGAATGGAGAATTGTGGGTTTTTTTAAAAGATTTATTTATTTATGCATACAAGAATAGAGGTATAGGCTAGAAGTATGCGGGGTGCAGTGAGAAGATTCACCATGACAGAGTGGGGAGCAGAACAGGTAGATTGAAAGACACTGCTCAGGGGAGCAGCAGGTGAACAGGAGAGGTCGATCTGCTGCGCCATGTGGGTCCCCTCTCTAGCTGCACATCAAACTTGTGCTGCAGTGGCTGTGGATAGCTTCATAGTGCTGTGACTCTACCCCTTGAGTCATCAGGGAGGCACTGTGTTGTTGTTGTTTTTTTTTAATAAGATGAAAAAAGTATGAGCATAATCATACTTTTGCTAATGATGAGTGAAAAGAGGTAAATGTGAATATGCCTTAAAATGGCAAGAATTTTCAGAATCTTTACTAAGTGAGAGAAGATGGGAAATGCTGTTCAAGAGGAGTGATTGGTCTTAGCTAGGAATGCAGTTAACCCATAGTAGTATATTATCTAATGTAAGGTCCTAGTTGCAATCAAATATATAATGATTGGTTCTATTTTTTTTTTTTTTTACTAGCAAAACAGGAGACACAATCATTGGTCTTATTTGCTAATGATTTTTTTCGTATCTGTCCTCTACTTCATTAACTCCTTTAGTCCTTACCTAATAATTTGATTTTAATCCTTGTTAGATTCAAAGTGTGATTCCAAAATAAAATGAGTCACAATTTTCTGGATTACTTGAAAAATGTAGATTTCCCAATTTAGAACTAATAAACCATTCATTCCTGGGAAGTAGTCAGGAATTTGAATTTTTAGCAAGTTCTCCTGGTAGTTCTGAGAGACTGTAAATTTTGAAAAGTACTACCCTTTCCCTTTTACATTTCCTCAGTAATGTATCTTATTCATTGCCCCTACGAGTTGTTGCACTTTCATAAGAATGTCTTTATCTGCATTTAGTAGAGAATTTTGCAAACATTGATTCTATTTGATTATATAACACTGGTGAATGTATTTTTGGAGTGTTAGTTTTCTGACCCTTCAGGGACTGAAGAAAAATTATTCCCACATATTAAGAACAAAAGCCTAATTATTTTCCAGATTCTAGATAAACATCATAATAATGAAGTACCTACTGAATTGTCACCATTAAATCATATCATGAGCATGTTATATAATTTTAGTGAAATTAGTTCATTCTACAAGTTTCCCAATAAAAAAGTTATGTCTTAGGCTATTTTATATGCTGAATTGCTAACAAAATTTTAATAGTAGGCGTAAATATATATATTTTAATTTAAAAGCCAATTCATAAATATTTTACATATATTAAAATATATTTCATACAAATCTAAAGAAAATACTAAAGAACATTTCCTAACCAGTTTCTTCTTCCAACACAAATATAAAATACTAACAAGTTTGTTCAATATGTATTATCTTTTATTTTTCTCCATCCTATATATAATAAATTTTGGAATAAAGAACTCCCATCACACATATTGAGATTGTTAGAGGTATAAGAAAGATTCCATTAGAATGGAATTTAGCATGATTGGGCATAGGAAAATACATACAAAATGGAAGTGGTAGGTATCATAAGAAAATTTTATGACAGATGATATACATTTGAAGTCATGAACTTGAGTAAATGTAAGTGCGGAAGAATGTAGAGGAGGGAGCAAGGATAGGTTAGAATGAAATAATTATAACTGAAGCTTTATTTCTCTTTGTTGGTAGATAACTTATTTTTAATCAGGATAGTGTTTTTTAAAAGTATGTTGTAATAATTTTGAAGTTATTAGTATTCTGGAAACTCTAGAAAATTGTAATAAATTTTATCTTACAGTGCTGTTGCTACTATTTTCTAATTTTGGTGTATTCCTTATATTTACTTTACAGCTGGATTGCTTAATGTCTGACAGTAATGCTACATAAGCTTAGTAAATGTCCAACAGAAATGAGATGCAGTAGAAAAAAATTCAAATTGTTCTTATTTACATAATAATTTCTTTGAGTCATATTCTTTATATTATGATTTCTAAAATATGTTTCCAAATTACTTTTAGCAATTAGTGGCTTAATGTTCAGCTGTCTGCTCAATAGATATTTCTGCACTTTGTGGACAAGAGTACCTTTTGCTAGCTGAAGTGGGATTTGAGATTATAGCACCAGCAGGCAATTTCTTGGACAAATTACTATTTGGGCCACTAGTGTGGAGGAAGGGAAGAATGTTTATTGCACTATTGAACTGGCTCATGCTTCTATAACCAAAGATTGTGCCAGAGGCCACTGTGCTGGGAAACAGTCCAAGAGAAGCTATACACCTTCTGTTTTGAAAGACTTGTCTCTGTACCAATAACACATGTTGGTGTTCAGAGAGAAATTGCTGAATTTATTTTGTAAGAACAGTGGGAAAATTTAGCTTCATAGATTGGAAAATTCAACATTTCCATGACAATGTATACATGGAATATCATATTCTCTCTATTTTCTATTAAAATCATTTCAATACTGTTTTATAATGCTAGACATATTTCACTAGTAAATATAATAATATACTGTTCTATTTTACTTACCATCCCAAACCTCTTTTAAAAATTTGACCTGGCCTCTCTGGTGGCGCAGTGGGTTAGGCAACGCACTATGAAGAACGCACTACGAAGCAAACCGCAGCCACTGCAGCACGAGTTCAATCAGTGGTGTCGGCCAGGGCCGGGACCTACATGGCGCAGGCAGACCTCTCCTGCCTCACGCGCTGCTCCCCTCAGCAGTGTGTTTCAGTCAGTCTGCCTGTTCCGCTCCCCACTCTGTCTCTGGTGAATCCTCTCACCACCCTGGACTCTGGCCTGTACCCTAGCTCTTGTATAAATAATCTTTAAAAATAATAAAAATTAAAATAAAAAAATTAAAATTTGACCTGTAACCACTTTCCCATCCCAACTATCCAGATATACCATGCAAAATTTTAAGGTGATTTTTAATTTAATTTTATTGAGGTAAACATCGGTTTACAATTTTGTAGATGATTTCAAGAAACAGGTTCATGCCTCTTCAGATGTACGCTACCACACCACACCGACCACCAAAGCACCCATAGTCCTTCACAATAGACCACTAGTTTTAAACAAATTGAGGCCACCCTCCTGGCATAGAGGTTAAGTATCATCACTATTATGCTAATGCTGCTGCAGCCTGAACTCTATCCATGTTCCAGTAGCTAGCCTACATGGTGTTGCAGACCTCACCTCTCTCACTGGCTATTCTCCTCAACAGAGTATTTCAATAGATCTACCTGTTAAGCTCCCCACTCTGTCTCTGATGAATCCACTCACCTCCTGTACCTCTGGCTTACACCCCAGGTCTTCTATGCATAGGTAAATAAAACTTTAAGAAAAAAATAAAGTAATTACTTACACATTTTTCTGTAAGAACATGAGATTCAACTCAGAAATTTCTATAGGAGTTGAAGAAGAAAACAATTGTTATCATATCACATTATGTTTTCATATTTTAGAGTAAGGTGACTTCTAATCCTCAATCTAAGATGAAGATATTAAAAAATAATTTCAAGAAAGTATCCAGATATTGGATGTCGTGATGGTTTAATCCTTCAACAGAATCACAAAGTAGATAGCCAGACAATTCTCTTACAATGTAACTTTCCACTCCAAGACATATTCTTTTATTTTTTTTCTTTTAATATAAACTTTTTTAAATTTACATATATTTGACATCAATTGTAATCCCCAGGTATTCCCCATCACCGAAACACCAGTGCACCATCACCTCAGTCCCCCATGCTCCTGTCTGCCTTCCACCCTTTCCCTCCTCCCTCCTCACCAAGTGTCCTCAATTTGTCCTTTGCTTTTCATTTTTGGTTTTTGTTTCTTTATTGTGGCTATTATTATTATTATTGTTCTTATTCCTTTCCTCGATCCTTATTTGGTTCCCTCATAGTCCTCCTAGGGGAGGAAACATCTGGTATTTTTCTCTTGCCTTCTCACTTACTTCATTGAGCACAATCTCTTCCAGTTCCATCCATGTTCCTATGAATGCATCTAGTTTTTCATTTCTGATTGCTGAGTAGTATTCCATTGTGTATATGTACCACAGCTTCCCAATCCACTCATCTGTTTTTGGGCATTTAGGTTGTTTC
>JAGFMF010012021.1:5989675-6017473 GCA_019455555.1 Galemys pyrenaicus
GTAGGATGACCATTTTGATGATGTTAATTCTTCCAATCCATGAGCAAGGGATATTTTTCCATTTCTTTGTATCTTCTTCTATTTCTTTTAGCAATGTTTGTAATTTTGTTTGTTAAGGTCCTTCACCTCTTTTGTTAGATTTATTCCCAAGTATTTAAATTTTTTGGTTTCAATTATAAAGGTGATTTTTTTTTATTTCTTCTTCTTCAGCTTGGTTGTTTGTATAAAGGAAGGCTACTGATTTTTGTGTTTTGATTTTGTATCCTGCTACTTTGCTAAACCGGCCGATTAGCTTGATTAGATTTTCTGTATAGCTTTTGGGGTCCTCTATGTATATTATCATATCGAAAGACATATTCTTTTAACCAAGAAGCTCTATCTGAGTAATAATTTGGTATTTTAATAATCACCATAAATCTTCATCCAACATTTCTGATCCACAAGATTCATATCATATGCCTTTTGTTTTTACTGATAATCTTTTCCTCAAATAAGGGCAATGACAGAGGAAATAATTTTTCCATAAATGATCCATGCAATTGTAAAATAAAACTGGAGTTAACTCAACAGTAATTTCTTCAAAGCATGACACAGTTCACATTTCAGGACAGCTTTTGATGAGGCCCATCACCAAATCGATACTCTAGCTTTTTACCTTGGATTACTCAGTAAGAGTAACTCTGGAAGCAACTTCTGGGTCCAGTTAGCAATTGAGGAATTCAATTATTCTGTGACTCTTCTTTAGAATGGATCTTAAAAGTCTATTCGTCTGGGCACACAAGCTATAGCTATGACCTTCTCTTGCTACCTTAAAGACACTGTCTGATAGAGCATTTGTTCAAAATTGTCTAAAGTGCTCCATGGTCCCATACTCTTCTCTAACTCAATAACTTTCCATTTTGTTCTAAAGCAGACTGTAAGTTCCCCAAACTCCTAAAACTCAATGTTAAGTCCTTATGTTTTTTGAGGTTCCCTAATAAGAAGTTTTCTAGATAAAACTATCCTGGTAAACTAAAAATGTAAGCATAGAAAAGTAAACACAAATATTCTCTTTTTAACAGTAAAAGAGTATCCAAAAGTTCACATGTAGATACAGTTCTGCTAATAATTTTAGATACTCACAGACTATCAGAATTTAATTCCTTCTTGTCTTTGTGAGCCTAGCTAGAAGTTTGTCTATGTTAAATATGTTTTTTCAAGAACAAACTTTTGGTTTCATTGATCTTTTAGACTGCCTTTTTTATTTCTATTCTGTTTAATTTTGATCTAATTTTTATTGTTTCCTTCTTCCTACTGGCTTTTGGTTTTGTTTGTTGTTCTTTTCCAGGTTCCTACGGTATAAAGTTTAGATTATTTAAGATCTTTCTTTTTTTTTAAAGATTTATTTATTTATGCATATAAGCATTGGGGTACAGGCCAGAGGTGTAGGGGGTGAGAGGATTCACCACAGACAGAGCAGGGAGCAGAACAGGCAGGTCAACAGAAGTACATTGCTGAGGGGAGCAGCGGGCACAGCTGGAGAGGTCTGCTGTGCCATGTGGGTCCCCTTCCCAGTCGGCAGCAGGGATCGAACTCGTGCTGCAGTGGCTGAGGTTTGCTTCATAGTGTGTTGCTTAACCCACTGCGCCACTAGGGAGGCCCCTTAAGCTCTTTCTTTTGACATATGTGGAAGTATCGGGACACTTGTTGGAATGCTATAGGTGTGAGAGTCTTATGGCTCTTGTTGCTGGTCTCACATATCCTTCCTGTCTTGTGATGGGCATGGTTTTTTAAGTACTCTTGATAGTTAAGGATAATCTCCTGGTTAAAACCTGATCATGCATTGGATCTATCCTTTGTGTAGGCACATGAGCACCTTGAACCTTCCTAAGCAGCACTGTTAAAATCTTCCCTGCTGACATGGCTCAGGTGAGGATTTAATGAATATCTCCTCCACAGTATCAGAAGTGCTCCAGAATTTTAACATTGTGTAATGGTATCTGTTAGTTCTTTTTGGTGTTTTCTCTCACTATGAGATAGCTATAGAGCTTCTTGAGAAGCTGAGAAGGAAAATTAGGCCTGCTTTCCAAGATAATCTTCCTAGTTTGACTCAGTAACAATATCTGGGCAGACTAAGACTAGGACTTCATTTCAGCCTTAGGAAACAAAAAAAAGCAGGGCTGTGGGGACTATGAAGTACCTGCAGCCACCGCAGCATGAGTTTGATCCCTGGCCAGGGAGGTGACCCACATGGCGCAATAAACCTCTCTTGCCTCATTCACTGCTTCTCTCAGCAGTGTGTTTCAGTCGATCTGCATGTTCTGCTCCCCACTCTGTCTCTGGTGAATCTTCTTACCCCCAACACTCTGGCCTGTATTCCAGTTACCCTATGCATAAATAGATAGATCTTTGGGGGGGAAAAAGGCAGAGTTTAAATCATGGAGGTTTCAACTAGTGTACTCCATGACTTTCCAGGGTTTAGAATGCTAAAATGAAGTATAAAGAATAAAATGCTATTGATTGTTCAGGCTTTTTCAAGACTAATAAGAGAAGCTATTTTTATCTGGCAGTTTTAGTACAACAGATTTCAGCCTTCCCTCTCCCTTTACCTAAGTGCCTGAGGAATAAGACAGTAACATAAATAACAATGTTCAAAACTCCATGATTATCAATATGAAACTAAAACTCTCCCCTACAATTTTCAGCTCACTTTGTAATGAATTGGTGATTTGGACGTTTAATACTTGAAGTAATTTAAAATAAAACCCAAAGGTAACAGTTATAACATTTAGATGACAATTTGTGTGTAGTCACACACACACACACACACACTCACACATATACACCCCTCAGATGAAAGTGAGTACTTTAAACATACACCTGACAGTTAATTTTACTAAAACCCTGATTTGATTGTGTTGTTTTTCTTGAATCTGTAATCTATGATGGATTTTCAATGCTTCTAACATAAATTCTACACTTTTAAACACGTATGTAAAAATCTCAGCCAAGTAGAAATTCTAGGGAAAATTATTGAAGGCACATGTTGACCACCAAATGTACTTCAAACTCTGCCTTTGACTCCAGACATATTCTTAGAAGACTAATTGAGTCACCAGTTTATCTCCTACTTGAATTTCTAGGATATTTCACTTGAAGTTAAGCTGTCAGCTTGCGCTTAAGGGAATAATGGGGAGAGAAAGAACAACCTTATTGCTATGTCAGCTGCAAAATTCTGCTAAATATATTCATCATATTACACAACTTCCTTTACATAAAATGTAATATAAAAATTGTCCTTTTTATTTTATGCAGAAGATACTCTGTTGTCTCCAAGAAAATGATATTTTAAGAAAATAATTTTCCTTCAGTTTCCTTACCTAATTTCTCTTTGCTCCTGACTCCTTCCTATTCCCATTTCTCTGCTTGAAAAATTCCTATACGCTCTGAAAGACCCAGATCAAATCTTCCTATACGGGGTTTCCTACCGTCACCTAAAAGAATGCTTTCCCTCTGACAAGAAGCCCACCATATTTTGAGCATGTGTTTATTATAAACACTTCATATCGCCTTCAATTACTTGCCCTGCTGTTTTATTTTATGATGGTAATTCCAAGAGATTGGAGGCCCTGTTACTTCCCTAGGACTCCCATATTAAATTACCACATATTTTTCACAATTCAGATGCTAAAAGTTCAGATCAGGTGTCAACAGGGTTGGCATCTTCTGAAGCCTTTCTCATTGACATACATAACTGCCATCTTCCTGTGTCTTTATATGGTCTTCCCTTTGTGTGTGTCTATATCCAAATTTCCTCTTTTTTAAAAAGTCACTATTTTTATTGGGCTAAGGTCCATCCTCTTGACTTCATTTTAAAATAGCTACCTCTTTACTATCTCTGAATCCGGAGATATCTCTGAATACAGTCATATTCTGAAGTACTCGGGGTTGGGATTTCAGCATAATGAATTTTAGGAACACACAATTCACTCTATAATAGTGCTGCATGTTTCATTTCATTTCTAACTCAAACTTTTAACTGTATCCCTGACATATATTAAGAACAATGAAATATTTCTTAATGGGAGTTATATAAATGAAAATATAGGTTTTATTATATTATGGTATTGGTTATTACTCTAGGTTTTATTATATATGGTATTTTAAAAGATTTTGTTAATAATATATTTTTAAAAACACACCCATGCATTTTGTATATTATAACAGTTAAAACACTGTTTCACCAACCCTTATGGAGCTTAGTTTTATGAAGTTGGGGACTTTCATAGCAGTTTTGTAATGCTGCCACCAAGTGACACCTAAATGAAACTGTCTCCACATATTATGCAGTTTTTACTGAGATTGAGGATGAGTCACTCTTAAAAATTCTCAAAGACTTACAGTTTTGGTATTTTTGCATTAAAAAATCAATTGCTTTTACTAACACAAAAATGTAATCATTGTTCGAGAAACTATCAACAGGTACTTATATACAGCAATATTTTAAAGACAACAAGGTTGTATTCACAGTTCTTTGATAAAATGCTCATAAGGCTAGATGTAAAAAAATAAATGATAACTTATGCTTAACTTTAATTTTGATCACAATCCTATCTTGATTTCATTCAGGGAGGATTTCTTTGTTTATTATTTAGTTAGGTCACAGAAAAAGGAAAAGATATTGGCAGTTTTCTAATAAGGAGAAATGGTTGATATTTCCCTTATAATTTGGAGTTGTAATGTAGTGGACATTTCTGGTTATGAATTAAACTGACCCATCTGCACCTGACAAAAGTTAAGTGATAGTTGTGCACTGAAATTGTACTTCCAAATTATGCTTCCGTTCATTCATCCAGCTATCCATTTGTCCTGTAAGTCTATAAATACCATTTGTCAAAGATCTCTCCATAGTCCCACCTATATAAAAGATACTCTACCCAACCCAATTATTTTTTTCTGTAATACCACAACATTTTTTACTCTGTATTTGTCTGATTGACTTGTTTGTTGTTAGCAATATTTTACTAGCAGGTAACCAGTAAACTGTATTGCCATCACCTATAAGGGTATTAAGTATAATGTAGGTTATTAATAAAAGCTAATGAATAACATTTCATTATTTGGAGTGAATTAAAATTTCACTGAGTCTTTTCACCAACTGCCTTCCTCACATGGGACGAGCCTATAATGACTGTGAATCTTTTCAGCTGTTTCACTAGAAAGAAAAATCAAGGAATTGCTGCACTAGATACTTAATCTATTTTTGTTTTGTTTTGTTGTTTTAAAGATTTTATTTAATTTTGCATACAAGAGCTGGGGTACAGACCAGAGGCACGGTAGTGAGAGAATTCACAATAGACAGAGCAGGGAGCAGAACAGGCAGATCAACAAAAAAACACTGCTGAAGGGTGCAGCAGGCGAGGCAGAAGAGGTCTGGAGCACCATATGGGTCACCTCCCTGGCCAGGGTTCAAACTAGTGCTGCAGTAGCTGCAGAATCCCCACAATGCAGAACTCAATCTCTTGCGCCACCAGGGAGGCCCCGATACTTAATCTGTTTTATGTAAAATATTTTTATCCTCCTCTGTCTTGCCTATGCTCTCCAGATACGTCTGTTATTTTAATATCATATTTTGTTAATTTGAAAAATCATGATTTTAATATCATAACATATAAAATTGGAATGTAGCTTTGAATTGATGAGAAATTGCAGACACTATTGTACAGGTGGTGGTGGTGGTAATATGTGAGTCATTGCCATCACATGCACAAACTTGACTGTACCTTTTTGCATCACTAAATACTTTCATTCTCTTGAGATTTCAATCAACATTTTAAGAATTATTTGAGGTGGGGATCTAACTTCTGATATTATATAGTCTGAAAATTTTCCAGTGAACCTTCTGGAAGTTCAGAGCACCACAAGCAGTAACATTACAGAATGAGTGTCAGTGACATGGAAGAAAATCACAGAAACAAATGTGGAGCACTCTTGTTAAATCTCACAATATCAATGCTCCAGTGGCACAAGGGCAATAGTGCACTGGGAAATGCAGGTGTCAATAACATTAAAAAATGGCTAGGAAGGTTGCGCTCTAAAAATTTACTTTAAGAATAGTTTTGTTTTCTGTGTACATATTTTAATTTTCCCACAAGAGTGATGTATGTATACTTACATTAAAATTAGTCTAAAATGTTAGGGTGAATGTAAAATTAAAATTATAAGTAAGAAGCAATTTATCATAGTTGAGTTGGTAACATATGTTCATCTTGATCAAATAAGATAGTATTTCAAATATGATGTCATGTGAGTGTCAATAAATGGAATATTGATTGCTTACCAAATGCCAAGCACTGTGTTAGATATTGAAGATAGAAGAGTGGAAAAAAAAGAATCCACTTAACTGCCTTCATAAAACTAGCCTGGCTTCCCTAGCTAAAATCATCCACTTCTTCCAGACAAGAGATAACAAGTGCAATTAGAAGCTAGTTTTTGAATGTGTCAAGATAGATATAATAATCTCAGTACAATTAGATTTGTTAATCATTTTCCACTGACTCTACCTTGTCTGAAAGAATGTGTAAAGAGATCATTTTAAAATGGTCATATATTTAGCAAATATATATTATGAATATTGTAAATAGTTTCAACAAGAAAAATCTCAAAATCATGTTATTTACTATTTCTTCCTTTGGATTTACCATAGGTAATAGCTCTGACTATTTTCTCTCTCAATGACTTCTTGTCTTGATGTCATACCTAAGTGCAGTAATGTATTCTGCAAGCTTTGTCTCTTTCTTCCTTATCTAAACTCTAAAAATATATAATACTTCTTTTAGCATCAGAACATAAGAAATTAGATCTCAAGTTTTGAATTAATGTGTTTCTAATTAAATGTATCATTTACCTTTTTCTTCTTATTAAAAGTTTTATATTTTAAAATCTTCTTTTGGAAGTTAGAAAGTGCTCCATAAAAAAATAGATATTTTCATTCTCCAGAGAAATTTACTCACTTTACCCATCAGGAAAAAAAATCTTGTAAAATCTGATTTTTTGGAATACATTGAAATACAGAAATTATATGATGACTTGATCAAGTCTGGTATCACATTATGTTAAGAGTATAACAGATCCTGGACAGTGTATCCAAAACTGTTAAGTAAGTGGCCTCAATGTATGTTTTCTTTATCATTTTAAGTATGTGGAACTCTTTTAACAGTGGTCATCTTCTATCCATAGCACCCAGCATATGCCTAGAGCCTAAAATACTCTTGAATAAATGCTTAGTCAGTTACTAAGATACCTGCTCATGGGTACAAACTTTGTAACCAAGGTATACAAATTTGAAAATTGACTCTCTTGCTTGACCCACTGTGTATTTGGATAAGCTGTTTAACTCCCTAAGCCAGAGTTGAAGGACTATTTATAAAACATAATGTTATTGAAAATTAACTTTCTAATGCATGAGTCTACATACATTTAGCTGTATAACCTAACATATAAGTGTTGGGTGAATGTGTCCTAGCATAGTATATGTACCATTATTATTATTATTATTAGTTGAGAAACTATATGGAAAATAATTGTAGAAATCAATGCAATGACATTTAGCATATTTCTTGAGTACAAATGCTGTGTCAAACATTGCTCCAGAAGCTGGAGTCTGTTTTAGACAAGATTTTAGACAATACAGAAGCAAGCAATAAATGCTATAAAGAAATCAAGTAAGATAATATGACAGAATACAAGCAGGGCATGGAGAGAATGGGTGTTTTGCAACACTAGATGTCAAACATAGCAAAGGCTTCTTGAGAAAGTAACATATTACTAAAACTTAAGTGATAAAAAAGAGAGGCTTGCAAATATTTCAGGGAAGAAGATTTCAGATAGTGAACAGAAAGAGCAAAGATCAGATAATAAGAAAAAGCAGCAACATTTTCAGAACCATAAAGAAAACCACTAGGAAACAGGAAAGAATGGGACAGCTATTAGATAATATCTAAGAGGAAAGTAGGTAGCCTCATACAGAAAGCACAAAAGGCCCGATTAGGAGATTTGAATTTTATTTATAGTGTGGTAGGAGACATTGGGATGTTTCAGGTGGCAGGTTGGAGGTAATGACAAACAAAACTCAGAAGTGGCAGAAGAAACAAACAAACAAAAAAAAGCGAGCAGAAGACAATATTGTTTGATATGATAATATTCTCCAAACTGATTGTCAAATTCAATGCAATCCCTATCAAAATTCCAGCTGCCATTTTCCCTTATTTTGCCAATTTATAATGTGACCTAATTCAAACAGAAAGACAAATGACCCAGAATAGACAAAATGACTCAAAAAGAACAAAGTTATAGGACTTTTAATTCCTAGTTTCAAAACTTGCTACAAAGCTAAAGTAATCAAGATAGTGTAAACCAGCAAAAGGACATGCATATAGATCAATGCAATGTAACAGAGGGTTAAGATATAAACCCTTACATTTGTGATCAGTTAATTTTTTTACAAGGATGCTAAGACAATTTAAAGGAGAAAGAGTAAGTCTTTTAACAAATGTTTTGTGGTTAATGGTATGTCCACATATAAAAGAGTAAAGGTGATTGATCCTCTCCTTCACACCATGTATAGAAGTAAACTAAAAAATGGATTACCGAAGTGTGCTTTGGTGTGGTGGTATGATTTAGTAACAGACATCTGAAGTGGTGTGAATCAATTCCCTTTGAACATATAGTGTTGTAAACCAATGTTACTCAAAAAAGTTACAGAAAAAAATTTTTAAAAAGTATCCATCATAGAATGAAATATAAGAACTAAAACACTAAAATTCTTATAAAAAACACTAAATCTTCATGACTTTGGGCTAGGCAATAGTTTCATAAACATGAAAATAACAACTCTAGTGACTAAATTTCATTAAAATTTTAAAAAATATACTCTAAAGGACACCATCAAGAAAATGAAACAGTACCCCAGAGTAGGTGAAAAATATGTAAATAATATAGCTGAAAAGGGATTTGTATTCAGAATATATAAAGACCTGAAGCAACTCAGTAATTAAAAGACAAATCAATTAAATAATCAAAAGACATAATCAAAAAGACATTTGACAAAGACAATATAAAAATGGGCAATAAGCACATAAAAAGAGGCTCAACATCATTTGTAATTATGCAAATCAAATGCAAATGTAACCACAATGTGATACTACTTCACATTCATTATAACTGTAATCACACACACACATACAAGAACAAAATAATTGTTGGTGAGGATGTGAAGAGATTGGAAGGAACCCTCATACATTGATGTTTGGATTGTAAAAGAGTAGAGCAATTTGAAAAAACTTTGGCATTTTCTCAAAATGTTAAAGTTAACTTATGACCTCATAGTTCAACTCCTAGGTATAAACCAAAGAGAATTGATAATTTGCCCACAGAGAAAGTTGTATGAATATTTACAGCAGTTTTATTCATAATAACTAAAAGGAAGAAACAGCTTAAATGTCCATCACTGAATGAATGCATAAAGAAATTGTGTTCTGTAAATATAATGGAATACTATTCATCCAAAAAATGAAATAAAGTGCTGATATAAACTTAAATAAAATTTAAAAACATTATGCTAAGTGAGAAATAAAACATAAAGGTCATGTGATTCTTTACATGAAATGTCCATAATAAGCAAATTTATCAAAATAGAATTTAAGTTAGTAGTTGCCAGGGGATAGGGAGAGTGGAATAGGGGAGTAGCTATAATAGATAACATTTTCCTTTTAGGGAGATAGAAATGTTTTGAAATGAATCAGAGGTGGATGAGCCTTCTTAAAGATTTGTCGGTTGTTTGTAAGAGTTCAGTGGCTGTTTGAATGTAGGAATTTAAAGTATATTTTGTTCATCTGTGTAACATCATCAGATATAACCATATCTTGGTCAGACTATTGACTACTAAATATTTGAGGAGTTCATTCACCAATAGATGTTTTTTAAATGAAGACTATCTCTAATTATCACATTATCTTGAGAATGAAAACAAAAAAGGGGTGCGTGTGTGTATCCACACCTACATTGATCATATTAAGGTAACAAATATGATTGACTTTTACTAGAATATGATTCCTGTGTGTGTTGTACTTACTATTATACCCAAGAGTAGCGATTATATTATCCCTAAAATTAATAAAATATTGTTAAATTAACAAAACCATTCACAACAAGTATATAAAACATGATGGTAAAACATTACAGTTGAGTTGGGCTCGAGGTACAGATTTTGTAATATCATACTAAAAATTAAAAAAAATCTTGAAAGAAGATAAATCACTTAGGGAAAAAAAATAAGTGGAACTGGAGTCCTGTCCAATGTTTATCCAGCGGTTCAATCAAAAGGAACTATAATCCAAATTAGATGTTCATAATTATTTTCTATTAAGTTCTGATTTGCTCACCTCTAGTCTAGAAATTGTTTGTTACAAAGGTAGAAATAAGAGAGTGCACTAAGGCTTGGAAAATTGCTTTAAGGCTTCTAGAAAATACACCGCAGAAATAGAAATTAGATGCTGCACTCTAAGTATTGTAGGATAATTAAAATCAACTCCCAAGTGAGATTATCTTGAAAACTAGATGCGCTCTCTGTCCTATCCAGTGGAGATTGAATTCAGTAAATTAATTTGCATTCTGCTCCTTTTAGATAATGTTTCCTAAAGATAATGTTTTGCATCTTTGTCTAATAAAACCAGGTGATTTATACATAGAGCTATTATTTTTATACTATTAGTCACCAATAATATTCCATCAGAGTTGGGTCTCTGATCTGTTACTTAATTGATTTTTCTGTTTCAGTAATATGATGAATATATTAAATCCCATAACCTTCCTTGTCCCGGAGGTGTTAATGAATATTAAACATCCATTCCATTGAGAAATGATTTTCCAATATAGTAAATTTCACACTTATGTAAGCTATAAGAGATGTTAACAATTGTTGCCCTCTTGTGTAATTTTTACTAGTGATATTACTTCATATTTAATAGTTATGAGAGTGATAGAGTGAGAGAGAGAAAGAAGCAGAACTTAATGAAGAGATTGTACTATATTTAGATGGAACCCTACTTGGGATAGGGCAGAAGGATTTACATCAATTAAGTGTGCAGCTCTTGGTCTCAGAGGAGCAGAGAGCTGCATGAGCACATGGGCTTGGCCAGCTAGGACCTAAAAGTGACATGTGTAGTGTTTGATTTGCCAAAATTCTGTAAATATGATTCCTGTTTTAGTTGTCTCCAGAAGCCATGCTTTGCTGTTTGGTAAAGAGCCTGTCCAAGTCTAGCAGCTCATATGGTATTAGAACTTTACCCAATTAAAAAAAAAATGACTCTGTTGGCTTTCAAAATAATTCATTCATTGTCTATTTTTTGGTGTCTGACAAATGCACAAAAGCATCATCCTTTCCTCTGTGAGTCATAGTCGTAGTGTAGTTATCACTTAAAACTAGATAAGGTTACTTCTCACTGTTCCTTTACTTTTGCTATCTTTGTAGCCCAAATTCCTTGACTTTTTCTAAGATCTCCAGGATGTATGAGCAATGTCCTTACCACATCAAATCCAATTCATACATAACAGTTGGTAAAATCATCATTCCTTTTCATGTAAACTTCTAATAATGCTTTCTAGGAATTTTGGAAGGTATACATAGGAGTACATAGATTGTAGTATGGTGGATAAAAACAAATGACCTTAAGACTAAATATATTCAGATAAATCCAGGATGGTAAAGTAGCAGACAATTATTTAAAAAGTGATTTTTCAGGTTAATAGTCCTAAAATTTGCTTCATCCACATGCCCCCCTTTCTATAAATAGTTTGTGGTTATTCGAATGACATCTCAGTGACTATTATCATATTAAGAAATGTAGAAGTCCCATAGAAGGAAACCTAATATCTATCAACATAGAACAGCATTCCTTTCTAACCCTTCATCCAAGATTTTAAAATGCTTAAAAATTACATGGAAATATTGTCAAAAACATAGATCTTGATTTTCTAAGTCTGGGATAGAAGCTAAAAATTTTCTGTTTTCAATAAACTCCCAGATGAGGGACCACACTGAGAAGCAAAGTTCTAAAGAGCACATATAGGAAATGCTGTACCATTCCTTGCTGCCCATCTGTTAGAGGAATTGTCTGTTTCAATCAGATCATTATTAATCTTTCCCTGATAATCTCAAAATTTGAAATGGCTTGAAAGCTTTTTGTGTGATGCTGATAGAAAAGTAAAGGGGCAGTTTGGACAGGGGTTACTGCACTGGTCTGCGTCACACCAAAGGAAGAGCTGATGGAATATACAGCCCCAAACCTTTCTGTAGCCCCTAGAAAAGACTAGGAATAATTCTAGCCATGTAAATAAAACAAATATTCAGCTGAAGACAAATACTGTATTTGTGTGGCTAGAATATAAGTTCTATACTATGAATCAATATACTTGATTGATTTCTTCCCCCAGTCCCTGTATTCCCTCCTTCCTTCTTTCCTTTTTGCAATAGTAGGAATTGTGCTTAGTGAAGAAAGCACTGGTGCCTGATGTACCTAAGTTAAGCCACCAGCTCTGCTGTTTAACACTTGAATGAACTTGGATACTTTAACAACCTAAATCTCCTCTTATATAGAATATTAATTTATTGATGGTTGGAAAAAATTAATAAATTGATAAATATAAAATTCTTGGCAATACTAAGTACTTCATATACACTATCCCCATTCCCTCCTCCATTTAATTCCCTAACACAAGCTACATTTGATAAAACTTCAAAAACACTTCCTAAGCCCTTGGCTTCTTCAGAGGTGGCATGTTAACTGCATGCTTTTTCCTTCTTTCCTTATTGCTCATCCCCATTATCCCTGCTATGATAGCTGTTATCAACACAGGCTTTCAGAGCACACTAATGATCTCCCACTACATCCCCTTAGGCCAGAAGACTCTGACTGTCTTACTCATTTCTGAATTCCTACTACCTGACATAGAGCAGATGTTTAGTAAATATTTTTTGATCGATTGAATAAGTACATTAGCTAATTTCATTTAGCACCATTCTGTGGCTTTTTGTATAACTCCTGTGGTTGAAAACCCAAGTTGAGGAGCTTAAAAACCCTCTCAAAAGTAACCTCTCTTTGAGAATATAATTCTCAGAGTAGTAGTGCTCATTTTCCTGTGATATTATTTCAGACCTTTATTTTAAAAAAGCCTACATCACAAGTCTATTTGTGAATATAGTCTTTGCATTCAATAAAGTGTAAAATTATTCACATTAGTCCATAGGCTCAAGGTTTTTATATATTTTAAAAATTTATTTTATTTATAAATACAGGAACTGAGATACAGGCCAGAGGTACACAGGGGTAAGACGATTCATCAGAGATAGAGTGGGGAGCAGAACAGGCAGATCTACTGAAATGCACTGCTGAGGGGAGCAGGGGGCGAGACAGGAGAGGTCTGCTGTGCCATGTGTGTCCCCTCCCTGGTCAGGATCTAACGCATGCTGCAGTGGCTGCTGATAGCTTCATAGTGCAAAGACTTTATCTCTTGCACCACCAGGGAGGCCCCAGACTCAAATTTTTAATGTCTTTCTTTTCTGAAGCTAGGTAAAAAGGACGGTAATATATTTAATAGAAAGTGCTTTATCCTATAGCCCTGTGGGGCATTGTTAGGAAGTTATTGCCTTAAGCAATACACTGGCAAATTCTGACAAATGTTTGAAGACTGTTTTATGTCAGATAAACATCAAACTGTGAACTGAGTAGCTTTCTTTTCAAGCATATTGGAATCTGATAAATGTCTTAAAAATTGGGTATATATAAAATATATATATTTCATGTACAACCAATAGGAGCATTATCTTGAATTAAAGAGAAAAAGAATTTTTAATAAGTCTTTTGATTACTTTATTTAACAACAAACTTACTTTTCATTATTATAAAATGAAAGTGTGGCAGTTATAATAATTAATGTTTAAACTGGATATTTTATTTGTTTAATGTAATCAATAATAGGTTATCCTATAAAAATGACAAATGAAAGTAATTTAGCATATACACATTTTAGACATAGTGTAATTATCTTAATGTGTAGAGAATTCATCTTATTAAGAGATATCCCTTTCTGCTTCCAGAGAATTTCCATTATTGTATTTTCATCTTGTTCTTGACAAAATATTAAGAATCATATATATCATGCAATTGAAAAATATAAGTTCCTAAGAGTTATTCCTTTAAACATACAATATTGTTAATATATACATTGGACATTAGTGTCTTTTTAAATCACTGAAGATTGTAAAATGAGTGACAAGATGGCATTAGGATATAGTTTAACTGTTCCTCATGGTATGAGTTAAGGGTGACTGGGATCTCTTAATACCATAATAGTAATACTTCTCTGACCAGTTTATAGAACATTCTCCCTTTGTTATTTTACTACTTGGTCTTAAAATTTTTTCTGCATTAAATGGCAATTGTAAAGACACTGTACTACATTATATGAAGGTAGATTAGACTCATGAAAGTCAAGAAATTTGGGGCTGAATTAATTATAGTTACTCTACTTCTCTTTGCTTTCCTTTTATGTAAATTAAATAAAATTTTGTTATGTAAATTATGCCAAGTTGAATATTTTTAGCCACAAATAAAATTTAGTAAAATTAGGTAAAGGGGAGTAAGTTTTTTGTCATTTTGTTTGAATTTTACATACATATTTAGGTCATTTGGGTAATGTTTCACATAGTTCTGAAAGTTCTATTATGGGTTAATAGAAATTCTGGCCAGAATATGATTTCTTTTCCAGTCTTTCCCACTAATCCCTGGTCAGATCTAGACGCATACAGATGTACATAAAAATACTCTATGGAGATATAGGGTCTAAGTGCAGATGCAAAAAAAAATTTCCCTCTTATTCATGAATATTCTTTATTTTCCAGGACATTTACTGTACTTTGAATCTATAAGAAGGGGCAATGCCTAGGGGACAAGGACATATTTGTCTACATGCAAGCTATTTTGGTATTTATTATAGATGATGATTACATGGGGAAATGCCACAAAATACAATTGAACACTAATTGAAACTATTGAGTTTGTTAAATCGTAACTAAGTTCTAAAAGGTAACATATAGAAATGAAATCTACTGAACTCACTTATTAAGTATAATATATTCATTGGGCCTTATATCTCTCATTGCATTAATCACAATTTTTATGAAAGGGGAGAGTGAGAGAAAGAGAAAGATCCAAGGGAGAGAGAAGTCTGTAAAATAGGTCATGAATATGAGGATGAGGAAATGGAAAGGGCCAGAGTGTGGAAATACTATTAAAAGTCATGGTATAGGAATGCGTGTCCAGCACCACGAGAAGCCATTTGGAGTCACATATTAGGAGTTACTTAATGGCAGAAACTACTTAAGGTGAGGTCTGCCCTCCATCAAGGATGAGGCTTCATAGAGGAAGGTAAACAAAATCTAGGTTGAATTAATGATAAAGAAGGAGTAAACAAGAGTAATGACTGTCAGTTAGCTAAACAGTTTTAAATATTATACAAACATATATACATAAAAATTGTAGTCACTTCATCACTCTAATGATGTTTTCTGAATTGTTTTATAAGAAAGTTGAAATTTGAGGATTTATTATTAAAAATAACAACAATGCATTTGTGTCCATCTTTTTGACATTTATACCTCCAAATGATATTTTAAGCAGGTGGATTTCAAAGGAGTTTAAAGTAAAATCTTATTCTACTGGATTACTAAAATTTCTGAACCCTGAGGGGTATATAATCCTAGATTTCTTCGTTTCAAGATTCAAAAGCTAATGCATATATAATTTTATTTCAGAGGTTGCATTTCATCAGAATTACAAAAATCAGTAAAGCTTCATTGCCAGAAAATAGACCATGCTCAGCTAGTTGATCACATATGGAATTCTTTCAAGCTCATGTCTCTTACTATACAGCAACCCTTTTGTCCTTCCTAGCCTTATACTCCAACTTTTTCAAGTGTAATATATCAAAAGATAATTTCAGAGTCAGAGCTTTTGAATGGAATCATGGTTCTGATATTTTACTATATGCTAACCTGTAAACTTTTTTTTTTTTTTTCATTTAGAAATCCAGTTGCCTCAAATTACCTGAACTATCCATGGTTTTGGAAAAAAAATTAAACTAAAACTTTTATCTATGAAAGATCACCTTTCTGAATTTCCCAGGTTACCTGCCTTCTCAATGATTTTCTTCATGCCTCTGAGATTCTCCTGTTGACAGGGTTATCTTCTTTACTACGGAAGAGTATTCTTGTATATTTTTCTCTACCTTTTGATATATCTTTGCCTTAAAGATTCACTAGCTATATTAATTTGAAAATTACTCTCCCAGTCAGCCTGCAGAACATATTTTTCTTAAGCTTCAATGAAGTAACTTGTTAACTTGGTTTTTGTTTCTGTGTTGAAAAGGCATGACAATATCAAACAGCATCCTTCTCCATCCTCAGTAGTAGTTATTTGTTTCATAGATGTAGGTAAGAAACTATTTTCAAAGCCATTTCAATACACAGGAATAATCCTTTATATTTCTTCTCATCTTGAGGTCATAAACGCAAGCAAGCCCACAGCCCTGCCTACAGTTGCTGACAGTTTCACTTTGAAAGTTCTGCCACCAGAGGGAACTGAAGTTGTAAGATTTTACAATGCCTCACAGGTGCTGTATATTCCTAATAAAATACTTAATGGAACTAAAGCTATTAAACTTGGAAATGTTCACAAAAATTCTCAGTAATTAATTGAGTTAAATATATCTAGTGCTGTTATAAGTCATTTTAGTCTAAGAAAGAACTCTGCAGTGATCCCTTTAGTCATATAGAATCCTAAGTTTCTGCAATGATAAAATTTATCCATTAAACGTTTTATAGTGGAAACTATTAGGAGGCATCATATAAAATAGAACTCTCACAAGAATTATAAAAATAATATATGTATTATAATATTCAATTGAAAGTGGGGAACTGATTAATTTTTAACATTCATTGAAGATTTAAATAGACAAATCTCTAACTCCATTTCATATTATAGAGTGAATAAGTTACACAGTATATAAAATTTGCTAAGAAATGTGATTATCCTAAATGTCACTGTCATGTATCTATTAAAGTACCTACATTTAGAACACATTAGATGTTGTGATACAGTATAACGATAAAAGCAAACCTGCTTTTTGTAAAAGTTCATTTTACTCAGCATACTTTTGAAAGACTTCTACAGAGTAATAGCACGCCTCTTAGTCTGTATTGGTAACTCAGCAATCGTCTTTATGCACTATATTTTTGGTATTGCAGACTCTTCCCCCTCTTTTATTTTTCCAGTTGATTTATTTATTTATTTGTTAGTTTGTTTTTAATGTATTGACATCATGAAGGTGACCTAAAGGAAAAGTATACAGATAACTTTTCAGATACCAAAGCAACTTAAAGTTATAACATTGAAGGCAGATTTTTTCTGTATGTTCTATGAGTCTCTCACTATGACCTTGGGATCACCACTAACATCAATATTCAGATGTTTAGCTTCAACTCTATGCATTATGAGTAAACAGCTCTCAAGTGACTGTCATGCATAGCAAAGTTTAAAAACCAGTACTCTAGAAGAGGTGTATTATTTTTGGTTCAATTTCTCAGTTATCCATCCTAGTTCTCTGCTATCATTTTCATGGTAAGCAGACATGGGCTTCTCTAGTTCATGCATTGCATCATCTACTGTGTCACTCTATGTGAATACTGCCCAAGTCTACATTATAGACAGATATACCACCTATTGGAAACATCAATTTGGGCATATTCCTTTGGAAATTAATTCTGTTCCCAAACCTTTTTTTCATTCTTGTGTCTTCTTCAGTCATTTTCATCAGTGATTGTATTGCAATTATGTTGATGCAGTTTCCCAAAAAGTCTTCCTACTCCCTTAGCCAACTCAACCCATTCTATGTGGAAAATTTTCCAAAAACATATCTCTTATTCCTAATTTCCCTTTTTGAGAACTTACTGATCAGCCATTGTTCTCATACAGTTGTCTATATATGAGCCTATATCTTTTATCTTCACTTTCCCAAAACACACTCTCATTCCATAACCTATTTTGAAATTTTTATTACAACTGACGTACTTCCCTTTCCCCATGTTTATCTTTACTTTGCCACCCCAGTCTCCTTTGTAAATACAGGATAGTATCTCTCCAAAAACTAGATCTTGTCCCAGTGCTCTCAGGATATTTCCACTAGGTCCTCTCCCCTAGGTCAGTATGTAGGTGATCACACGTGTATATGTATCATACTAATTGTGTTTTGAAAGTAGAGACTAAGGCATAGTCTGATTTCCAACCTTCTATATAATGTAGCTGTGTCCTCTCCATAGAAATTGCTCATTGCTGTTGGAGAAGACCCAAAATGTATATGTGTGTGTTTGTATATATATACATGTGTATATATACATGTGTGTATTCTTGATGTTTCAAAGATAAGGATATACTCATGTAATGTCATCACTTCCATAGTGATCACAGTTATATTTATTTGATACCACTAGTATATATCTGGTGCTCTTTATTAAAGTTTGAATCAGCACCATCTAAGACTTCCTCATTAAAATTCAGTGTTGGGATTAATTAAATTAAGCCACAACCATTGTAAATTTTGTGATGTGCTAAGTGTCAATTTGATGTAATTCAAACTGAAGAGGTTGAATCAAATGTGCTTTTTGGATTGAGAAAGCTATTGATTTACTTAGTGAGAAAAGCAGTTGCCCTGGTAAAACACAATAATGGTCCAGAATAATCCACTTTTGACAAAATTCTGTCCTTTTAGGGAAGAGTGACTTGTTTTGCAGTGACAAGTATCAATTCATGCCCTGCATCTGGAGGCTCTACTCATGCTGCACATATTTCTCCTACTTGGTAATTACAATATAGACTACGGAGGTCATTTTGGGCAATGAATAGGAATGAAGAAGTCACAGGGATTTGGTTTCTTTGGAAAGAAATAACTTAGCTGTAGAGAGCTAACTAGCTCAAAACAGCTCAATATAGGGAAGACATTCCAAACACAATGTGACAAATTACCAAAAATATAGAAATAAATAAGGGTGAAGACCCAAAATGTATATGTGAGTATACATGTGTGTATATATGTATCTATACATGTGTGTATATATGTATCTATACATGTGTGTATTCTTGATTTTTCAAAGAATTTACTCATGAAATGACATCACTTCCATAGTGATCACAGTTATATTTATTTGTATACTTATTTATATTTGTATACTTATTTATACAAGAGGAGGAGGAATAGTTACAGAAAACATTTTCAAGAGAAGCTAGAATTTAAGGAAGATTTGTTCTTTTAGAACTAGCAGAGAGCAACCTGAAAGAGTGCTGAGAAACTTAATAAAATTGGGGAATATTTTGCTGGTTTCTTGCCAGTAGGTCTTCTCTTAATGCCTCTCAACTATATTCTCATTACAGATCTTATTTCTCCCTACTCCATCCTTTATCATAATCACAATATGTCTAGAAAATAGGTCTTTGTTATCCCTATTTTACAGTACAGGAAAAATTGAGAGAAATACTATAGTATCTCAAAGTCATAACTAGTAGGTGTTATATGTAGTAGGTATTATAAGTACTAGGCATTAGCAGTGAGAGTAAGTTACACCTAATTCCTAATGCAGTGCTTTTTACTTATAAACCCACTATCTATAAACAGAGATGATATTAAAAAATATTTAACATTGAGCACCACATTTAAACTTCTTAGTTATTAATCAGATTGTTAATAATGTTGTAGTAATGTATTGGGCAAGGTGAGATTAATAATATACAATGTAAAATGTGCTTAGTACTTCAAAAACAAAATTACCCGTATTAAACAGGCAGGGACAGTATTTCACAAGCCTTTCAAGTAGGGTTGCCAGATAAAACAGGACACCAAGATAAATTTGAATGTTAGAGAAACAACTGTGTTTTTTATACATATATTCCAAATATTACATGGTGCATCCTTATACTGAAGTTATTGCATTCAACTGGATTTCCTTTATTTTTTGCTGGTTAAATCAGCTAGCCCTGTTGCTAAGTGTTTCTTAGCACTATTGTTCATGTGCACTATTGGTTCATGCCATTGCACCCCACCATTAGACCCATTGTTGAAGTATATTTACTTTTATGTTCAATGGGTCAAACCAGGAACTTTAAAAAGAATAAGCAGTCTTTTACTAGAATCGTGCTACTCGGGTCCTCCCTGGTGGTGTAGTGGGTTAAGCAATGCACTATGAAGCAAACTTCAACCACTGCAGCACAAGTTCAGTCCCTGCAGCCCCCGGCTGAGGAGGTGATCCACATTGAACAGGCAGACTTCTCCTGCCTAACCCACTGCTCCCCTCAACAGTGTATTTCAGTAGATCTGCCTGTTCTGTTCCCCACTCTGTCTGGTAGATTCTCTGACCCTCCACACCTCTGGCCTGTACCCCAGTGCTTGTATGCATAAATAGAATCACTACTATCTCAAGAACAGGTAGTGATAAACAATCAGTTTGTGAAGAATGGGTTTCTGAATCCCCAACAGAACATTGCACATATCTGTAGATTACTAGGAAATTCTGGAATTTGGAGGCAAGGATAAAAAGTGTGTCATATTAACAAAATTTCATTTTTCTTCCTAGGATAAAAATACCACTAAAGGGAAAAAAAAGGTTTTAGCAAAAGCTTTGACAACAAAATGGCTGGGTTTGAGTTGATAGATAAAAATCCACCTTCAGCTTTGCTACTACTTAGTTTTTTAAATAATTCTTGAGCTAAGTTGCACAAACTTCCTTGAAAGTAAAAGAAACTTTACACATTTTATCTTGCTTATTACTTCAGTCTTTTTAGGAAAAAAGAAATGTTTCCAGACTGAGAAAACTATTACCCAGCATAGAGAACCTCATCTAAGATAACAAGTTTAGCTCCACAATCTGCTTTAGAAATTAGTGGTTCAGTAATAATTTTCTGTGACTAATTGGTCGTGTCTCAAAAAAAAAAAAAAAAAGAAATTCAGGGTTTCAATCTTCCTTTTTAGTGTTTCATTTCAAATCCAATTTAAAGTAAAAAGAGGCAAAGGGGGTTCCTATATAGAACTCTATTATCTTACTATGACTTTTATTTTTCCTAGGATTTGAGAGATTTTTTGAACTGAATTCAACCGAAAGTGTACTTGCTGAGTTGGTTTATCTGGGCTAAGTATCATAGTAAAAACTCCTACCTATCATGTTATTAACCACAAAATTTCTAGAAATTTTGGAAAAAAAATTAATATATAAACTAGTACACTACAGCATTAATATCAGTTAGTATATTTCTTGATGTTTATTGAATGAAAACATGGATAGACATTTCCTGATACATATTATAATTATTCCTAAATTCAAGTGGTGGTTTTCAAGGTCTAGGAGATACTCTGGAGCATAAAAGCATTGTGAATTAAATTTTAATTGGCTAGATCATTTGGGTCATCTAAAGGATTCTAATTTGTGTAAGTAACATTGTACTTTGGTATTAGATTAGCAAAGATCTTTACTTCAACTTATAAGAAACTAAAAGTTATTCATTGTTAAGTGTCTTTTAATTTGACATTAAAATTATTTCTCATAAATCATAACCTTAATTTGATGTTGTTGTGAGAGGGGATTCAGTAGATTGCATTGCTTCTGCTTTGAAAATGATACTGTCATTAATAAGATCCTACTCACAGATATTAAATGGATAGAAGTTCAGTGAACTAATTAAAGATTAAAGCAGAAAATCTTTATTGTAGCTTTAAATCAATCCATAGTTTCAGTATTCATTATGCTAAGCATTTTAGTAATTAAAGAGTACTTATATGAAACACATGCAGATAAATTAAAAATGAATTTCACAAGCTGAAGCTTGTAATGGAGTTTAAATAGGGATATATATAAAATATATGCCATTAAAGAATGTGCAATTGAGTTGCCAGAGTTCAATTCAGATATTACTAGTGCCACCTATTGGTAAAAGGGTAGAATTCCAGAAACTATTTTAAAAGGTACTCATCAGAAATTTCAATGGGAATAATTTAGATATCCATAACATAGATGCATGTGTGTTATTCTTTCGTGTTTAAATTATATTAAGTTTTTAATATATGTATTTCAAGTATAAATGACTCTCCAAATAGTAATCATTTTAAGAATGATTCCTAACTAATTTTTGTACATGTGGTTGAAATGACAACTCAATTAGTATTTTTAAATTATCATGCAATGGCTCTCTTTGCCCCTCCCAGGTAACTTATACCTGGGAGTCTTTACTCTTTACCTTTTTTTTCCTAAATAAACTTTACTTTCCAAAAAAAAAAAAATATCATCCAATAAGCACAGAAATTTTAAGCCAGTATAATCCTCATTAAAATGTCATGGAAAACTTAAAAATATTCCAATATCATGACCCCACCCCAGACTTCCCTGTGTTTCTTTATTATGTGTGTTTGTGCCTGCCAGGCATGTGTAAGGGGATACCTGCCAGTGCACTTTGGAAGTACCCTAGATAATTCTAACATGAATCCAAAGTTGTGACTTGTTCTTTGAAGTAGTTAATTTACAAAGTCTGGTTCTCTTCAGTAGAATGGGAGAGGAACTGTGACATGACATCCTTTAAAATAATGTTTACCTCTATTATACAACAGCCTTCACAGCAGAATCATTCGCACTGTTACGTATATATTACTGAGTTTTTTCTTTCTTTATAATCTATATGTAGGAAAATGAGTCACCTATTTTAAGAGAAAGTCTTTGTCATAAAAAACATTATATTGTTTTTATAGGATTATGCAAACTAAACTGGCTCATTGAAACACTATGTATGTTGCTGAAAGGTTGCTATCCAAGGATACATAAAGGCAGAAAACAAGACAGGCTGTTTCGAATTGGTGTGTATGTGTCAGAGGTGCTAGATTTACAACCTCAGAGGCTGTGAAGTCCATTACCCAAGAACAACTTACTATGGAGTTCTATGGTGCTTCATTAACCAAATGTTGGACATAAAGTAAAGGGTGATATAAAACTTGGACCTGAGATTTGAGAATCTGATAGGCCGCACGGGGCAATGAACCTGACATATATGTAATGGCAGAGAATTCTATGCAATTTTGTCTTCAAAGTGCAGACTTGTCAATGTGTTCTATAGAAGTTGGAAGGAGATGGCCATCAGTGAAGACTGGTTTAATCCAGGAGATTTCCTAAGGCTAACTTTCTCCCTAAAAGGTTTAAAACCACCTAAGCAGAGGTGAGATTGATTGATTAGCATTTAAAGGCAAAAGTGCAGGGACTAGAATCACAGTGTCCCTTGTTGTGTGTTAGGATCTGTGAAGAATGGAAGCAGCACTAAAAGAAACAAGAATTGTGAGAAACATTTCTGTTAATGGAAACAAAACCAGAAAAACAATGCCAAGAATGTGCAATGACAGCGATGCCTGTGTGGTTGAAATATAGGGGAAATCATAAGAAGGATTGGGAGGATGAAGGAATTAACAACAAAGGTAGAAAAAATATTGAATAGTGCTAAAGGGTACTATAATGCTATTCTTTTCATGGAAAAAAATAAGCCTTAGAGATATTATGTAATTCTCCCTAGATCACCTAGCTAGTGGCAGAGATTCTGGCATATGTCACAGAAAGTTCTCAAATAAAAAATATGTGTGTATTATGTCACATGGATAATATTGACACTCATTCTGAAAATTTTCTCCATGGGACTCTTTCCTATTCACTTTTGCATGAATATGGTGTTTAGAAGGAACATGAGTATTTAACATAGTGAAAAATGATTGAGAGAATTCTTAGCCATAATTGATAATAAGATTGCATCAATCCCTGCAAATGGTGCTATTCTCTTGGATGATTTCTCTCAGCTTGGAAATTGATCAGCTAAGCAAGATCTATACATAATAATCAATACACTCTGTACCAAATGAATGTTTGTGTGTTTGTGTTACTGTCAGGTTTTTCATTTTCATTTTGAAAAGGAAGTAGTCTAAAATGTATACTTTTATTTTGTGTGTGTGTATGTTTTTTAAATCAGTGAGCACTAAACTATATGTTTGTGTGTCTGTGAGCATTCTTGTCGCAGAGAGGACGAAAGTAAGAAACTTACTTGCCCCTGAGGGATTCTGGGCAGAACAGCACAGACATTAGTCTTCCACCCTGAAATTCTGAGGAGTCAGTATTTCATACAAATGTGAGAAATAAGCAGCTATATGAGGATCCAATTTTGTTATCCATCCATGATAGTTCTTAGTTATTGCTCTTTTATTTTAAAAAGTTAGTTCCACTAGGAATTTAGCTGCTCCATTAAATGCCTTTCAAATGTGGATTGCTAAGTGATCTTTTCTATCTTGGTAGGACTTCAATTAAGCTAGTCTGTAAAAGCAGAGGGAACTGCTAACAAAGCCTCACTTTGGTATATTTACCTTCTGCTTTCTTGTATTGTAAATTCACTTCCCAGCTGGGCATTTCAGCTTCCAATAAAATGTTATTAAGATTTACTTTTCCTCCTCACTTTTATCAACTCAAACTTGCCCCTTGATTGTAGGAAAGATGTGGGTAGAACATTTTGAAAACAATGTGAACCATATCTAAGGGATTTTTAAACAAGGTTTTATTTCATGTGTGGTTGAAATTCTCTGGGAGCTGACAGAGGAAATAAAGACCTTCCGCTGTCTACATCTAACCTGTGCTTGTGTTGCTAAGTTGAGGCTGAGGCCAGTACAGAGACCTCCTATGAAATTAACTGGCAGGTTATTTTTTTCTCTGTTTGAAAAATTGTTGGCAGTGTAAAATCTGCCAGAACTAACATCAGGGGCAAAACATATAGAAATTCAGAGACCTCACTGCTGGTGGGCTATAAACTGGTCCATCCACTATTGGAAAGCTCTGTGGAGGCACCTCAGAACTCTAAAAATGGAGTTACTATATAAGCCAGTGATTCCATTCCTAGGAATCTACCCAAAGGACACAAAAACACTGGCCTGAAAGGAAACCTGCAATGCTATCTTTATTGTTGCATTATTACAACAGCCAAGGTATAGAAATAATCTAAATGCCCCAGACAGATGAATGGGTCAGCAAAATGTGGAAATGTGGTGTGTGTGTGTGTGTGTGTGTGTGAAGAGAGAGAGTGAAAGAGAGAGAATGGAGTACTACTCAGCAATTTAAAAAAAAGATAAATGTGTGCCATTTGCAGCAAAATGGGTAGAGCTGGAAGGGATTATCCTAAGCAAAATAACTGAGGGTCAGGGAAAAAGAAAACTTGCAAACAAACCATAGATCTGAAGGCTACTTACAGGGGAAGGGGATGAAGAAGGGTCAAAAGAGAGGAGGGAAGAGCACAAGGGATCTTGAAGATGGATCACAAATACTTTTCCAAGCATAAAAACAATATAATAAATAAATTGATTAAAAAGAAATTCAGAGACCCAAATATTACACATCCCCCAATGATCTGCTGAGATTAAAAGGAAACATAGGAATGATCCTAAATAACCATACACCAATTCTGGAATTACAGTTTGAAAACTAAAGTATCTCGGGCCTCCCTGGTCAGTCAGTGGGTTAAGCAATGCTCTATGAAGCAAACTAGTTGCGGCAGCATGAGTTTGATCCCTGCTGTTGGCCATGGGGGGGACCCACATGGCGCAGCAGACCTTTCCTGCCTCGCCCGCCTACTGCTGCCCTCAGCAGTGTTTCAGTCAGTCTGCCCGTTCTGCTCCCCGCTCTGTCTAGTGAATCCTCTCACCTCCCACAACTCTTGCCTGTACCCCAGCTCTTGTATGCATAAATAAATAAATCTTAAAAACAAACAAACAAAAAAACATTAAAGTATCTCCAAATTTATAGTTTTGCAAGTGTCATAGGCTCTGTGATGGTGGGAAAGTTGTCATGAGCAATCTGATTTTAGGGCTGATTCACTTTGGAAGATGCCAAAAGTTAATATTTTAGTACTTGGAAAGCCACATTTTTACAAAGGACAGTTAAGAAAACATGAGAAGATGCTTTAGTACATTGGCAATGCCCTTAACATTTTAATATAAAAGAATATTAAACTGTAATAACACTAGGTACTACACTTATAATGTTGGTTAGTAGGTAATGCTAAGTTTTTACTACAGTTTTGCTTTGCTTTGTTTTTTCTATATGATATTTCCAGATATAGTAGATTTTGATTATGTGTTTCGATGAAAGTATTTCCTCAACATAGTTAACTAAAATGGTATTTACAAACCACTGGTTTGTAATAGGCATGCACTATTATAAGTTTGTTTGGTTTTGTTGTTTCTGGCTATTTAGATAGAGCAAACCAGAACTTACCCCTCTTTCTAGCATTGTAGAGCCAAGTCCACTTAGGTTTTGCTGCTGAATATAATTCTGCAGTGTATGTTCTTCACAAAGACATCCTGTCAGTTGACAAGGAGCTGCATCAGAAAAGTGCCTCTTCCTATTACACAAACTGGACAACCTTTTTCTGATTTGCCTGAAGATTTTTAAAAACTAGCAGAATCCCTGATCATAGTCACCTTGTCTAACGGTTTAAAGAATTTTCTCACTATGGTGTATTTATATTTTAAAGAGAATTCATAAACAAAAATATTTTGATAGCCTATAGAAGGTGTCGCTAATGAAGGTGGACAATGGGTTAAAACTTTGATGTGACTTTTCTCTCAATCATACCAAATTATATCACTTGGGGCAGCTGCCTCTTTTAGCTATTCAAATACAACCTTCCTTCACTCCCCTGAGAAGGGAAATTAGCTGTGGAGAACAGGAAAGTGCTCTCATTTAACTGCTCAGTAATCAGATAATCTTCTCTGGGTAATCAGAAGTTGGTTATAAAGTAATTTGGGAACAAATGATACTGTGATGGTTTGGAGAATCAAGGCATCTTTAGCTCATGATAAATTTAGTTCCCATAGTGTCGATGTCAGCAAGAAGTCAATCTGTAATTCTGTGAACACTTTCTAGACAAAGTGATCAAAAAGGAAAGAGGGTCAAAGGGAAGGTAAGCAAGTATGGCCTGTGTCCATGTTTCAGTGGGTGACTTCCAGGGTCAGCATCCTGCCTCCTAAAGTTAGAAACAAGTACTGACAGCATTTATTTCTGTCACTCCCTCCCCCAGCTTTGAAGATGCATCTTTGGCTATATATTTGTCTTGAGAAAGAAAATGTTATTTATAAATAAACAAATACTTTTCTTTAACTTTCTAGCTTGTTAGGTTCTCTTTAGGATTTTTTTTTTTAAAGAAAATTGTCGCAAAAGTTGAGATACTTACAAAACAACCAAAAATAGAAAATAAATTAATTAGGAAAAAGCAAAAATATAGCTGTTGAACAGATTCCATGTTTGAACAGATCAGGAAGTTTAGATAAACTGCATTCTGAGTGCAGTTATCTCCATTTTCGTGCCTGTCTTCCCCTTTATCCTGAATCTAGTGACCCACCTCACAGGCAGAAACCTACCACTAGAACTTATTTGATTTTAAAACATCTAATTCAAACCCACCACTCACATGAAATAGCATTAAATACTCTAAAAATAACATATAAGTTTGTAGTCTTGTGTTTTCATGGGCATATATATGAACATACATATATAACCTATTTTTTATTAAAATATTTTAAAATTTACATATACTTGCCATTAATTGTAATCCCCATGTATTCCCCATCACCATCTCACCAGTGCACCATCACCTC
>JAGFMF010012021.1:6017523-6054124 GCA_019455555.1 Galemys pyrenaicus
CCAGTCTGTCCTTGTCTCCTCATTTTTGGTTTCTGTGTCTTTATTGCTATTATTGTTATTATTATTATTGTTCTTATTCCTTTCCTTGATCCTCCTTTGATAACACCCACATGTTAAATCATATAAAAATATATTTGTAGTGTAAGTGTATATACATATGAACACTCACACATATACACACTAAAAAGAGAGAAGTGCTAGAATGAAATTCAGTCTATTAAATGTTAACAGTGATTTCCTTTAGGTAAATGATGGGAGAGTTTTATATACTTTTTGGTATGTTTTCTCTATGTCCTTCACTGAGTATTCAGAAAAGGTAGTACAATACGTAATAGCTAGAAGCAGTGGTTCTGAAACTTCATAGTACGTTAGAAACACTAGGAGGATATATGAATATACTGATTATTGGACTCATGGCCCATTCTCAGAATTCTGATTCAATAGGTCTGGAATGGGCTTCTAATTTGTATTTTTTAATAGGTTCCCAATGACGATGCTGCTGTTGCACCAGAAATAAACTTTGAGAACCATCAGTTTAGAGCACGTGTCTTAGATTTCATTGTGGAACACTAAATAAGTTGCCTTATATCTCTTAGCTTTTAAATCTCTTTATATATATGTAAAATACCTATCCCAGACAAATGCTGGGAGATCAAGGATTGTTATAAAGGAGAAATTAAAACCCCTGATACATAGAAAAATCATACCTACTAGTCAATACAAGTAGGTTATACCTGTTTAAAATTAGATAAGAGCAAATGTTAATTTTAAAAAGCAACAAAAAATAAGATGTGAAAAATTGTCAACTTAACCATACCCTAGTACCTAGAATTTTCACAAAAGTAGTTATTTCCTACCACAAAACTATTTTGAGCTGGTCATTGACTGTACCCACAATCTCTGAGAGCATGTCATAGTTCTCTGGCTGAAAGTATCATATTACTAACACAATCCAGAGATGCTCGACCCACAAAACTTAATCAGCATCTTAAATTTTACTTCTTTGGCTCCCTTTGTAGAGATTCTCTCACAGACAAGTAGAAATAGCTAGATACATCCACAAAAGTTTCAGTTGTGTTTAAGCATAAATTCAAGGAGCAGAATTAAGATTTATGATTTTTCCTGAACTTTGACTCAAGTGTCTCATGTCTATTTTCTCACGGAAAATGTATAAAATGCAAAGTTCCGCAAAATGCCACCAAAATAAATTTATCTGTTCAGTTGAAAGTATTGCCTCAACTCAAGAAACTAAAATGGTATTACAAACTTATGGCAACATAGACAAATACTATTATAAGTGGTTTTATTTTTATTTACTAGTAACTGGCTAGGGCAACCCAGGACCAGCACACTGGCACTCTCCTATCTATCTCCCTTTCTAGCATTGTGGAGCCAAGCTAACAGTGCTTGGCTGAATTTGTCACCTTACATAGTATGGGAAATCACTACTTCAACAGAGTCTTTGCACTTCAGTGAAGGGACAAACAAGGTATATTTAAATTTCGGATGAATATGGTTTAAGAGAAAGTCTTTCAATACAGGAACTTGAAAAAGATGGACTAAAATTGAGGCTATAATAGTGAAGGGTTGGTAGAAAATGCTAGGAGAGAATTTCTTAAATAGTTTTTCAGAGTAAAAAGTTATATGGTACTATATTTTTGCAATTTACATTAATTTGAAATGAATTTTTATAAAATTAATGAAATGGATGACAGGGTTATTTACAGCTTTATCTTTTGGGGCATGAGTTTCCTAGATGGTAAAGTCATGTTTATGGACACAGTGGAATAGTAAAGTCACAATATGGACAGTAAATTATACTAGTATACATGATTTAGTTTTTATAAGTAATATGTGATATGAACATAGTAAAATACAGAGGTTTTTAAAAGAATAGTTTGTTTTCAAATTTCTCAGCTTTATTAGAAAATACTCATTTTATTGATTCAACATATAGAAAATTTCATGCTAAGGATAGAAATCAAACAATGGAAGAGAACAGAGGAATAGGATATGTGTGAAAGAGAAAGTTTGTGTGAGAGAGAATGAGTAGAAGGAATTACCTAAGATGTTCAGAAGGAGGGTCCCATTGACAAGGTGAGATTTGAACGTGAATGAAGTAATATAGCAAGAATACCTCCTTTGGACCTATCCTATGAGGAGAATTTGACTTCAGACCCATTGGCCTCAGGTTTAGCCACATGAATTGATTTGTTGAAATATAAGTGGATATTTTGTTGCCATTTGTTACTGTAGCAAAATCGATTTAGTCAAATATTTGAGGAAAGACATTTCCAAGTAACTGAAATAGTGAGAGCCAAGATTCTAGGGTAGAAGCACCCCCTGCATGTTGGAGAAACGTCAAGGAGCCACTGTATCTGAATCAAATTAAATGATAGGTAAAGTAATATAAAAAAACTAAGAGACTCAAACAGCCACTTAGAATTAATTCTTCCCCTACAGTCTAGTTATACACAAACATATATAAGAAACACATGCATACACTATTCCACTTCTTGTTGGCTCTAAAGCTTAATGAAAAGAATCTAAATATCACTTTCTATCCAGAAAATATTTTTCTTTCATCTTTATTACTTATTTGAAGGGATGGATACTTTAATCAGGCTGAAACCTTAGGTTCATAATTGTCTAGCTCATATTTAGACAATAACTTAAGCAATTTAACGTGGTTATAATGATAAGCTGAATTAATCCATTAGCTAGAAAGTAGAGGTAGAAATTTCCTTAGACAAATTATTTCTCAACACTTTGGTCTTAACCTTACTGTTTATGAAAATAGCATATCCATTTAATGAGTAGGAAATTATTTTACAAAATAAACCTAATGTTGATATAACAGATAGAGACCATTCTGTATGATTTAGGACTAATATCCCTTGAGATATTTCAGAAAACTTTAAGTGCCAAAACTTTTGAACTATGAAAAATATATACTGAGTTGTCTTTCACATATTTTGAGGGAATGCCATTAGTCCTGTATGACAGTACTTGCTCTAAAAGACAAAAATGTCATTGTGGTTAAGACTGAAGTATCATTATTGCTTAATATTAATCCCATAGTATTGCCTGAGTGCACCCTTTGGGCTCTAGACTCTGAAGGGATCCAAAATCTGCCTGGTGAACTCTATCTGGTTATCTTTTCAGTGGTGAAAAGAATAGTTATACCCATGCTGAGAAATACAAAGTGAGAAAGTAATAGATGCAATAAGCATTATTATTATTATTCAACTATTGAAATTTTGAGAATGGGCTAGAGCATTTTAACTGTCATTATAAAGACTTGTAGCTTGGAAGAATGAACATAAGTGTATAAATACTGCTGATGATTAAGAGTGTAATCACTAGAGCTAGACTAACCCAATTTGAAAGTCTGTTCATTGACTATATAATGAATTAGTAAAATCTTTCACCTCAGTTTCCTTGCTGGTTAAATAGAGATTAAATAGCATATATTTCTTAGAGTTACTTTGAGGATGAACTGAGTCAATATAGGCAAACCTCTTTAAAAGTGGCTTGTCCAAGACATCTTTAAGTAACTGTTAGTTGAAAGTGGCAAGGAACAGAGTAGTTCAGAAAAAAAGGAAAAAAAAAAAGAGAGAGAGAGATATGAGGAAGGTGTAACTAGTGACATTGTAGAGAATGGTCTGGTTTAAGGAGTGTTTGTTCTGGGAAATTAAGAGAAATGCAGTAGAGTGACTCAACAGAGTTAAGTTTCTACTCTATTGAACAATAAAAATGAGCATTGACTATGCCAGAATGATTGAGGAGTTTATTTTTTCTCAATTTTTCAAAACAATTCTCTGGAAAGAAAGGATCCTATACTACTTTGTATATGCTTCTATTATATTTTTGCTACGAGGTGATAGCTGAACAGTGCCACTCCCCTGTTAGATGAGTTGTTCTTTGAGGACAGGGTGTATATTTTATTAACCTACATTGCTTCAACTGTGACAAACCTCTGATGTATTGTGTCTAACTTTAGACACAATTGAATTGATAATGGACAAAGTTAATTCATGGTCTTCTTTGATTTCAAAGACATTTAAAATAAGGCTTATGATAGTTGTGCAGTTATTAAAAAAAGTCATAAGATGAGACAAATGTGTGATAAAAGAAATGATTAAGTTTATAGTGTCTTACAAGTGAGATGCTTGATTTCTTTGATATTCTAAGTTGCAGAAAGGCTATCACCCATCACAGAACCTTGTGCTGGTTCCAAATATTTCTACACATAACTAATAATATGTTTATTGATTAATATATGTTTCTTATTCCCTTTACTTCCTGTGAAAAGTATGATGGCACAAGCACTATCCAATAAATTATGCAAGTTATTGCTATTTCACATGTTAATTTCTTGGTGATCTAGAAATCTAATTTGTTTTAAAGTAATCCCAAATATTTTATTATTTTTATATTCATGGTCCCTTTTTAGTAATAATTTTATTTAAGGTAGCATTGGTATACAATATTGTATATGATACAGAAATATAGGTTCCCACCTCTTCAAGTATATGCTATACCACCACACCCATCACAAAGGCACCCATAGTCTTCCAGCAGTCATGATCTTTTTAAAAATATAACCCATTGTTTTAGTAACTATGGTATCACCCTATAATCCTAACCACTTAAAGTGATGAAACAGCATTTATTATAAATATATTTGTCATGACTTGTACATTTTCACTAATGAAAAACATTAAGATTGGCAATAACTTTAATTCAAGCTAATAAATTAGGCCAGTGAGGTTAGGGCATGTCAGTTGAATGGACATATGTCAATGCATTTTTCATTTTCTCTAAAAGCTAAGCAGAATTTAATGGGGACTCTACTGTGTAGATTGACGAAACAAGACATAATCATTTGGTTTTGTAACTTTTGAATTGTTTTCTAAAGCGATATCACTCAGGGCCTCCCTGGTAGCACAGGGGTTGAGCGCCACACTGTGGACCCTCTGCAGCTACTGCAGTGCAAGTTTGATTCCCTGGCAAGGGAGAGGACTCACATGGTGCAACAGACCTGTCCTGCCTCACCAGCTGCTCTCCTCAGCAGGATATTTCAGTAAATCCTCCTATTCTGCTCCCAGCTCTGTCTCTGTTGAATCCTCTCAGCCCCCACCACGAGCCTGTACCCCAGCTCTTATATGCATAAATAAATAAAATACTTCAAAAAATAAAGTGATATCACTCACATTTATAAAATAATTTGTTTCATTATAATGAGAAATCTAAGTTCATTTTATTGTTATTCATTATTACATTACAAAATTATAAAGTATACATTTAAGAAGGATTTCCATATTGAACTGCATCTCTTTCAAATACAAATTTGAAAAGTGTGTATATAAATGTATATAGCATAAGGATTTTACTTTAACAACCCATAAAAGATTTTACATTATTTTACACATTTGAAAGCTTTTTTTTAAAGCATAATTTGTACTATGTATTCATTTCCTTCCCTCCTCTCTAAACTGTCAGTGAGACTAATGAATGTTTTAAAGCTATGGAGAAGTAAATAGATAAGAAACTCAGCATTTCCTGGGAAGTTCAACTCCCAATTCATATGAAAAAACTCTCAAGCTGTGAGCGAAGATTGTCATTGAAAGAGGACATTATTGGTTGCATTATTTACAGTAGGGAAGGACATGATGCTTATAGTCTCATATTCACCATGGAAACTAGATTTCTGAAAATAACAATTCATCGTAACAACTTAACTTGCTTAGCCTATGTTGAAAGGAAAATAAGACTTCATGACTTAACTGTATCAAAAGTAGTATTCAATTTAAATGATTAATTCCTGTTATTAATTTGCCTGACCCTTTTCAGATTTCTGCTTTCTAGATATGAAATGATACTACATTTTGGTTTGAACTCTTACTCCAAACTGCCTATATTAAAATGACTCAGATATGTTTACTTTGGGAAATTGGATGCTTTCTTCCATCAATATCATATGACTAATTCCAATACAATAACTGTAATTGAGTTAGAAATGTTTAGGTGAAGACATAATTATCTAGAACTATAGCCTTTATAATTGACATGAACATGATGGATTACTGTTCTGTAAATGGTCCAGCTTCTTTATATGAAATTACCTCAGGCAGTGACTCACCAGACTTTAATATCCTTAAATTTCCATATCTGCTCTTGTTTCTCTGCCAGAACCCTAGAGATGTTGACCTGTTATTTTTATTTAATCTGGTACTACTTTAAAAAAAAATTCTCATTTCAGATAGGGCAGGATTTTTGTTCAGAATCATGTGAAACATCATCACATATTTCCATATTTTTTGACATAGCCATTTCAGACTTTCATAATCTAATAAAAGTTATATATGTAATATGTACCTAAGCTCAGTAGTGCTTGCAACGTCTTATATTTAATGCCAGTCATAGATCTCATTAACATGCTGATGACTGCCTCTGGCAGATAACTGCCTAGTTAGTCAATAGAAACTTTACTGTTCAATATTGCATTGCTTTGGGAATTTGTTTCAACATTAGAACAATCCTACTCAGGATTCTAATGAGCAAAATAAATAGGCCATGGCAAAGGATTTGGGAAGACAAGTTTAGTTCATCCTTTACTAAGATATTGGTATTTATAGGTAAGCATAATAATGAAAACCTCACCAGTTTATAGAAAGTTGAAGTTACAAGGGCATTAAAAATTGTAATATAGGGCCTCCTCCCTGATGGCATAAGGGGTCAAGTGCCTCTGTGGAGCTTCTGCAGCCACTGCAGCACCAGTTCAATCCCTGGCCAGGGAGGGGAGAGACCCACATGGCACAACAGACCTCTCCTACCTCACCTGCTGCTCCTCTTGGCAGTGTATTTCAGTAGATCTGCGTGTTCTGCTCCCTACTCTGTCTTTGGTGAATCCTCGCACCCCCCTGTGACTCTGGCCTGTACCCCAGCTCTTGTATGATAAATAAATAAAATCTTTAAAAAAATTGTAATGTAAAGAAAAAAATAAGAAAATTCAGATAAGGAATAATTTGAGAAGCATTAAAGTCTATGGGAATGTGTATGGTTATTGGCATGGCTCAGGGGATTGAATGGGTACTGGGATGCTAACCAGGGAATCCTTGTTTTAGTTCCTTACTCTCTTTTGAAGTGCTATGTAGTGTTAAGTTAACGTTGGAATCGTGTTGACCTTCACACCCTTCAACTGTAAATTAAGAGAGTTGAATGATATGCTCTCTACTCTTCCTTTTAACATTGGCATTCCATTGTATATATTGAATATCCTTTACATTAAGAAGCAAATCCAGATCTATTAGAGACTAAAACTCATTATAACAAATATGCAATAATTAAGTGATATGGCAAGGTAATACGATAGAGGAATAATAAGAAAGGTACAGCAAATAGACACATACTGATTAAATATGACATTAAGTTGTCATTGTGTTCCTTGAAATAGACTGGACAGAACTTGTCTTGTAACAACTGCCTAACCATTTTTTAAAAAGATTTATTTAGTTATGCATACAAGAGCTGGGGTATAGGCCAAAGTCGCGGGAGGTGAGAGGATTCACCAGAGATGGAGTGGGGAGCAGAACAGGCAGACTGACTGAAACACACTGCTGAGGGGAGCAGCGGGAGCAGCAGGAGAAGTCTGCTGCTATGCCATGTGGGTCCCCTCCCTGGCTGGCGGCAGGGATCGAACTTGTGCTGCAGTGGCTGTGGTTTGCTTCATAGTGTGTTGCTTAACCCACTGTTGCACCAGGGAGACCCTGCCTAACCATTTTTGAGATATAATGCTGCATTCTTAACTCATTCCCTATTTAAGACAGATTCTAAATGTACTATAGTTTTAAGCATTGAAAAAAAGAAAGAAGCAATAGAAAATAATGGCAAAAAAATTTTTTAGCAAACATTTGTCCCAAAGAATAGTAAGGACAATCTTATAACTGCAAATTTAAGAATTAGTAGTGGTGAAAATGTCATACATAAATCACAATATAAACAATAAACTTAGAAAGCTATTTGCAAAGAATATGATAGAGAATTAATTACTTTTATACAAAGGGTTCCTAAAAATCAATAGCAAAATATGAACAATCCAAGAGAAAGGTAATCAAAGGTATAAACAGACAATAAACAGAATAAAGTAGAAATTAATACTTAGACATTACTGAGCCTTACTCATATGGAGTAATATAAAAATAGAGCTTTCATTTATAAGACTAGAAAAATTGAAATGGTTTATGGAATCCAGTGTTGACGGGGAAAGATATTCTCATATATGTCTGAAGGCAGCTTTTATTAAAATGGGCAGTTTAACAATAGTTATCAAAATCTTAAATGCAAATACTCCCAGTATTCCACTTCAGGTATATGTCCTATAGTCAACTTGCCAGATAATTTCTGTAATTTTGTCTATTTTTTGTATTAAATGTATATATTTATTGATAAAGTTTGAAATCTGTGGAATAGATTTTAAATATAGCGTAAGGTTTTAGTTATAGTGCTTGCCTCTGGGGAGGAAAGAGATATGAAGGAGTGTTTTTTAATGTTTATTTTAAATTTCTTTCATAAATAATACCTTTACCATGACTAGGTAATATTTTAAATTATTTAAATATTTTAAATATTGTTAAAATATAATAGTAAATTACAGAGTCCTAAACTACTTTTTAAAAGAGTTTGTGGCAAGAATGATGGTAAGGATAAAATATCCTAAGGAAAATCTCAAGTTCATCTTCTTCCCTAAATTCAAAATAGCAGTTATAAAATATAATAGTATATTATGCCATTTTAGAAAATAATATAAACTCATATAACAAAAATGACAGTCTCTAGAGCTTCTGCAAATTGTATGCTTCACTTACAATACCAACACCCTAAAGGATTCTCTATACAAGATAAAAATGAGATTGATATCCTATATTCTTTCATGCAGAACTCAATGCTTTTTATTTTATGCATTCCTTCACACACAAAGTACTTTAAGATATGTTGGTTATTTTAACAGTGGCATGACAAACAATATAATTTACACAAACCTTGAGCTATTCAGAGTGTAGATTCCCTGTTAATATCCCTTACCAACGTTGTAAAAACTGCTATCGTACTTTGAACTGTAGTTTTGGCTGTTTCTTGGTGATTGAAAATTTTATTTATAGACTTCTTCAAAGTAAAAATGCATCTTTAATAGCGAGTTGTAAAAGTTATGTTTTTATAATGAGATCTTTTTTTAAAAAATAAAGGGAAAATTTTTCTAGGTTCAGGGAGAACTCATGGTCCAAATTAACATCCAATAGACAAGCCTGCTGCTTGTTTTTTTTTTTTTTTCTTCCTTGTCTTCATAACCAAAAGCTGATTAAGAACCACATTGGGCAAGGCATGCCTGATACAGTATGAGATGCCATGACAGGAACAAAGGAGTCTCTGTGTCTCTCTCAAATTGGTTTTAGAAACCATAGATTTAGGGAATAAGTTAAGAAAACTGAATTTCTAGCTATTAACTGATTCTTTTCTGTTACCTAATATGCAATTTCTGTCTGTCTTTTTGAGCAGAATTCATAAATTTTTGGAATTTTAAATTCAGGAAATGACAAAAATTTTAAATATGAACCTCAGAGTCTTAGGTAAAATAACAGAAAGGTAAAATATTTCAAAAACAACAGCAATAGGTCAGAAACTATATATCCTGTCCCCAAAAGACCAAGAATTGGGTAAATGAAAATTAGCTCAGATTTAAGATTGGCTTTACAGCTTTCTAAGTGTTTGAATGCTAACCTTAGATATTTTGTGCTTGATATACTAATTCCTATTAAATGTCCATGATTTCATCAACTCACAACCTAACTATGAAGATCTGGCCTTTCATACTTCACCTTTTATATCAACATATCAGCATTTTCCCATCTTGTATACTTCAGTATATATAGTTTCCAAAAGCTTTCATGATATAGTTAGTTCATATTAGGCTTGAAAATTTTAGCCAGACATTTTAAGAGCCTAAATAACTTGAAAATAAAATAGTCCAATTACTTCATGTTTTGCGCATACCTTTGTGTGAAGTGTGTGTATGGGGGGGGGGGGTGAGTTGATCCTGTATGGTACTTTTCAGAATACTCTAATAGTAAGTACTCTTTGTACTTGTTTTTTAAGCTTTTCATTAGAGTTTTCTCCCAGGGAATATGATGCAAAAAGTGAAAATATTTCTGAATATTTAATGCTTATTATATATTATTCTCACTATTAAAAGAAACACTTTTCTGAAATAAATATACTCAAAAATTGAAAATACTAAATAATTGAACATAAAGCAGGTTTATTAACTGTAAAAAGGATAATTCAACAAACTGAGACCATGACTGATGTATGTACAATAAAATAAGGACTACAGCTTTAGTTGAACTATTTTTTTATTTCCATGATCCATGAAATATAAAATGTAGTTATAACTAAAAGCATTTTTTTACATATAAGTATTTTAATAATAGAAACCCTAACATGGTTTTTAAGTTTAATGAGTTAAAAAAATAATTACAGTAACTTCTAAGAGTTGAAAATGAGGTGATATTTAATATTTGTACTAATTTGTTGAATGATGAAACACATGATCAAATAAAAGAATATATTTGTCAGTATAGTTAATGTCTGAAAACAACCTGAGAGGAATGCTCAATGAAATTATAAGTGTCTTAAAGTAATGCAGCAGATAATACCTTACATAACTTCTTAAAAAGCAAAAAACTTTAAACTGGAGAAGAATGATAACTCCTTTTTTATTTGATTGTGTGGTTTAGCAAATGTGTAAGTATATCAAAGGTGATTGAATAATAAATTCTCTCTCCTGTTCATTCCATCCTTGTATTCACATAACGCTTAATTTGTGATGGTCGTGAGAGACAAGTAAGTCATCAATGACTGAACATAATTTACTCAAGAATAAAAACAAACTAAAGCAATTTCGAATTAGAATTATATTGACTTGGTTATTTGTAATTTTTCCAAACTCAAAGTTATAATTGTATTATACAAAGCATTCTAGGCAGCATATTTTAATTTTCTATTTTTAAAGGATCAAATAAAATGGAATTAGATACAACAAGCCATCATCTGCTCACTAGACTAGCCAAGAGCTATGAGTACATTCATGTGAAGAAAGGTAGAGAATTCAACAAGAGTTCTGAAGATAACAAACATGAATAAAGATAGGAAAAAGTGAACTGTGAGGAAAAGTCAAAGAAAATGCAATTGTACAAGAGAAATACAGGGAAAATTTAATAATGCCCTTCAAGTATATTGGAAGTTATTCAGTAGAGATGCTGACCAGCTGTTCCTAATCTCCCTTGAAATCATAAGTTGAAAGGGTCAAAACTGTAATTTATCAAATTTAGATCACAGAAGAGGAGAGGACAGTAGAGAATCAGTAAAGGGATGAACCCAAAGAACACCGAGTGCTATAAGCACCTGGAAGTGTATGCTTACATTAATTTTTTGCTCATAAAGACAGTCACCTATACAAACCAATTATTTCTTCACTCATCATTTTTCTCTTCCTTTTAAAATATTAAACATAAGTAAGAAAACAATTAATAAGGTGTTTTAGAAGCATCACTTAGAAAGACAACTTCAAATTGAGAAGCAAAAAAGGATAGTAATTAGGAAACATGGGTTATTGAATCAGACATTCATAGATTTGAACCACAGCTCCATCATGAGCTACCTGAGTGACTTTGGGTCCATTTCTACTAATCTTTAACTTACTCATATGTAAACCAAATTTATTTCAACTTATCAAGATTGGTCATTGTTTAGATAAGTGAGACCATGTTCAGTGCCTGATATTAGAACACACTTAATAGACATAACAGTGAATGGTAGGAGTATTATCATAAAGTATAACCATGAAATTGATACATTTTACTTTATTACCTCATGTCTTGACAACATAAAAAATGTGGTTAAACAATAGGAACCTTTCAACTAAGGCAGGGAAATTATATAGTAAAATTTATCAGAACAGTCATTTTGTCCAGTACTTCGCCAGACATCATACTGATTTGACTCTTAAATATCTTTGAATGGTTAAAATAAATAAATGAAATTACTAAGAATTTATTTCATGCATAAATCTATGTATGATAGGATGTGTCAAAGAGAGCCAGTGAAGACCCGGACACAAAGAGCAGATCTCATAGGAAAGGGGATCATCAGGACAGCAATGGACTGAAAAACAAAAGAGTCAAATCAAGAAAGAGGACAAGGATAAGAGGAGATAAGTGTTAAGTAAATGCAGATGAGTAGGACTTGAAAATGTAGAGTAAGGGTAGTGATCAAAGAATCAGGCAAATAGAATCAGTCCAAAAGGTACAAAGGAAGGACCAAGAGAAGCCACTAAACATAGGTTCCTGGAGTAAGTCCTGTACCTGAAGGCATGCACTGGCCTGCTCTCAACTGCTTCATTCTGCTCTCACTCTGGTGGCAGTAGCATTTAAGTGACCCAGGTTTGGACAGTTGCCACTGATGAAATTAAAGACTGTTGATTGGATGAATAATGGGAAGACTAGACAATTCTCTGGCAAAAGCATCTTCTTGACATAAGTAATGACTGTCTCAGTCCTTTGGGATCTGTTGCTTGTGGTTTTGATACATGAAATGATGTTGATATGGTGCTGTTAATTTATTATTAATACCTTATTTTAACTTGTGGCTTGTAAATAGTGCCTTTGTGGGGACCACTTAAGTCATGAAATTGATCTTTGTAAATAATTTACTGTTAAATAATAAGTGATTTCTAGGGGGGATTGTCTACTGAGCTTCGGTAATCAGTCTGACACAGGCACTTTCTTTATCTGTCAGTCTGCTAAATTGTATGTGTCATTTAATTATTATGAAGATGTCAGTGTGACTAAACTTCCTTTTTTCCGACAGATACAGAAAGACATATGCTAATTGTTTCTATATTTACAATGTGCTTCATAGTTGAAAGTTGAGGTATACTACGTTTTGTCATTAATAATGTGGCCCCAAAGAGATATTTCTGTCAAGAGCAGTCTTCTGAATAAACATAATCATCAAAGATGACCTGCTTTATGGATCTACATGAAGATTAAATATTTTATTCAGACTCATAAGTTCAGCAATTATTTTTAATTAATTGGAGTCCTACTCATAAATTGATAATACCCATGAACCCAATACTCCGAAGGCCATTCAGCTTTCTGTAGTTCTGTAGTTTGTGCTGTGTATGCCTCTGTGTTAGAGTATACATCAGAGTTTGTTTCCCTTAAATATTCAGATAAATTTGTTATTTGAAATTACCTAAAATAATTATTTTCAGAGGCCCTTAAAGCCAGAAAAAGCAGCCTCTTCTGAAAACTTGTTAGAAATGAATAATTTCGGCTCATTTAAGGAATCAGAAATGTGCAGGGTGGACCCAGTTGTGTGTGTTTTAACTAATCCTTCAAACAGATCTGATGCACACTAACATTTGAGAACCACTGATCAAGTGGGTGAAATAGTTGTGACGTTCTGAATGTATGACTTTTGGTGATGGTGCCACTTATTTGATAATCTATATGACTAGATAACTAATATGAGGAAGATAAAAAGTGTTAGTCATACTCCCCTTTAAGAAGCATATAATTTGAGATGCTGCCTCACAGCTGAAGTTAAATAATATTAAGAGAATCTAACATATGCCAACTTATTGTGACTTTCTAAATTTGAAAAGATTGTATAGTGACCTCTTTGCACTGTACTAGTTAAGGGTTAAACTCAAGAGTCAGGCTTCCTACATTTATCCTAGCTTTGTCACTAATTGACACCTACCTCAGAGGATTATGGATAGACTGAAAGAATTAGAATAGTGCCTGCTGTGAAGAAGGCTGTGCAAATATTGCCTATTACAATTTTAATATCATAAACAGCAAGTTCCATGAGAGTTGAAATAAGAATTTTTTTTATCTGAAGGTATTGGGACAATTTACAGAAAACAGGTCATTTTATCTTGACTTTGAAATATAAGCTTATGTTGGAAGAATGGTAAAGAGGAGAGCACATGTTGATGGTATTTGAAAACAAATAACTTAATCTTCAGTCTTTATTTCTAATACAGATAATTATATACGGTTGCTATCTCCAACTGGCCTTTTTTAATCCACTGGTATACTTTTGTTTTGCCTGGTTGATTTCCAAGGCAATCACAGTTCTCATGACTTGTGAAAACAACCTACATGTTCTTGGGAAATAATCCACAAAGATGACCCCTGGCCCATTACATCTGTGCCTTTACATTTTTATGTCAAACCCACCTCTATTATGAGCTGGAAAACTCACTTGTAACATCCCCTAAACATATCCACCTGCAAATATTAAAGGCCTCATAAATTCATATTATAGACTATAGAATCACCTTTCTACACCTTCATATTTTTCTGTTAGAATTCTGTCTCGGCAAATAGAACTACTGTTTAATCAAGTCACCTATCAGTGTGAGACATCCTACTGCTTCTTGTCCATTGCCCCCTGAAAAATGGAAGTCCTATTTGTTCATTTCCCAGTTGAAATCTTTCAATGTTCTACCTTTTCTTTGAGAATAAATTGTCACAAAGGAGTTGTCATAAGGACCTTGATAATTTTTCATCCCTTCATCCCTCATGAACTATCACTTTCTCCTATTGTACCTCTTGTTCTTAATAAACCAAACAATCAAATTTTTATTTTCAGGTCCTTTGCATATCCTCTTCCCTCTGCGTAGAAGGTTAGTCCTTGTGTCACTCCAACCTCCAATCCATGCTCATTCTTTAATACTTCAGTGTGTCCCTGAATCTCTATCTCTGTGAGGATTTTGCCTTATTCCTCTCAGGCCAGAGGAGTGCAATATCCCCTACCCCAAACCACCAGAAGCACACCTGTCAGGCATTAGATTTAACATTCCTTATTGGAAGGAATGATACTCACTTAAAACAAAACCACTGGGCATTTCAGTAAGAAGGTGTTAGAAGGAACCTCTTATAGGATTTGAGCATTGGTTGTGTTGTTTGAGGGAGGCTATGAAAAACTAGGTTTTTTCTCCAAACATTGTCAAAAATTAGGGGTCATTCCATTGGTATGGAAACATCTATCCCTATATCTATAGGGAAGACATGCTACAATAAGAATAAAGCCTCAAATGACAAGTAGTGGTCATTCATTTCAATTGAGAAAAAAAGGAAGTTTGTCATTTGGGGGCTAATACAGTGATCTCATTTTCTGACCATGCTTAGACAAAGTTATGAAGTGACCTTAATTTTGTTTAACTTTATACTGGTCTTAGACTATGTGTATCTGAAATTGATGTTGTATAGGATTGTTTATATTCAGTTGGCGAATAATAGGACTTCCATGTGCATGTTAGATTTGGGATATAAAAATTTGGGTTTTCCCTTTCTCAGAAGTTACACATGTCATTCCTCCAAAACTTTTTTCAGTGTCTCCACTAAATTGTACTTATCATATCACATTTCAACCAAACCAATGCCAGCCTATTGTATTCATTAAAGTTTGATAAATGAATAAAAAGGTGAGTTGTTTAAGCCATTGATCAATGACTTTCATGACATTTACCTCCTTTCTAGCCTTCATTTAAAAACAATCACAAGATTTTGAAGAAATAGGAAATATCTCTTTATAGGGAAAAGATAAGTGAGAAATGGTTTTGTAAGTTAGAAAAATATGTTTTGAAAGATGAGGGTAAGTGTAATAATTATCCATTACAGTTTTACCAAATGCATTTTGGCAGTTCTGTGGGAAGTCATCATGCATGTGAGAGGTGTTTCACCCATTTAGATCATTTTCTATTGTTATTATATGTGTCCATGTGCCCTGAAATGATTGCGCTTTTACCTTTCTCTGAGTCTCTGCAAGGTCATCAATTTCTGTCATATATCCAGTATTTTTTTTTATTAGACCTGCTGAAATACTTGTGTTGAGAGAGGGTGGGGAATAGAAAGAAGACAGCCCCCTTTCCAAAACTATATATTTCTGTTAGTACTATTTTAAAAGAGAATGGTGTGAATTACCTATTAATAACTCTCACCAGAGGAATAAGGCATAAATCCTATGGATAGAAATTATAATATTCCTAAAACTTTAAATCCAAAACAGACTACTTTTCTCAAACAGCTTTAAGAGAGACTTCCCTAAAGATCACTAGAGGTCTTGATGGTGAAAGATGTTTTATATGTGCTGATATCAGTTCTTTCATACTACCAGTGAGCTATTTTGGCTAGAAACCATCTAAATAGAAAATACAACATTAAATTGAAATAAATGTTTTGATGAAAGGCTTTATCCAAAAAACATAATTTAACCTTCCTTTAATTTCCTGGCATATATTTTTAGTTTATAGCATTCAATGAAGAAAAATCAGTGAGTCAAATGGGATGGTCCCAGGAAAGAAAGGTCATTTTGAAAGATAGTAAGAACACATGAGAAATGTGAATGCTGATTGAAACTAGTGAGTTTCAAGAGAAAGATGAATATGATGAAGGCAATAGTATATAACAGAAAATGCAAATGTAACCAAAGATACAAATAACAAACATTAAGAAGTCCATGTTTAAGAGATAAACAGTAGATTTTTGAGAGAAAAATAAAGGAAACATAAGTCAAAATTGGTAGCATAGAAATAGGAAAATAAAATCCTTACCAAATGAATCTAAATCTAATGATATATCTATAGATTTCTAGTGCTTTTTTATAAAATTCTGATGAAAATCCTAATATCCAGAGAAACCATCAGTTTAAATGAACCTATAAAATATAATTGTTAGCTTGTATTAGATTTAAAAATCATCACACAGCTTCAGGTTTAGCTACAAAATTTCCTTTTCCATAATATTTTCTAGAATTCTACCACAAGGAAATTGAGATTCAATCAAAGACATGTATAAAAGGACCTCATATATTATTGTGAAAAGCTAGGAAATGTCTAAATTTCAATAGCAGAAGATTACTTAAATAATTTATGACATTTTCAAGGACAGATGATAATTCATGCAATCAGATATTGTGTTTATAAAGAATATGGTGTTATGGTAAATGTTTATGTAAAGTGAAGAAAATGGGTCAGTGAGAAAGGATGGAAAGAGGAGAGAGAGATTAAATATTTAATGGGTTTTCTCTGGACTGAGTTATAGATTTTATCAATTTTTGTATTTGTGTTACATATATATGTGTATATACACATGTATTTATATCTTGAACATATGTAATTTTTCTAATTAAAACTATTTCTGGTTTTGTTTTTAGACCCTATTTTATGTAGTAGTAGTAATGAAAAATCTGTTGTTTATATCTATTTTCTCTTGTTATTTAAAGGTATACACTGAAAATGACCCATTTAAGTTTCAGATGTGTTTTGTGTGTATTGTTATAAATAGATCTGTCATTGCACTCTCAGTGTAGTAGTAATAAGTTTTAAGTGTTTGTTGTACTTTTAATGTATTAAGAAAACGATGATTTTAAAATGTTTTGTTGCAAGTCAGATAAAAGACAAGATCATGGAATTTTATTTTGGAAAAGACCTTAGAGTCTATCTAGTTCAATACTTTTATAGTCTTGGGACATGACATTCAAAGATATTAAATATCTTGCCCAAGGTCATGTGTCCCTGGCAGAGCTGAAACAGCAGGTCAGTTTTCTTGACTCTAACTGCACTGCTCTGTGCTACTTCTTATCTCCAAACCATATATAATTATGCTTAGAATCATTTTTCTTAAAACTAGCCCTATATATAATTATTAAGTAAAAATTGTTTACAGTCACAGTCACAGTCTCTCACAGTAACCTTTGGCTATGTAGCTGGGATTATCCTTTAGAATCAGTTTCTTGTATTAATGGATCCCTCCTTCCCTCTCATCTCTTAATACCTCTTCTGAAATGACTGGGTAGGAAATAAGTGAGTCACCTTTTGTTTACTTTTCTCAGATAATGTTTTAGTTTGTTTAGCTTACTGTAACTGAACACCATGGGCTGGATGAATTATTTCTCACATTTATGGTGACTAGAGCAAAGTGCTGGCTGATTCAGCATCTGGTGAGAAAGCATATTCTTTGTTCATAGTAATCTGTCTTCTTATATCCTCACATGGCAGAAGAGATGAGAGCTAGTTTGGAGTCATTTTATAGAACTAACCCAGTTCACCAAGATTCAATGACCTAGTCACTTACCAAAGGTCTCACTTCCCAATACCAACACATTGGAGGGATAGGCTTAAATTTGGGGTCAGACAACAAACATCTAGTCTGTAACAAATCACATACTTCCTTAATACGGTTAAATGGTACCTAAGATTTTTGCTAATGGAAGAAGTTTCAGATAATAAAAAGTTAGAATATAACATTTTTAGAAAAGTACTTTTTGTGAGTGATTCATTCGCTCCAGTGATTCCTTACTTAGGAAGCTAGTATTTTTCTAATATAAGCACTATATAATATATGTTATGCCAGATACCAAGAAAATCTATTGCTTTCTCTGTGGATAATGAAAATGTACCCAAACTTTCCTATTTTCCAAAATACATCAGAATGTATCTTATCAATTCTTTCATCAGCCGTTTATCAAGTATGAACTATGTGCATGGTACTACTGTGAAACTGAAAAAACAGCAGTGAATAAAATAGACAAAGTCACACCTAAAAATTAGTAACTACATCAATGACTTGGAATATTTTTCTAATAAAATTTTCTAAACTAAAGTAATTATGTGATAGTTATATTAACAACTGCAGTATTTAAAAATTCATTTCTGTCTCTTTGCAACTGTTACAGAATCTGATTCTTGGTGTTTCATCCACAGTGTGCTACTGAAAATAGAAATTTGCAATTATAGAAATAACTCTCATTTTAACTTTCCTCTATGTCTACTATTGTAAGCGCTGAGGTAGTGACAAGCATAAGAATGGGTCCCCCTTTGCTTCTAAATCAGCAGTTGAAAACAATCTAGCAGAGTGTTTGCCTCAGTTTTTTTCCCGTTCTATGCTGATCCCTTGTAGGTTAGGGGAAAGATGGTAGATCAAAATGCTATGCTTTATCTGTCACTGCTAATAAGTCTGTCCTATTCTTTTCTCATTTGCTTGGAAGTATATGTGAGATTTTGTAGGTAGCTCAAGGTTCCTATGACCCTAAAACAAAAAGTCTTTAAAGACATGAGAAAGCATGTATTCTGTAATCAGAAACATATATTAGAGATATTTCTGCAGAGAACTTGTAGATAATCAACACAAATCTTATACAGATTTTCTACTTTTCATTTTCTCTGTGTTTAATATTAATCTAGAATTCCAGTTTTATGTTTAGCTCAAAGAATTGTCATATACTCACAAAGCCTTGCCTCAGACTTGTAACAAAGTTCATAAAAAAATGGAAATAACACATCCTAGTTCTTCTTAAGACACATGAAGTAACAAAATTGGTTACTCACTACCAAGACCTTCAAATAGGTGACTATTTACTAGTGTGAAGTGGACTAAGAAGGAAAGAGTGGCTCCAATCATTGTCCTTCCTCCTCTTATAACTCTCCATAATAATGTAGACTCCTCTGCAGATGCAGAGTTCTTCCCTGTGCTTAGAACTAGAATGACCTAAGGAGATGGAAATGGTCCTCTCTCTAACTCCCCTGACCTTTAAGAAGTCAAGGAATCTATTCAGTTCCCAAGGCATAATGCAGACAAGCATAACTATAGGCAGCCATAACAATGTGACTTATGTGTTAAACTTCTGTTGCATTTAATCCATTTCCATTGTTGGAAGTAGGTGCTTATGTCATATTGATGTATTGACTGGTCTTACACAAGACAGGACCAGGGAGCATTTGTTGTTAGCTCTTTCTCTCTCAATATAGCACACAAAACCTTTTTTGCACATTTTACAGGTAGTTGTTATTGACAAATGCAGGGTAATTGTATTATTAAAATGATGCGATTAGTACATAACCATACTGAACATGGATTCTCTTTTCCTTATTACTAAGATAATATGAGAAGTATTATTTAATTCTTCAAAAAGACATTGAAGTAACTGGTACAGATGTATTCTAGCTACATTAAGCATAGGTTCTTCTTCAGTTCAGTGGTTCCTTTGCTTTTACAAATGAATTATCAATAGTTGTATCCCAGAGAGTTAAAGTGTTTTTCTACTTAGAACATTAGGGAACAATAGGAATGGTGGTCAGAAGAGTAAGGAGTGAGAAGCCAAGAGGACAATTTTTGTGCAACTTACAGCTAAAATATAGGGGGGAAACCAATAATTCAGCTTTGATTTGTTTCCATTAAAGATAGGAGTCTGAGGTCACTTTTCTAATTTATTTGTGATCTAGAAGCTATTACTAGAGAGCTATAATTCACATTTGGTATACAATTAAAAGATTATTCTCACTAAAAATAAAATTAGACATACATACATATCAAAGGAAGAGGTGATGTATTTTCAGTCTTCATTACTGGAGCAAAAGTATTATGTGCAGAACCAAAAACTAAGAAATACAGAAAATAAGAGTATATTAGAGCAAAATTTTAAATACAGCTAACTGCATAGACTATTGCTTGCCTAGCTTTGATTTGCGTGTGATATGATTTATCACCACTGAGTGTTTGGCAGAAAGAATTAAATGTTTGCATTTTTATTGCACCATTAAATTCTGCCATGAAATATGTTGTTGAGATTAGAACAACACACTACAGGGAGAGAAGTCACATTGCAGTGGGTGTATTATCCTTCAACATCAAATGAGTCACACAAAACAAACCACTTTGCATGTATTCATTTTTTAAGTTTATGACCAATTCAACTTTTTTCAGTTTTTATCCACAGCAACTTAATGATATAAGACAGCAGTTCATGGTTGCATAAAAAAATACCATTTATTGCTAACTTTTTTGGTAATAGCTAATTTGAACCCCAAAATTGAATACTTAGCCTACTGATTAAATACTGACCATTTACATACAAAAGTGTTTCTCAAAATGTTTACTTTACCTCATTAGAATTTTATTTTCTCAACACCCCTCTAGAGACTGAAAATATTCTTAATGTTGTTTGAGACATAAAAACAAAGTAAACATTATGAGGTAATTAGCTCATGATCACTTAGAAATTAAATAGTCACTAATTTTATTTAATGGGTTTCAAAGTAGGAAGTCATGGGTGCTCAGTATGACTTAGATATTTTATTAAATTGCTTTTTAAAGAGATATGGGCCACTAAGAATTTTTTAAACTGAAATTTAACTACAAATACTATCAACTGAGAAGAGATTTTGAATAAAGGAAATTATGTCAGTGGCTCCATCAGTTGGTCCTTTGTCACTGAAATAGGAAGAAAGGAAAGAAGGGATGAGGGAGAGAGGGAGTAAGGAGAGAAGGATGACATTAGGTCTTGTAATATATCGGTGATCTTTACAAAATTATATGTTACAGGAAATGAATTCTGTAACTGTTACATCATTTAGGTGTGATATTGTAAAGACATGGGGTTGGGTTGCCTAAGCACTCCCTTTTAACACTGTGATAGCTCTGGTCCTCATCCACCACTAAACAATGGAAGGTTTGGTCATGCTTTGATTAGAGACTGTGGCTTTCATGATGGCATAATTATTGCAGAATCTGTCTCTTTTTTCTGACTCTTTCAGTAAATCCTGCTTATTGGCTGATGTATATTCTTTCATTCTTTACCTGAGTCAATGTAAAGTTTATATGCTAAATTCATAATCTGAGTTCAACATGAATTTTAACTTTTTAAAATGTTTATTTTGATTGATAAACATCATTTCAGTGGCCAATGTCTGAAGATAGAACGGGCGACTATGAAAAAAAAAAAAAAAGAACAGGCGACTATGAATCAAAATAACAGCGCTATGAATAAAAGTGGTTATGGAAAATCACCCCATCAGGTGACATTCTATACAAAGAACAGCCAAGTGCCTCAAATTCTGTTGGGATATAATTATCTCATAATAACTATTTTCCCATCAGCATTGAATCACAATCAGGCCATAAAATGTATTATTGTGTCTCAGGAAAGACAGAGTAAGCAATTTGGAATATTACAAAACAGGCTCAGTTAAGCAGTTTGATTTGCATGGAGTATCCTCATCCTTTAAATGTTTCATTGACCAATTAGAATTCTTGGTTGCCTTAGTCCAGAGAGTGTTATATTTTTATATGTACACATTTCCATAAATTGAGATTAAAAAGTTACTCAAAGTACAATTAAAGTGAAAGAGCTATTAAAACATTAACTGCTGTAAAATATATTTACAACTACTGAGATGTTTTATTCTACTGTATTCTATGTCTCTAACATATATATTACCAGCAAGACTATGAAAAATAAATCAAAGTAGAACAAACATATAATTATAACTGTGTAAATGGTTTAATGGATTATATTACAATTAAGCTGTGTGGTAGTAACTCTGTTATGCTATTTGTAATGTACAAACAAACTTTATACAATAGGGAGATGGACTTGACTTAAATCAAATACATGTACTGTAATTTCCCCATCCATTTTAGAAGCTAGCAAATTTCCAAACATAATTTTAGTCTGTGTAATAAACATTTGTTGAGTTCTCATATTACATTGTGTCTCTAGAGATATAAAGAGGAATAAGACTGTTTGTTCCCTTAGGAGCTTATGGTGCAGTGCCAGGCACTGATACTATATTACTAGGCATGGAAAGTGATAGAGGAGACATACACAGGAGATATAAAAGCCCAGAGAGGAGTCCATAGTCTAGCATGGGAGATAAGGCATATTTTCTTGAAGGCTCAGTTTTAAAGGATGGGTAAGAATTGAAGGTTATTAAAAAAGTGAAAGAAGCTATGTGATGGTTTTGAAATCAAGGTAATATTGGTTTATAATACTATATGTTTGATGAGTACTGACTCACATCTCAATAAATGTGTATATCATAACTTCTCACTGTCAAAATCTAGTTACCATACACCCCTAGACAGTTGACACTACTGCTTCTTCCTTCCCTCCTTCACCTTTCCCTCTGGTAACCACCATTTTTTTATGAGATTCTAAGGGTTCGTTTTGTTTGTTTGCTTATTTTTTCTTGGTATTTGACATACAAGTGAAATCACATATTATTTATCATTCTCTTTCTGATTTATTTTGCTTAGCATAATTTATTTCTCTTTGCAGGTCCCATGCAAATAAAAAGACACATCTTTTATAGATGAGTAGTATTCTATTGTGTATATTAACATATACCACATTTTCCTTACGCAGTCATCTCTCATTGAATAAGTGCTGCAATGAATATAGAGATAGATACATCTGTTTGAACTATTACTGCATATTTTACATAACTACCTAGAGGTAAAATTCTACTTTTAATATTTTGAGAATTCCCCATGTTTTCTGCAGTGACTATACCTACCTACACTTCCACCAGAAATATGTATAAATATGTGATTTATTTTAATATCAGGTTTGTTATGGCATATTTTACATACAGATAAGTTCTTTTAGGTATTCAGGTCCATGAATTTCAGCAGATTCACAGTCATGTAATTACTACCATGATCAAATATGGAACAACTTGAACATTTGTAGCCATTTTTTTACCCTTACCTCACTCCCTTCTCATTTAATTTTGCATCTTCCAGAATATCATTTGACTTGGGTAAGACAATATGCAATCTTTGTATCTTTCAGCTAGCATAATTCATTTGAACATGTTGTTAGATGTGTCTGTTTTCCATTGCTTTTTATTGCTGCACGGAATTCTTTTGAATGGATTTATCCTTATTGTTAATATTACCCCAGCTGACACTTGGATTGTTTCCAGTTTTGGGAGATTATGAATAAAGCAACTATAAACATTTATGCACAGTCTTTTACGTGATATGTGTTTTTTATTAGATAAATATCTAGGTGATGTGTTATTAGATAAATATATAGAATTGGGATTGCTGGTGCATGTTTGTGATATTTTATGTAACTGGCAGAAGGATGAAATGGCAGGAACTACTCATAACTTACCATTACTGTAGCAATAAAGAGAAATGAAAAAAATGAGAGTAGACAAAGGCCTGATCGGTGAGTACCTTTAATTTCATGTGAAGAAACTCAGATTAAAGCAAAGGGAAGGATTTTTAGCAGTGATGTCATAGACTCATATTTTCATTTCAGTAGTGGATGCAGATTGAAGCCTGATTTGACTCAAGCAGGCATTAGAATAGAACAGAAGTTGAAACCTGCAAGAACATGTAGGATTATATTATTACTCCAGGATCTGATAATAATATCTAACCATGACAGTTTTGTGCTATAAAGCAAATTTTCAGAAATGTTCAAGAACGCCAGTGTCACAATCCAAGGATATTGTGAAGTTAGGAAAATGTGTTTGCTGATAATAAAAAATGGAGGTCTTGCTAGCTTTCACTTAGGGATTTTAGGAGAACTGAACAAAACAACACATAAAATGTCTCTAGAGTATTGCTAGTCGTCAGTAAATGTTTCCATCCCTACAGTGGTCCTATACCCTCTTTCTGGATATAAGCAATGAAATGTTAATTGCTACATTGAAAATTAAACTTGCTTAACTAAAGGTCAAAGAAAAAAAGCTAGTGTTTAAAAAAATAAATTCTAAAGATTGCTAGTGAATTTATAATAAAAATCCATTTAAAAACCTAAATATGAATCAGATTCCTTCATCTGTTCTGATGAAGATTAAATGAGATATCTAAAAGAAAGATTTAAAGCATGTAGAGCAAATCTCCCTCCTTTGTGATTTTTCTTTTCTCATGGAAAGAATTACAGTAAATTATTTTACATTATAATAAGTAATGGAGTAAATATTTACTCTGACAAACACTTTAGTAAAGATGCACTTAGAACATTTGAAGGACTTCTATATATTTTGATGAATGATCTTGTTATTTCTCTCCCCAGTACTAGGGAAGATCCTTAAATAGTGAAGAGACCATTGGGGAGAATGAGAAAATGGACATAATCGTTGGTGCTATCCAATGGAGGAGAATGGTTTTCATTAGGTAGAAACCCTATAACAGTCTATCAGGAATGATTTAAAATAAATTATTGTACTGCAAGAGAGGTTATACTAGATGTCCTAATAAAATCTCTTTAATATAATCTATCATCCTTGGCCTTTGCAACTGTATAATTCAATGATTCCTTTCTTATTTTTACTTCTTCAAAATTTATAAATATGTAAATAAAATATTGATTCATTTGAAAGCCATCTGATCTCTCAAATATAATACTGCTTGCACATTGGTAAATTCTGGATTTCATTTCATTCATTTTCATTTCATTTGTGTATACACTAGGTTACTAAAATTTTTTTTAGATGACTAAAGAATTTGTTAAAGTGCTAACCAGTTTTTAAAAACATAAATTCCTTCATCCATGACATGCTTTTGTTGTTCAATATGAGGTTACAAAGTGACTGCATCTTTTCCTGTGGATATTTGACATATATCTCCAATAAAACTATTTTAAAAATAAGATCATATATCAGTTTGTATTTGAACTTGGTAGCTTTAAGTCATTCACAGGATCATATTGTACTCTCAAAAGAATAGGTGAGCCATTTTAAATATAGTAGTTGTTCTTATTCTCATCAATTGAATTTCAGCATAAATTCTGGTCTTAAATTTACACACTAGGGGAAAATGTAATTGATATGGAACCATTAGTGTTCCTTTATTTCTCATGTAGAGCTGAATGTATTTTATTCCTTTCAAGTAAATCATTAATTCATTCCTATATTTCCTCTGCTTATACCCCAATCTGAATCTTGGCCATCCATGCCTAAATCTTACCTTTGTCTTGCTTACTCTGATCTATTACAAAACTACTACTGAATTAAGCATTATAAAAACCTACTAGTAAAACGCTAAACGTTAAATTATCAAGGGCTCATCATTACCCCTAGAGAATAACATCAAAACTATATGATTACTATTAAATTTCAAGCCTTCCACAATATGATTTTACCTGCCTAAACAAGCCGTTTGTAGATACCAATTTTTGACTCCACACAAAATCATCTCTAACAATGTATTTGCTATCTGTTCTCCATAGTCCTGTTTTCAAAGAGATGCAGGTAAAATCAAATCTTAGGTGTCTTTCCAAGCTTAGCCTTCTAGTTGTCTGATGACATGGTGCTAACAACAAACAATATCAGCACAATGTGGCTAAGTGTCCTCAGAGAAGACTTTGTGGAAAGGATGGAATATGTGCTGCTTTCTGAAGCACATATGATAAGATGAAATAAGAACAGAGATCTTGGATTTTTAAACCCACCTCAGTACTTATTTCATTGTTAATTGATCTTGATTTATATGTGTTATTTGCAAACAGCATAACCCAATGGATGATATCTTATCACCCTAACTTATTTTTGCCAATCATCTTCAGATTTCAGTGTTATTTAATGATATATTTTTTTCTATATTAAATATTCATGGGCATACACACCTTGACTTTGAATATAGGCTTAGAATTGTATGCATGTCTTCTAAATAGTTGTTTTTTATCTACCAGAGAAGAGTGTCATGAAATTTTCTCTAAGTTCACTTTAGACATGTCATCGATTTATTTTTCCCATGGCATCTAGTATCACATTACAGTCTGCTTCAAACTTGGTCCCTGTGAGCAAGGCCAGTCCTATTTCAGATCAGAGGAATGCTGTTCACACAACTGCATGCCATGGAATTGAACACAGAGCACTAAGTCTATATATACAGTGCTTTTGCTTTCCTTTTCTGACTAAGCCTATTGGACAGAGATCCTGTGGGAAACAATAAAGGATGATATGATGTGTATGACATGGTTTTAATCCATTTAATCCAGCATCTAAGTGACTCATCCTGAGATACACCAGTCACTCAGTGATGTTGGTTCTAGGCTTTCCAATTGGGAGGTAAACTAGAGAACATACTGTTCAACTGTTTTTTTTTTTTTTTCTTTAAGTTTTATTGACATCTGATTGCTATATAGCCCTGTATAAGTTCAAGGTTATGGCATAACAACTGACATATATTATTAAATTGTATTATTATTTTACATTATACAATGTGTATATATTGTGCCGACAGATTGGGGATCAAGGGTCAGGTGGACCACTGTGAAGAAGCTGTGTTTTAAATAATGTAAACAAGTTAATTTCAGAACTAAATTCAAAGAACTGTTATCTCACTTAAAACATTCAATTTCAGAGTCATATGATATAATCTTAACCTTGAAGAATGTCTTAAAATATTCCCTTTACCTTTTGAAATATTCCCTTTACCTTTTGTATGACTGCTTTTTCCTTTCTTTTTTTTTTTTTTTTGTAGTTTCTTCATTTCCTGCTTGCACTTCCTATATTGCTGTAAGAGGACAGAAAATTTTAACGATTACTTATGTAAAGAAATTTGAGTGTCTATGACAAAAGCTACAACATGAGTATGTCTTCATTATTACTTTACCACCATCTATGTGATCTTCATCATCAAAACTATCATTGTGATCAATTAACTAATTTCACTCAAGAAACTATCAAAATGATGTTGTCATTTAGTTCTGCTTCAAGTTGTCCTTGAAGTAAAATGACAACAGACACAGCACAAATGTTACAGCTGAGCATCTTTCACCACAAACCCTTTGCTGCCTCTGTGTTTTTGTCTCCTGTCCCATAGGCGTGCTGTGAATATTAAGTGAAATCATATAGCACGGGACTTGGCAGATGGCAGGTACTTGAGAAATGTCAGCTCTCCCCTGGCATAGGTGTTACAACACTTATTAGCAACCCACTTATTTTTATAAAGGGTAGTGTATAGCAATCATTTTCTGACTTAAAAATAAGTTGAATTTACTTCTAAGAGAAGTGACAGAAATTATTCATGATTAAGAAGTAACCATTTTATAGTTCAAACTGTGGCCACCTTTGTTTTTTGTTTATTTGTTTGTCTTTTAATGCTTAGACTTGAAGCCAAAGAACATCTGTGGAATTAATTTTACCATTTCAGTATTTATATGTTATAAATGCAGCTATTTGCAAACACTGGTATTTTAAATTGAAAGTTGATAAGGTAATGGCTATGAAAACTCAAGTTGAGATGCTTAAGAAAATTAAAAATTTGCAGTAATTTTGTTTTAATTTATGATGGACACAACTCCATGAATGTTGCTATGATATAGATCTACCAAGTATAAATTTCTGAAATATGCATTTTTAAAAATTACTAAAATGACATTATATTAGTTGTAAATATTGTAATCAAACATGAAACTTATCTCTGTCGTGTTCTTAAAATCTAAAAATAGTTATTCCCTAGAAATATTCCAGAATATGTGGAAGCATTTCTACCTGTAAAAACACATAGTGCCTCTCTTCCTTGCATGTTCCTCACAACACTCACCTGACCTCACCAACTCCTATGAAACTTCTGTTCGAGGATAACCTCACATTCCATGTCTCTTGTTCTTTTCAAACAATCAAAATTCAGATCTTTTCATGTGTGCTTTCTTTCTCTTAGAAGAGAAGCAGTATCTCCTATGAAATAAACCACACTACTATGTATACAAATGTCTATTTATGCCTTACCTTACTGTAACCAGAATTTGATTAGGAAGTCTTGTTAATCCAAACATATTTCAAGTTCATAAAATTTCAAATAATTTCAAGTAACTGTGACAAGACCTCTCTCAGCACCATGGCATATCTGGTGTCATCTGGGCTTATTTAGGCACCTCTGCACTTAAGCTCTGGGATCAGCTTTCACTCTCTATACTTACTGATCACAGTTTCTCTCACCTTTGATTTTATAATCAGAAGTTCTCTAAAAGCCCCATCTTTTATTCTATGGCAATCACCATGGATGCCACATTGAGAATGCTCAGTATCTGATCTATATGTATGTGTTAGTGTATGTGCATGTGTGTGTGTGTGCATATGGCATAATACAAAACAGGTCATTGTTTACGTTGTCTGGGTCATTAGTAACTTGAGTGATGGTGGGGCCTCCCTGGTGGTGTAGGGGTTAAGTCTCAGTGCTATCAAGCTATCACCAGCCACTGTGAAGTGAATTCAATCCCTACCAGGGAGTGGCGCAGCAGACCTGTCCTTTTCAGCTTCCCTCAGCAGTGTATTTCAGTGCATCTGCCTATTCTGCTCCCCACTCTATCTCTGGTGAATCCTCTCACTCCCTCCCCACTGCACCTCTGACCTATATCCCAGTTCTTGTAATGTATAAATAAATAAAAATAAATCTTTAAAACTTGAATGATGGTAAATGGAGAACTAGCTTCACTGTAGTATCAGTTTTAAATGAAATAGTGTCATTTTTTTCTGTCTACCCATCCACTTTCCTCTCTGTCCATGAGCTAGTCAACCCATCCTATGTCACTGAGACAAGCTCTATTTGACTAAGGTAGTAAATTGTAAAAAATACTCCTCCTTGTGTTTTCCTCCACAGTATCTCCACCACATAAAAGATGAAATAGAAAAAGACACAAATTTAGATCCAAAACAGATGTTTTGATTATCTTTGTTTAGTATTTCAGTTTAAACTCTGGCAAAAAGAGCACCTTTTTGCTTTTAGCATTGGGATGCCTGAGGAGAGGAGTATACAGAAGTAGATAAAAGACAACACGTTTGTAAGATAGTACTATCAATTGCTTTTTCTTTTTCTCAGCTCCTGTGAGATAAAAATAAGAAAACAAAAATTATACGTGGTATTTATGAACCCCAAGTATCTGTTTAGCTTAATTTCATCAGTTTCCTATAGAAAAAAATAAAGACTAAAACTATAAATTTAGGTTTCAAATATTTTTAGTTATATTTCCTGTAGTTAAAAATTCCAAGATATCTGGTGTCTATGCAGATGATGATATTGAACTTTTCATATACTGAACCCAAGAAAAAATGTGTACACTTATCTTGAATTAAGTTTTGCAAATGTGAAGGCACTAAAATATAAAACATTCTAAAAATGAGCAATAAAGCTGTCAATCTGTGTCTCTTTCATTTGTCATTCTTTTTCCCTAAGGCATCTTAAAAGGTAAACACATGTCTTTACTTTTTATAACCAAATTTAAAATTTGCAGTGAAGAAATAATACTGACAAAATACAGAATGCAATCAATCAAGAATATAGGGACCACTTTGTAACAATTCTTGTTATTAATTGAAAGTGATTTCATTATCTATTTAAAAAGTCTAAATTCTGTGAATTAGAAGAAAAGCTAAATGCCAAATGCCATGTATTCAAAAGCTAATGGGATCATTTAAGTGAGCTCTTGGCAGAACTACTAGCTGCTCCATTAAATAATTAAATCGCTTTATATTCCTTTTACCATTTGTTTCATGTAAGAAAAAGCCTGACTTTATTTGATTTTTGTTTGTGTTCTTTTTTTATAAAGTGTAAAATTTGTAAGAAAACAACAATAGCCAAACATGCTTTTGAATGGGAAACATTGCTTTTGGCTAGCTTAGTACATTTCAAACACAGTCTATTAGGAACTGTCCTAAATGTTGCATAAATATTAACTCATGTAATGCATTCATTTGTTACCATAGTATTAAATAATTTGAAGTAAAGTGCTACTGGTGACATTTTTTGTTGTATATGCTAGGTACCTTTTATAGCTCTCCATGGACAGATGCCTCATTCTCCTTTACCAAGGATATTTAAAAATATTGGGAAAAACTTGGAAATCTTAATATAGTTATATACAAAGTATCATGGAATCTCAGTAAAATGACAGAATATCTCTGGATTAAGCTTCAGGGTCATCTTTGGAAACTTCTATACTATAGTCCTCTCCCTCACCTCCATGCCTTGCATATTATTAGCGCAGTGTTCTTTTCCTTGCATGGTCTATAGACTGTAGTTCTAGTCTCTGCAGAAAGTATGAACCTTTCAGTGATGACACTAAGTAAGACAATTCATTTTAAAATCATAGGCCTAATATTCATGTGTGTTTTTAATAGCAAAGATGATGAAAACCATAATTATATTGTCATTTTTACAGAAGAAAATTTATATCAGGTGAGAAAATAACCTCCATAATAATAAATAATAACTACCATTTATTGACTTCTTATTTTCTGAGCACTGTTGTACCTGCTTTACATCCAAAATTTGATTTAATTCTGAGTTTATCCTATAAGATGAGCATTATTATCCCCATTTTCAAGAGGACATTGAGATATGGAGAGGGTAATTTGCTCAAGGTAGTATAGACACTTAAAATTAAACCTGGTTCAAAGAAAGAACTAGATAATATTCTAAGCATTCTCATAATAATTAGAAATTTAGGCTCTTGTTCAATTCAGGCAGGTTTGCATGCTGGTCCTCCTGCTTCTTTGCTCTGAACTGTAGAAAAGATACTTAACTTATCTGTGCCTCAGTTTCTTCATAGGTAAAATGATAGCTATAAGGCCAAAGTCTTGGTTACAAGAATTAAATGAATAGTCTTAGAACGATGCTAACAATAGCGTAAATGCTCCAAAAAGTTGCTAGTGATATTTGTAAAGTTGTTGTGGTGATAATACTCCTGTTGAGAAGAAAAAAAAAAAAAAGATGGAATTGATGTGTGATAGAGACTAACTACACTTTATAGCAATTTTTCTTTTGTCACCATCTGCATCTTAAAGGTCCTATATTCACTGAAGTTTATAATGTTTCAAGTCATGCCATTCATCTCATAGATTCCAAACTACATCAAGAGAATATTTGATCTTTCCATCTTTTATGAAGATTCTTCTTACTTGAAATCATTGTCATTCTGATTTTAATCCTCTCTTTACAGCTAAACATCAGTGGCCAAAAAAAAAAGAGATTTGAACTCTGTATTCAAAGTGAAAACGGGGAATTTTTTCTCCTAACATGTATTTTAGTATCAAATTAAAATTTGAATATATCATAGAATGGAGAAAAGCTTGTCACAAACTATCAGACACCAACTGACTTTGTAAACCTGTATTTGTTAATTACCATTGATTAGTGTCTTAACAAATTAATACTAGTTAATACCTTGTTATGTAAGCATTAGAAATTAATGACTGAATATAACTATTAAACTTATTCTTGCCATTGTTCATCTGTTATTGAGCAGAATTACCAGTATGAAAACAAATTAATTATCTCTTATTTTTTTAAAGATTTATTTATTTATGCATACAAGAGCTGGGGTACAGGCCAGAGGTGTGGGGAGTGAGAGAATTCACCATAGAGAGCTGGGAGCAGAACAGGCAGATCAACTGAAGTACCCTGCTGAGGGAAGCAGTGGGCACAGCAGGAGAGGTCTGCTGGGCCATGTGGGTCCCCTCCCTGGCCGGCAGCAGGGATCGAACTCGTGCTGCAATGGCTGAGGTTTGCTTCATAGTGCATTGCTTAACCCACTGCGCCACCAGGGAGGCCCCTTAATTATCTCTTATTAAGCCATTCTATCTAACATTCTTCATTGAAATATAAAAGCTGCCTTCTAGGAGAAAAGAGCATTCTTCCAAGGGAGTAAGGAGGGAGTTATAAATACATAAATATATGTATATGTGCTGTGTATATATTATATAAGCAATATGCATTACATATAGCATATATGTGTAGCAATTACACTGTGTGTGTGTCTGTGTGTGTGAGAGAGACAGAGAGAGAGAAAAAGAATGAGAGCACCTTTCTCTAATAGCTTATGCAGAAGTCATGTCCTTGGTGATGTGCTATAGCAACCAAGTAAAACTATTTAAAATGGCAATGAAACTGCCCATCACAGGGCTTGTTCATGTCATGTAATGAAAGGAGAAAGTATTGAACCAGAAACAAAATTATTGGAAGAACAATAAAGCAGAGTTCAGGATACTTATTACCATGAAATATTTTATGGATATCTGCCCAGAGAATGTATTTAAAGTGTATTTGATTTCTTCACAAAACATTTACATTTTGTTTGTGGCCTTAAGCTTTAAAGCTGCAGGGATATATTGAATTGGAATGTTTTACATACAAAAATCTGATTTTGTTGCAAAATATTCTTTAAATGCCCATGTTTTATCTTATCATTTAGTAGACTATATGGCTTTTATCACTCTTATGATTTTTTGATGATAGTCCTTGTCAGAACAGGAAAAATGTTCTTGAGACAGCTGAATAAGCCACAGAGAAATACTGTTTGATATTCTCTAAGAGATAAACTCCAGAAAGGAATGAACAAACAGGAAACAGAAAGTATTCCATGAGTATTTGATTGCAGATAGAAAGAAGAAAGAACTGGGCAAGAGCAGGTGCTTGGTAGCCATGTTCTGGGCAGCATGTTTAGTGATTAGAAGAATCACCTTGTAGATATTTTAGAAAATAAAATCTATACAACTTTACACATATATTCTTTTAAAATGTAGGAAAGTAAGAGGCTTCTGTGGTTATATGTAAATGTTGAGCTGTACAAGTTAATTGCTTTCTCCCAAACTTAACAACAACAACAACAACAACAAAATGTATAAAGCAACAAAAGTACACCATCAGCAGCAAAGCAAAGCAAAGGGCTCAACTGCAAGTCACTGTGTTTGAATACAGCAGTCAGGGGAGACAGAGCATCTCAGAAGTGACCTTGTGAAATCTGCACTTCCCAACCCCCATCCACCACTTGCCACCATTCCTTTACTTGTCAGGTTAATATTGGAGACACAGTCTCACCATAGCATAGGTACAACAGCCTGAAGCTCACAATTCAAAACCAGCTTATATCATAAAGAGGCATCCTACAGAAAAGCATAAAACCCTTCAAGAAAGGGAAAAAAGTAGGAGTGGGTGGTGATCAAAGCTATTTGATGAGTGCTTTTCTTTCCTAGCTTAATGGTAGACTGGAAAGGGAGATAAAATATAGACAATCACTGAGACAGTATTTCCTGCAATAAGTAGAGTGGAAGAGAAAGCAGAAAATAAATTAGTTAAATTTTGAAAGAAGAGATGGCTCCAGAAGAAGAAACCAAAGAACCCTCATTGTGTTCTTTCTCCTGCATCAAACTATAGTGGCTATGGTCACAACTTGAATGTTATTGCTTACCCTTTTCCTAGTGGATTGGCAATGATTCAAAGTTATGTACTATCCAGTGTTGACAAAGTTCGAGGGAAACTATAATGCTTATACCCTGTTGTTGTAAATTGATGCAAACTGAAAAATTATTTGGCTATATCTGTCAAAAATTATAATGCACATATTTCATGATCCAGCAACTAATCTCTGCAACCTACATGCTGTCAAAAATTATATGCCTTAGAATTTTTTATAGAAGATTATATGTAATAACCAAATTCCAGTTCTAGTACCCTTCAATGAGGGAATGACTCAAAGATGTGTATCCAATGAAACACACTACAAAATTAAAAGTAGTAAGATAGGGCCCTCTCTGGTGACACAGTGGGTTAAGAAACGCACTATGAAGCAAACCATAGCCACTGAAGTGTGAGCTCGATCCCTACTGCTGGCCAGGGTGGTGACCCACATGGCTCAGGCAGACCTTTTCTGCCTTGCCCGCTGCTCACCTCAGCAGTGTATTTCAGTAGATCTGCCTGTTCTATTCCCCACTCTGTCTGGTGGATTCTCTCAACCCCCACACCTCTGACCTGTACCCCCGTGCTTGTATGCATAAATAAATCTTAAAAAAATTAAATAAAAAAAGTACTAAGCTATCCTTATGTTTTGATGTGAAAAGATCTCCAAGCTATATTAATAAGTGAAAAAAGACAGTATATTTATTATGGGTTTTTTGACAAGCCAAATGAGAGAACATACATACATAATGCTATTTGGTGCAATACTAAGAACAAAATAGTACTGTTAGGAAAATTCCATGGGCTGGGGAAGGAATAAAGAAATTATTGTTTTTAATTTTATATATTTTGGTCTTCTTAAAAATTTCACAATATACAGTCATGATGTTTGTTTTCAAGTGTTCACTAAATGCTGATCCAAACACAATATGTTTAAAAGAATATCAAAATGACTTTTAATCCAGCTCTTTTTCTTGTAATACCTAAATTGAATAATAACCCCAGCCACTCTCCTCTGCATCCAGTATAAAAACCTGAGTTGATTAAAAATCAATTATATTCTTTACAAATACAAAATATATATATTCTGACTCCAGAATCTTTGATAAAGAAAAATATATAAGGAGAATAATAAAACATGAATTACTTATAATCTTACCATCCAAGAATGTTGCTGTTAAAAGTCTATGTATGACTTAAAGAACTATAGAGAGATGGTAGGTAAATGATAGATGATATAGGTAGACTGGCTAGTAGATGCAAATAGAATTAGTCATATACACACACATACATTTTATCCTACTTTCCTTCCAATTAACAATGTATCATAATACCAATACATATTTTTCATATCATATCCCACAAGTGAATTACCCATTTTCCTGTTGTAAAACAGTGTATTGTTTTCTAGTTTTTCAGTAGCACACATAATACTGTTGTGAAAATTTTTGTAATTCTTGTAGCGTTAATGAATGACTTCCAGCTAAAACACTTTTCATCATATGTGAGCACAGCTTATTTCTCAGTGGAGATAGTGGGAGATGGATGGGACTGATTAGAAGTGAAGTATTGAACTGAGCATGACAGACCAGTTATTTAGGAATATGTGAGAAAAGGAAAATATTTAATGATAGTTAATTGAAAATGGATGGAAGATCACAAATAGGACCATGTGAGAAGAGAAAAAAATAGGATCAGATAAGATTTGAAGGAGAATGAATTGTAGCTATAGTCCAAGCAGAGCTCCGTCATGTGTGATGGCGCTCTAGAGTGTTGGACATCTCCTATGCAGAGATACCACCTTAATTGATTGCTGCTTGGCATTCTCCCATAAGATGTTTATTCTATTAAGTTATTATTTTTGTTAACACTTTGGTGAGCATCTTATGCTTTTATTAGTTGCTTAGGTCTTTCTCTCTTTCTATATGACTAGCTAAAATATACATGTGAAAGATATATATATATTTATGCATACATACATGTTTTTACATATCCATATAAATGTAAAAATCTGGTATCACTTGATTTCATCACACATATTATTTATGCAGGCTTCTATTTGAAGGGAACATGTAGACATTCTGTGGGAAATCAACAGGAAAATATAACAAAATTGAAGGACTTCAAATATGAAATCAAAATGGAAAAAGCTCTGTAAATTAGATTTGTAGACAAAATGTGAGACATTGACTGGGCTTTACGTGATTCAAGTTTTTACTTGACATTTGCCTTTCATTTTGTTTGTCAACTGTGCCCACAGACCTCAAGCAAAGGAAAATATAATCTCTATGACAATTCACTAAATCAGAAGAAAGTAAGATTCAGTTCAGCAAATGAATGAATACTTTCTCTGTTTGAGGCTAGGATGAGCTATAAAAATGCAAGGATGAATCTGACTGACATAGCAGATGAAGTCAAGCATTTGTCTTGTAGTAGAGACAAATGTTAAATAAGGGCCTCCCTGGTGGCGCAGTGGGTTAAGCAACACACTATGAAGCAAACCGCAGCCACTGCAGCACGAGTTCGATCCCTGCCGCTGGCCAGGGAGGGGA
>JAGFMF010012021.1:6059153-6076607 GCA_019455555.1 Galemys pyrenaicus
CCGCTCTCTGTGGTGAATCCTCTCACCCCCCACACCTCTGGCCTGTACCCCAGTGCTTGTATGCATAAATAAATAAATCTTTAAAAAAAAAAAAGTCTGAGCAGCACTAACTTAAGATAAAGCTGAGCCTCAGAACTAGTTTTCTGAATCTGTAGATTTTTCTGCTATACTTGGACACTTCTAGAGTGTAGTTGATAATCTTGGGACTGACAGTCACAATTGAAAAAGGCTGTATCAGGGCTGGTTCAGAAATCTGTTACCTTGTCTGTCAATCAGAGAACAAGAGTCATGATTAAATAGCCTAAAAATTAATGATATATAGGTCTATTTGTAGTTTTGTGCATGAAATGAAAACTTGCTGAAAAGTATTACTCCATAAAAAGACTAGCCTCTTCTGCAGGAATGAGTCCAAAAATCTTTGTATATCTTATCTAGGTCCTTCATCTCTCCTCTTGATGTACTGCCAAACACAGCAGCTTCTGCTCTGCTATTTGCCCAAAACTTCCAGGTTTTTGAGTTCCAAAAAAGAACTTTCTAGATAATTGTTACCTTTAGAGATTTCATTCTCTGAACCATTTAAAACATACCTACATGCTATATTAAATATTATTTTAATATAAAAATCACAAAGGACTTGCCTCTGCATAATTCATTTATTGCTAGAATGACTTCCTGCATGATTTCTGAATAAACCTGGATTTTTAGTAAATTTCTAGATTTGAATCCCAGTAAACCATTTGATAGCTTCATGACTAAAAGCAAGGGTATAATCTCTCTGTGCCTCAGATACTTCAAATATGAGCTGTGGTTGTTAAATGATCTATCTTAGAGAGAAAGTGGGAACAATAAGTGAACTTATTAGGAACTTTATAAATTTTTAAAAGGTTAACAAATATTGCTCTGTAGAAGCAATATGTATATTCTTTGGACTATTGTTTCATTTTTTTCTTATGTTTGAAGTTTCTCAAAATAAAAAGTTAGAAAGTCCACCTCAAGTAAAAAACAAAAGCAAGTTATTTTTATTGTTGATGGAATTGGTGTGCATACTTAGAAATTCCTGAAAAATGGAAACATTTACCCTCTATTAAGTATTTAAAATGTAATGAAATTTATATCTATATGAAATTAAAGTGCTTTAATTAACTGGTATATTTTTATGATTATTAACATTTATTATTTAGAATTTTAATTTCTATAATTTAGATACCGTCCTCTTTATTTTTCTACATCATTATTTTTTTTTTTTAAAGAGCTAGGGTTTGGGTTGGGGTGGAGTGAGTAGCAAAAGGATTCACCAGAGACAGAGTGGGGATCAGAACAGGTGGAGTAACTGAAACACACTGCTGAGGGGAGCAGCGGGAGAGACAGGAGAGGTCTGCTGTGCCATGTGGGTCAGCTTCCTGGCCGGGGATTGAACTCATGCTGAATTGGCTGAAGATAACTTGATATTGCCGAGACTTAACCCCTTGTGTCACCAAGGAGGCACTCCACAGTAGTTTTTTAAAGTATTTTTCATAATAATAGGTCCCAGATAACTTAGTATGCTCCATTTGTGAGGACTGAAATGGTCCTCCATCTAGCTTACCTTTTTTTTTTTTAATATGGCAGGTATTAAGCAAACAAGAAAGAGTGTGATTATATATTTTCAATAATATTCTCTATTCCATTGAGGTCAGCATCTTAACAAAGGGACAGGTACCCTGCCACATTGCTAAGGTGACAAAAAGATTAGATATACAGTGGAAATAGTAGGGTCTGTTGAAAAGAATCTGGGTGTACAACATCATGCTCTCTGTATAAATCATTATAAGAAGTATAATGGGGAGACCATCAAAAAGTACAAAAAAGAGAACCTCTACAATTGACAGCACTACTGTTTCACTCAAGGCCATGAAATTTCAATTCAGGCTGCAAAATTGACCTTAAATACTCTCAGAAAATCCAGGTGGGTGACAAAATATTTATTTGGAAAGAGACAGAGTTAGATTTCAATTGACTCAGGAAACTTGTATTACTGAGCAGAAATGAACTTGGTGGAAGTGTTGATTATGATTTTTCTATGAACAGAATGTGAGATTCTGTATTTAGTGGTGATTGAGTGATTAAATATTTCTGTGTTTTTTATGAGAAATTACTTTAACCTACTTTCTTAAGCTTACAGTCTTTACAGTCACATTTCACTGATTTCTCATTTCAAGCACAGTCAGATCTGACATTAATACCAAACTCATTTAATTGGTGAGTCAGTCAAAAATTACTTTTTTGGAAAGCAGCAAAATGAAATTTAAGGAGGAAGCAGGATGGTTGCCTTAGAGGGTGACAAGTGCCTGCTGAAGCAGGAAAATCAAGGAAAAACTGTGGGTGAAAGAAGGAAATTAATCTATCAAATGTGATCATGCTTTTGGAGTAGAAAACTTACTTCTGGTAGGAATAGACTCTATTTGGTGGAACTCTGGGAAAAAAATCAGAGATTTAATTAGAGACAACAATGCAAATGAATATATGGGCTACAAGTTAATGGTAAAAGAACTATATACTACTTAGATATACAAGGAAAATACTGTTGATTCTGACCTTTATATCAGATAGTGATAGCTTTGAAACATTATTAACTAATGATGATAATTTCGTTGAGTCAGGAAGACAGGAGAAAGAAAATAGGCATGAAGGACAAGCAAACAGGATGATAGTAAGAAGATTGGTCTGCATTAAAGTAAGTTATTAGATAGTGGGTAAAAATAACAACAAAGAACAGATTATATTGTTGAAAAAAATGAGGTAAATACTGAAAGTTAAAAGAACATTTTAAATAATTGGAGTCATGGAAGGTCAGAGATTGATTGGTTTCTTTTTAAAATACATATCACTTTATTAGATAATTTTAAAAGTCAAGAAAATGTGGCATGCCATATTTTTATAACTTCAGTTTCATTTTTTGATCTCTTGCATATAAAAAATATGAGTATCATTTGTGCTGCTTGTGGAGGTTGGTATTAATGTAACTTGCCCTTAAGAGAAGGAGTTCATAAGGAGAAATGCTCAGGAAGGCAACAGGATAAGCACTGCAAGTGATCAGCATAGCCCCCTTAAAGAATTTAGTGTGACTGTCTTGTGCTCCTCAACAGAAAGGTAGCGGATCCTCTTCCTTCCAGGTCTAGCAAACAGAACCAGGACAAGAAAGGGAAGAAGAGAGGAGCCATTTGTATTTGGGTGGCTACTAGAATCCCTACTGCATTTTCAAAATAGACATTTCAAATTGTTTGCTTTTAATTGCAATATCCAAATTCATTTCCTCTTTTAACACCTCTTTTACCATAAATGTTTCCCTTATAATCCAGGATTATGTATTCTTCTTTCCCTGAATTTTCTGACTTTCTGGGAATATGGCCTGTCACCTTATAAGGGTAATATCATAAAGGTGTTCAGCATGTGAAAAAAGTTCATTGCATTAAAGTTCAGTTGATGAAGTATACATTGCAGATGTCAGGGTATGTGAAAATCTAGTTTTCATTTGTAAGAGATTTTTATTACCACCACATCAGTCAGTGATATCTGCTTAAATGTGTTAGTAGTTTATTTAGAACATCTGACCACATTGTTTTTGATTGGTAGATGACCACATCTTTTGTCCTGCCTGCCAAGAACAATATCAGCAAGTCAGATCCCCAATTGTTATTAATTATCCTTCCAGAGAGAATGATAATGGGATCATAACATAAAATAATTGCAAAGAATCAAATATATTATTGGATCCAGTGGCCTACTAATATTTGATTCAATATTACTCGTTACCTATGCATTTCTGCAAGATGAACTTTGGACATACCTTACTAACATTAATAGCTTCATTTTTGTTAATAGAATAAATTGATACTGTTCTCATCGGTATTCTATTTCAAGTAATTGGATTCCCTCCATTTATTCTCACAATCTTGCTATATTAAACCCATAGTGTGCTAGGTATACATTTTTTCTTTTCTGATTGAAGATATAAAAAACTCAAACTGAAGATATACAAGAAACATGGTTCTTTCTCACTCCCTGATGTCCAGGGAAGAGTTCATTCCATCACAAAAAAGCTACATGTCTGCTTTCTCTTTAAGATGTCTTTATTTTTTATTATGAAATGTATGTATGGGACACACAAGAAGTTATGCAAAAACCTATAAACTAGATTGAATGTAGTAAAAGATTTCATTGCTGGAGCAGAAGAGAAGATTCTGAGTCCAAAAATAATCAATGTTACCTACATAAATAATTCAGTCTATTCCTATTGGAATTAACTCATCTTTAAAAATATCCAGTGCATAAATTAAAATTCAACACTATCCTTGTTCTAAAACAGTTGTTACTTTTATGATAGCTTATGAGAATAACCACTAAATAAGAAAACTAGTGTTTATACTAGAATGTAACAAAATTGACACTTCCTGAGAAAACATTAGGCTTTTCAAAAAATATAAGAAACAACAATAAAACTCTGTCTTCTTTTGATGGGACTTTAATTGATGAAAGTTAATAGTAGCATTTTAAGTTTTTCTTACAAATCTACAATGAAATGGTAAAATCAGAATCTTCTAGAAGCTTGCCCACCTTTTAATAGACAACTTTTTTTTCAGTAATAAAAAGGTGATAAGTGCATTTGAAGCATATCTTGTCAGCAAGGAAAGGATAAATAGCTCACTTGTAGGAGCTCATTTCAGCTTTTCAACCATCTGAATACCACCTAAGAAATGACCTTTTACAAGATAAGTATACCAGGTAGAACATTCATTCTTTGGGAGAAAAGAGATTTTCCACTTCTTCAACTATTGAGTAAAATTCATTTTTGATGACTAGCCAGTCCCTGATCCTATTTCTTTTCACCCAGCATGTTGGAAAGAGAAAGCCAATTTGAGGTGTCATAAGGACTCTTCCCATTGTAATAAAAACCCTAAGCCAGTCACAAACCACCCTCAAATGGTACGTGGCTTGGAGAGAGGGTTGTAGAAGGGGTTGGTCAACTACCAGGAACAGCCACTGCAGTGTCTTTATGCTCATTCTCTTCATCCTGGAGAGTTTTCAAGGTGTTCCTTTAACCAGCTCGGTTTTCTGAAATCAAGTCTCTGGTTTATTTTTCAAATGCATCTTTTTAGTTGTGCTCTAATATTTGACATTACATAGCACATTGATCCTAAGAATGTAGTTCTCAGAAAAATAAAAAGTAAACTGAAGAGATATCAAAAGTAATTAATCAAAGGTTAAAATTAATTCAGTAAAGTCATATTCTGATAAAACTATACTGCCTTTTGATCAAAGCCACTCAGTGTTATTTTTAACTGTAACTACTGCTTAGACTTCAAAAACAATATTCATAGGAAATGTCACTATTCTGTAAAATGTTTAGTCTTAAGTCTTAGAGACATCTTGTTTATGCTCTGTTGACATTGCCCATACTTACATGTTTTGTGTTCTAAAGGCTCTGAATTATAAGTCTTAATAAAATATCAGGCAGTGATGCTTTAGAATTCAATGTGTCTCATTCTGAGTACATATGAAATTTGTAACATATAAGACTATTGAAATGAGATACTAAGCATTTGAGTTGTTATATTGAAATGGGCACAACATTGACAGGGCAAGTAAACATGACACCTACAAAAGTGTTTTTCTTCTTAAAGAAGAAAAACAAAATAGAATCTTAAGGAACTGAGAATATTGTCTCTTTCTCCAACTTTGAAATAAAAATTTTCAGGGACATAGAATGATAGATTTTACTAATATGACCAATGAACAGCCAGAATTTGGACTCCCAGAATTTTGGAGAACACCCAAATTCTGTATCCCACAATTACTTGCTGAAGAATATTTGACATTATTTGGACTTCCTGAATTTTGATTACTACACAGTAAATAAATATGATAATGCCTAACTTGCAGGACTATTGTGCTGATTAAGATAATACAGAGAAGATAATTTTTGGCTGGTACAATTTTTAAATAGCAAATTCAGTAACTGACGGAGATGAGTAGTAAAGATGTTAAGTGGTAGCATTACTGGGGTAAAGGTAGTAGAAGTAAATGTAGTTCTTTATGATGTACTGTTGAGTCAATTAATGGATCTAGACTTTGCCTTGTTACTACTCATGATTTACACTGTAAAATTGTCTAAAATCATGTATATTCAAGTTGCAATCAAATACAAATAAATACATTTATTAAGTTAAAAATAAATATTAAGTAATCCACAAATTCTTTATGTCATAGATGACCAGTTAAAATATAGTGCAAAAAGCAGCTTTCCTGTCACCTGTATCTATGCAGGTATCTTTTTTTTTTTAATATTTCACTTCTAAACATGTATCTCCTGCCCCCTTGTGACTATGTAGGTACCTTTTTTTCTTTCTCTTTTCTTAACAAACCTGTCCATTTCAGGAAGCAACTCTTGTGTCTATGTAAGTGTCCTTTCCCTTTTTATATAATAAACTTGCCCTTTTGTGTATATATATATATATATATATAGGAATACTATTCAGCAATCAAAAAGATAAACTAATGCCATTCGCAGAAACATGGATGGAGCTTGAAGGGATTATGCTCAGTGAAGTAAGTCAGAAGGAAAAAGAAAAGTACTGGATGGTCTCACTTATAGGAGGAATATAGAAGATCAAGGAAAAACAATAACAACAACAAAAACCCACAACAAAGCAAAAATAAACAGACAACTACAAATTGGAGACATTCTGCAAGAAGGAAGGAGGGATTGGGATCAAGGTAAGGACAGGAAGAGCAGACGGGATTATGATGATGGCACATGGATGAATTGGTGGTAGAAATTCTATGGGGACTACACCTAGATGAGAAAGCAAACATTGTAAGAAATAAAAAAATAGATAAGTAAAATATTTAAAAACTTATGTTCATTTGAAAATTTATTAGAATTCATAGGTAACCAGATAAAACATAAGCATTAAAAAGCTAGCAACTATTGTGTTATTTTTTTTATGGGATAAATACTATTCACCGTAGCAAAAAAAAAAAAAAAGCATCCAAAACAAGACACACATTTGGAATTTGATTAGTAAAAACCCTCTAGTACCCAACTGTGGAACTTTATCAAGACAAACCTCAGGTGTGTTGATTTTTCAAAATGTGTTGAATTACTAAAAAGAAACATTTGCTAGTTGACCTATGGATCAAAAAATCTGTCATTTCTACCAAGGTAGTAGGGAAATTAGCAAACTACACATCTACAATATGCAGCTATCACAGTTTGTTTATAATAACAAAATGAGAAACAATCTAAAAACAAAAAAGGAGTGATTGATAAATGTATGTTGTACATACATATAAATTATAATCATACAAATCAGTGTGTGATAACAGAGAGAGTTTTTGTTATATTGTATTTAGGGAAAAAAACAAATTAGAGAGCCTTATTATTGTTTTAAATAACACACACTAATAAGTCTGGAAAATCACTTACCAGTAAAGAATGTGGCTGGATAGCTGGATAGTAGGATATCTGTTATTTAAATTGCTTTCTTTTTTTTTAATTTCCTTTTTTTAATCTACCATAAATATGTTGTTTATTTAAATATTAAAATAAATCCTCAACAAAAGAAAGGTGATAATTCTGACAATTTGGAATATTAATACTTCTGAATTTTTAAAGGGACCTTAGAGATTGTTTATTATATCCTTATTATTCAAATCCAATCAGGGTTTGAAGCTTAAGTAGTTTAGTGAATTCCCCCAAACTAAAATACATGTAGACTTGGGAGAGCAACTAATGTCTTGTGAATTTCAGTCAGCAATTCTCTTTCACAGCATAGTGGCAACTCTGGAACAATACTTGTAATAGAAGTTGCTAAATTATGTATGCTTCTGTGTGTTTACATTCAACTTAAAAAGATAAAATCCAAAAACATGAAATCTCTGAATAATTTTATTTTTTTTTCTAGAAATTCAAGTCTTCTGAATCTCAATTCTTCTCTCTAAAGAATTCTCTATAGGAAAAATAAAACAATTATGTGTGCATATCTGTGAAATACAACCACACAGCTTATTTGCACAATTTTCTTTTATTGTAAATTTGGTGTCATATACTTTCAATAAATCCTGTAAGGTTGTTAGTAAAATGGAGATGCATCCTATTTCCTTTCAAGGGAAAACAAATTTGAATTATCATTTACTTTGATCTCTAAAATAATATTTAAGAGATTGTAGCTACAACAAAGAGTTGCACAGAAAAATGTTGCAGAAAATTAAAGACATATTTTTTAATTCTGTATAAACTATCATATAATGCAGTTTCTTGGAGATCTGTTGCAAATTATAAACTGTAGATGGATAAGAGATAAAGACAAGGCTAAGATAGTTAAATTAAATGTATTTTTCCTTATACAAATTTCTTAATACTTTCACTATAGTTAATGCCATCATAAAGTAGAAGTCACCATTAATAGACTATAAAGAAATACAAAATAAAATTATTATAAATTTTCTTTATTGAAATAGAATCATAAGGAAATTTAATTATATCACAGTTAAAATAATAGTACTGCCTACATTAAAATTTCATAACTAAGTTATATTAATTTTTAAGTCATTACTATATTTTATTCAGTATGTTGAAAATTAAAGAGCTGATCAAATAAGCTCTTTAAAATATGTCCTTCAATGATAACCTATATCTTACTCTCATGTCACTACTTTCCCTTCCTAAATGTCTAGGTTTTCCTCTGAATCTTTAAATTTTATTTAACTTATAGTTGCTTCTGATCATTAACATTTGTTTTGTAAAAATTACTACTTTGGATAAATGTAGTCTGAATACTTTTTTAATAATGGTAATAGTGTTCTTAAAAACATACCATTTCAAACTATTTAGATATATAGTGAGGATTTTAGATTTAGATATATAGTGATTGTGAGGAAGCCCTATCTACAGTGGGCTGTCACTAAGACCAGAGCTCATGCTGCAGAGCATGCTGGGATCAGATAGCCTTTTCAGATCTGGGCTGACTGAGGCAACAGGCTGGACCGTTACAGTCCTCCTCAGGCAATCATTGGTTACAGTCTACTCCTTAGGAAACACCATTTACTGGGGCTAAGGGCAATTGAAGAACGCAGTCCTGTGCCTTTAAGAGCCAAAGTTCCCAGCATCTGGGGATTGGGTGCATCCATCCTGAAGAAGGAATGTGGAGGTAGCCTCTCAGTATCTACTGTGTGTATGTATCTAAAGCTTCCACTTTCATATTCTTTATTTAAATACTTTTAAAGTAAAAATAAGCTCTTCTGCCATGTATGTATAAGGACCTACACTGTATTGGTGTAGGTCCAGTATTAGTGGGAAAATAACATAAAGCACCATAGAGAATTAGCTAATAAGCTCGTGTACATACATAAACTAGATCAGCGTCAGTAGTATGTTTCTTAATTGTAAGTAAAAAAGCTCCAGAAGATTATATGAAAAACAGAGTGAAACATAGGGAACGTAGTATCCTGCCTTCTGAGTAGAAGGGTATGGAAGATGTCTATTTTATTTGCTTATTATTGCTCAAAGAAATTCTCAAAGAAACCACAGGAAGTAAAGGTGACTATGTGGGATGGGTTTGGATGGAGATAAAATGAACTTGTTTCACTGGGGTCAAATAGAAATGAAACTTTATTGTATACTTTTTTCTATTTTATAATTTCTCAACCTTGAGATCTATATTATCTATTCAACTAATTTTAAAGTATAAATTAAAAAAATAGTAATATAAGCATGTGGCTAGTGAAAAAAAATTAAAACAAAACCTTCCATTGATCATTATCGATTGCAGAAAAGCATCCTGAACCAGAGCCTTCATTTTGTTCACTTGAAAGCTCGCAGTCATACCTGATGTCCCTGCTTTAGTTTTTAAGGCATACAGTTTATTCTTAAAAAACAGGTCAAAGATGTACTTTACAAAAGGAGGTCAAAGCATGTCATTCTTTCATTCAAATCTACCATTATTTTCTCACATCCTCAGTGTAAAAGCTATGATCCCTGCAATGGCCTTCAAGGCCCCATGTCATCTCAGCCTGCTTCTCACCTTTCCTACTCAATCCACGCATCCTTTACTCTCTGACTTCATCCTCTACTGTTTTGACTTCTTGGTTTGTTCCAGTCACAGTGGTCTCCTTTCTCTTGCCTCAGGACCATTTACATTGTTCCTTCACCTGGAAATACTCATTTCTCAAATATTTAATTGTATTATATTCTTATTTCCTTCAGCTTTTGCCAATGAGCCTTTCCCTGACCATCCTATTATCAATTATAATTCTATACACACAGACACCACTCCTTACCCTTACTCTTGTTCTTACCTGAAATGCTTTATTCCATTACATAATGTTCTATTTTATTATCTTATATACTTTCTCCCTCCTTCAGGATGTCAAGGCAAGATATAATATAATACAATGATGATAGCTATTTCTGTTTTATTTGCTGAGGATACCACAGTGCCTAAAGTGGTACCTGTACATGATAGGTTTTTAAGATTGTCTAATTGATTAACAAATCACAAATTAATTAACTTTCAAAAATATGCTCTCTATGGTGTATTTAGTTACATGAGAATAAAGAATAATGTTTTGTGTTATGTTTTGTGCTATGTTAGTTTGAAAATGGTTTGCACAAAGAACAGTAATATCCATGCTTTTAGTCACCAAGTGTTTATGGAAATTTGATACCTTGAAGTACATTTAGCAAGGTTTATAAAAATTATTCTTAATGTTTTGTATTTATACAAAATTATTTTCCAGTTTTTCATCTGACCACAGTGACTTTGAATATCCACTGTACCTTATGTGAGATTTCATTCTCATTTCATTTTATACCCAGCATTTTCCCTGTCCCAATTCCATGTCATCAATGCTGAAAAGCATCTGCTGCTTTTATTAATTGATAATAATTGCCATGCAATAATTGTCTAAGTCTGACCCATAAAGATGAATTGAAATGAGTTTTCTTGTAACGACTGCATAGATAGTAAGAATTACATGAACAAAAGAGAGATTTAGTTGAAACAGTGAAGATAAATTTTAGGATCTTATTTTCATAAAGACATAATGGCTACTCTTAAAATATGATTAGAAGGCTGGCTTGTATTGAGAGAAACAAACTGCATTCAGCAGTTGATTTACTGTTAGGAAGAATTCTTAAATAGATTGTCTAAATGACAGAAGACATAGATGAGCTTAAAGGTTATACAGTTAACCTGCATAGCAGTAAAACCACACATTCACCTTGAAATAACATCCTTGGAAAGTAAAACTCAAGAAAAATAAAGTAATAACACAATCAAAAAATGGGCGAAGAACTTAAAAGACACTTCTCCAAAGAGGACATACACATGGCCAACAGGAACATGAGAAAATGCTCAGCATCCCTCATAATCAGGGAAATGCAAATTAAGACCACAATGAGGTACCACCTGACACCAATAAAAATGGCACACATCAAAAAAACCAACAACAACAAATGTTGGAGAGGATGTGGAGAAAAAGGAACTCTATTATACTGCTGGTGGGAATGCAAGTTAATCTAACCACTATGAAAGGCTGTATGAAGGTTCCTCAGTCTACTAAAAATAGATCTACCATATGACCCGGCAATCCCACTCCTAGGGATCTACCCAAAGGACACAAAAACACCGATCCAAAAGAGTACCTGTACCCCCAAGTTTACAGCAGCACTACACTATTTATAATTGGTAAGACCTGGAAACAACCCAGATGCCCAAAAGTAGAGGACTGGATCAAGAAGATGTGGTACATATACACAATGGAATATTATTCAGTAATCAAAAATGATTAACTAGGGCCATTTATAGAAACATGGATGGAGCTAGAAGGAATTATACTCAGTGAAACAAGTCAGACAGCAAGAGAAAAATATTGGATGGCTTCACTATTAGGCAGAATATGAAAGAGCAACAACTACAACAACAAAAATTAAAAAAAATAAAGAAGAAGAATGATCTCAAGGAAATGGGCAATTATAACCAAAAGCAAACAAAAAAACTCAACAAAACCAAAGGTCAAAGATAAACCAAAGGGACCATGGGAGGGGGGGAGGGCAAAGATGGGGATGAGGGCAGAAAGAGCACAAGGGACTGAGGTACATTGGTGGAATGGTGGTGGGAACTCCCTGGGGAATATAAATAATGTCAAATATAATTAAATAAATACATTTATTTTAAAAAATAAAGTCCTTGTAAAAAAAAAGAAAGTAAAACTGATCTTTCTCATGCCTTGATAAAGGCAGTTGGTGTTAATAAATGATGATGGATAATGCTAGTCTCAACAAAATTTTAAGCTCTACAAAATCAGAAACCTAGTAATGTTTGCAAAGATTAAGTGGTTAGCATATGTCAAGCATGTGCTACAGTGTCTTATACCTGGTAAGCACTCAGCTGTTTGCTGTCATTATTATCACTTTATTATCCCCAACACAGCACCCTGTACTCTTCTGAACATATAGTGATCAGTAAAATAGTTTTAAGTTGAAATAGTCATTGAGCTAGTTTTTTTTTTTTAAGATTTATTTATTTATGCATACAAGCACTGGGGTACAGGCCAGAGGTGTGGGGGGTGGTGAGAAGATTCACCACAGAGAGCAGGGAGCAGAACAGGCAGATCAACTGAAATACACTGCTGAGGGGAGAAGCGGGCTCAGCGAGAAGTCTGTCGCACCATGTGGGTCACGGCCCTGGCCGGCAGCAGGGATCGAACTCGTGCTGCAGTGGTTGCGGTTTGCTTCATAGTGCGTTGCTTAACCCACTGTGCCACCAGGGAGGCCCAGTTTTTTTTTTTTTTTTTTCTTACACAAGAAACTTTTTTTAAAACTATGTGTGTGAGAAACGATGAGTATCATACAAGAAGAAAAAGGAAAACTATTGTATGAAAATAGAATCTATGGTGGGGACAAGAGAGGTAGGGGGAATTTCTATACCTTTAACTCAATTTTGGTGTGAACCTAAAACTTACCTAAAAATCAAATCTATGAAAGTAGAAGTGTAATTTTTGTTTTTAATCACAGGACATTTTTCTACTATAATTCATATGACTTTCAAAATGTGATATTTATGTAAATATACATATATAATGATGAGAAAAATGAAAATTACTAATGTGAGTGTGTTCTTGGAGACAGGCATGTGTGTGCAAATATATGCATTGTTTTCATTTTGTCTTATAGTGTTTTCAAATACATAGTTTTAATTTTGGCCGTTTTAAAAAAAAAAACAAATGCAGAATGCAATGATACAGTACAAAACAGATTATAAGAAACAAAGATTAATTACCCTTTAAATTGCATTATTCCCTGTCACAGCTTATAGTCTACTAAGTTTCCAGGACAAAAATACCATAATTGATAAAGTGAATGTTTCCTAATTAAGGGCTTTCCATTTTCATCTCTAGTTATCTACAGAGGGCAGCAAAGAGCTTTCAATTCAAAGATGAGCATGGTTAGCAGGTTTTAAGAGCTGCTTTCTGATTCAGCATCATTGGAAGCAGTGTGCAACATGTCACATCAGGTTCAGTTTGTAAAGGCACATGACTGCTGTTTGCTGTGTGTGTGGATGAGGGCAAGGGAGCACATGGGTCAGGATCAGCTGCTTGACTGCTGCTAAGGAAAGGTAGCAAATCAGTACATTCGATGTGTCAATCACTTCATTAACACTGTCCCAGAGCTTGATACTGACAAAGGCAGTTATTTAAACATCATTTTACTAAAATGTTGCAAAATCATTTGAGCTAGATTCTTGCAAATACAGATGATGGCATTTTATAAAATTAACTACTGATAACTATTATTAAGTGATGGTTCAAGGCAACTTCCATAGTCTTAAGGTGTGCTGGTTTAACATTCACTTCCTTTAATGTAGCTATACCTCTAAATCTATACCTTTCATTCATCAAATTTTATGATATAGCAACTTCTAAAATACATCCAGGATACCATTAGTTTACTTGTATCCATAGCTGTAATTCACTTTCTCTGAATGGATTCTGCTTCTGAGATAGAGTTTGCATTATAAGAGGTTTATTAAGATATGTGCAATGGTGGGTAAGGAAGAAAGCCTGGTAGAGGGAAAGGTCTAACTGCAGTAGAGGCCCAATCCCACAGGTGCTCTGGACATAAAATGATCCTCCAGGACCTCCCTAATCAGGCTGAGGGGATGAGGTCTTTATACTTCGGCCTGGCCAGTCAGGGCTTGTGAGCCACTCCCAAGAAGGGGTCTGACCTTGTGCAAGGCAGTTCAGGCAAGTCCTGCTAAGGCAGCAAGTCCTCTACTTAATGTGATAGTGGGTGGGATATTACAGTATCCACCATTCACACAATGAAAAGTCATGACAGCTCCCAACCTTAACACAAAGGATATGGCCTTTACATTTGCTTAGCAACCTTTGTTATCTTTTACAGCATCAACTCATTAATGTATGTTCAATAGATAACTAGTACATTGGCATGTCTCTGTTAGCTCCTTCAAGTGCTGGTTCTGAACAGGTGAGACAGGTAGTAAAATATTTAAGTGAATACTCTTTTATATTAAGGAAAAAAACTACATTGAAAGACAAGAGAGTGACTAGAGAAATGCTTAATTGTACTTAAAAGAACAGTGTACAACACCTTCAGGCATTCATTTTTCCAAGAACCAATTTAGATAATAACAACTGATATGTTAAATTGAAATCATTCTAGTCTCATTTAGGGAAATCCTTAGAGAGCTAGTATTTAAGTAACATAGGATGATAGTTAACAGGGAGATTGTTGTTCTATTTTAAAATAAATTGAGTTCCTTTTAATATTATGGGACAACATATTTCTTAAAGATGTATTAGAGAAATACTAAAAAAGAAAATTAAAATCATCCTTCTTTTCCCAACCCAAAGAAAAATCACTAATGGCATTTCATTTTTGTTTCTAATCTTTCTTTCCTACATATACACAGAACAATTTTATTCAGATTTTCTAACTATAAAATAAGTTTTCCCCTATTTCTTAGAAAGTGCAACTGTATCCCGGTTCTTGTGTGCATGCATGACTAAATCTTAAAAAAAAAAAGGAAAGTACCAATGGAAACGTATATCTTTTGCAGGTTTTTCCATATATTTGGTGACCCACAGATAATAGCATCGCCATGAGTAATCATAAGGGGAATAACTGAACCAAAGTGCATATTTCAAATTATTTCATTGTGAAAATTTCAGTAAAATAGAATTTATTTGTTCAAGAAAGATAATGTTTTAAGCTTTTTAGTATACTGCCAAATGGCAATCTGGAATATATATATTAACTTGTAATAGTTCAGATATTTTTATATAGTTTTCAGCAAACCTTTTAAAATTTGATAAAGTAGAATGTATTTCGTCTTGCCTAATTTTTATTTTTCTGATTATTGAATGAAAGTAAGCAGGTTTCAGTCAATTGTATGTCTTTTTTTGTAAATGCCTACATTTTGTAGAATAAATTTGTCATTAATTTCTATATCTCCTTTATATATTAAGAATGCTTTCCTATTTTTTATAATATTTCCCCCAGAAATATTATAAAATATAAAAATTATAAAATATAAATATTATAAATATTTTCATGTTCCTAAACTTTTGATTACTTTCTGAGCTACCAGACTTTCATATCTGTATAGTTAATTTTTTTTATTTCTTCCTTAAATTTTACTCTTCTACAGTCCCACCATCTCCTCCCGCATGGGATCATGTGTATTTCCATCTCAATTTATTGTTATAATTTTAGAAGATCTTAATATATTTATATTTTATTTTGTTATCATTCAGTAATTAATTACATCATTTTCCAAATAATTGCCCCTACATCATAGATTGGAGCAGCATTCAAAATTTCTTTTTTAATCACAATCTACATGAAAAATTGCATTTGCATAAAAATCTAGAACACATATAATGCATATATCACTCACATATATAGCTATATCTCTAATGAAAGTGTCAAGAATAATTTCTCTCCTAGCCTCCCTGGTGATGCAGGGGTTAAGTCTCAATGTTATCAAGCTACTGCCAGCCACTGTAGCATGAGTTTAATCCCTAGTAAGGGAGCTAACCCACTTGGTGCAGCAGACCTCTCCTGTCTCACCCATTGCTCCCCTCAGCAGTGTATTTCAGTAGGCCCACATGTTCTGCTCCCCACTCTGACTCTGGTGAATCCTCTCACGCCCAGTACCTCTGGCCTACACTCCGATTCTTATATCCACTAATTAAATATTAAAAAATTAAAAAATAATTTTTACCCTCAATATATGTATTATTACATGTTCATATGATCTGATGTTTCCTGTTCTCTTCTGCTCCCTTTGGTTTTGTCCTGTCCCATCCTATTCCACCCCCTACAATCTCATTCTACTCTATTTCAACTTAAAAACAAAATGAAACAAAACAAAAAAAACTGTGACTCACAAAGTTGATTTTAAAATTAATGGTTTTGACCCACTTTCAGAAAACATGATTTACTAGTCTTCTGGTCTCTTTCTTATTTTATAGTGAATACTTATATATTAACTATAAATTATTTTATGTTACTATTACTTTTTATATAATTTTTGGTGATTTTATGACTTTTACTTAAAATATGCTCTGATGAATTGTAAGAAAAGTCCCTTCTTCATCACTCTAAGTTTTCAGATTTCTTTCTGTTTGTGTATGTCTTTTGTTTTGTTTTAGGGCAATTTCAGAGTAATTACTCTGAAACATTTTAAGATTTTGGTAGGTATGTTCTGTCAACTCCCTACACCTTAGTACAAATTCTTAAAGCAGGAGGCCTCACCTAGGCATAAACCTCCTGGAAGTTTACAACCAAGGCAGTTTCTGCTTATAAACCAGCCAGCAGCTATTCTAACACCAAAACTACATCCTTTAGAGTCAGCCCTTACTCAAATTGATGTCCTTATAAAAAGGAAACATTTGACACAGAGATATGAATGCAGGGAAAACTGGGTGCTGGGAAATTCTAGAAACTAGGAGAAAGACCTGGCACATATATTTTCCAGTAACTTCAGAAGGAGCACAGTACTGATGACACCTGTATTTCAGACATCTGACCTCTTGAACTGTGAGACAGTACATTTCTGTTTTCTAAGCAACCCAATTTGTGGTGCTTTGGTTATGGAGGCCCTGGATAATCTAATATACCCTCTAATGGTACCCAATAAATTGGCTGATTTGACTCTTTGAAATCAAACATAAAACTTATTCCAATTGATGATGTATATTCTGAAGGACTGCCCCATCAAATTAATTTTAGAAAATTATTTGTAATCACAATACAATACAAATGTTTTTATTTTTTTAATTTTTTTAAAGATTTATTTATTTATGCATACAGGCACTGGGGTACAGGCCAGAGGTGTGGGGGGGTGAGAGGATTCACCACAGAGAGCAGGGAGCAGAACAGGCAGATCA
>JAGFMF010012021.1:6076657-6091887 GCA_019455555.1 Galemys pyrenaicus
GCAGCGGGCACAGCAGGAGAGGTCTGCCGTGCCATGTGGGTCCCCTCCCTGGCCGGCAGCAGGGATCGAACTCGTGCTGCAGTGACTGTGGTTTGCTTCGTAGTGTGTTGCTTAACCCACTGCGCCACCAGGGAGGCCCTACAAATGTTTTTAATAAAGAACACTGCTTATGGAATGAGTGTCCTCTATATAATTTTCACTTTAAATAATAGTCATTTTCTTTCATGTAGCTTTAATTAGATATGAATTTTTCAAAGCATTCCTATAAATTCCTTATCCTAGTTAATCTCCTGATGAATTTGTATATTCTGAGTGGTGCCCTTAAAAAAATTCTCAATTATTTTTTTCTTAACTCATGATTATTCTTCTCAGACAATGGTTATTGAATTAAGTGAACTATGAAATAGCTACAATTGTGTGCATTTATAACGATGAACATTAACCTCATCCCATTTATTCAGAAGTTTAGGAAATATTATGTTGTAGATAATCAAATATTTTGGATAGCAACATTTAAAGTATTAGAAAATTTCATTAAGTATATTTAATAAACTTTAGATTATAGAATATAGGGAATTTATAGTACCTTTATGATAACCGTTGAATGTGTAATTATCCCTGAATAATTTTGGATGTGAATGGGGTGACCTGTCTGCTTAATCTGTGTGGTAATGTAAATTCTGTGTAAATATAATCCTATCTTACTTAGTTTTGTCCTGAATGCTAAAATAAACTTTAAAGATGCATTGTAATAGCCATTCAATTTCCTTGTATTAAACTGTACTCATCCCTTTTTTAAGAAATTAATGACTATGTGAAATTGATCCCATTCAGGAAGGAATACTGAGTAATTCCAATATTAAGGAGGGTCAGAAGCAAAGGAACTTGGAAAAAGGGCCAGAATAGGAAGAAAAAGTAAAACAAAGATGAAGACTTTGTGATATCACTGGAGCAAAGGGTAGGAAATACTTAAAGAGGAAAGTTGGGGCACAAGGGATGTTAATGACACTAGATGAAAGATTGTTTGCACACACCACAATGTTACCCTACTATCTGATTATTAATTGCAAAGAAGGAAAAATATGTATCTTTAGAAAGCAAACCAGGCAGGCACTACCAAATAATTATGATTAACATCTCTGATAGTTGGGTTATTTAACATTATGGTCCTCCTTCTGGCATATGATATAATCAGTATCACCCATGAAAAAATCTTTTTTCCCCAAAATGTTTAAACTGTATTTCAGTAAGCCTAGATCCTTACCATATGGTTTACAGCATATACAGGGGCTCAAAGAATAATGTATGAAAAGACAATGAACCTGTCAGCTAAATCTAGAATGTAAGTCATTCCAAAGACAGCTGAATTAGACTCTTCAAAGGTTAATGTCATCATGAGAGAAAAAAATGGAAGGACTGTTCAAGATTTAAGAGTTTAAAGAACTTAACAACCAAATGCACTGCTGAGTGTGAACTTATGCTCTGAGTAGAACAGCTAAAATTCATTTTAGGGACAAAAGGAAATATGAATTCATACTAGGTGACAGATAATATTAGCAAATTTTCTTAGTTGTGATAGTGGTACATGGTGTTGTAGAATTCATTGCTATTTTTAGAAAGTACAAGTTGAATGTATCTCCATGTCTTGATATCCACAACTTAGCTGCACAACTATCTAAACAAAATACATGACTACACACCCACACATACAACAAATGGCAAAATGCTAAGTATTATTGAAGAATCTAGGTGGTGGCATAAGTATAATCATTGATTTATTTTCACCTTTCACTGTGTTGTAAAATATTTCTCGAAAAAGGGGAAGGCTAAATGCTGTTTAAAAATACAGAAAGTTCAGAACAGATTTAGCAGAAGGGAGGCCGTTGTTTCTTTAGTGAGAGCAGCTTCAGCCATTTTACAGAGAAGTAAATTAGAAATAAAATAAAGGAACCTGTCAATTTACACAATACTTCCGAGAAGTTTAGCAGTTAAGTGGAAAGAAAGATGACTGAAATTTGAGGGAAATATGGAAGGTATTGTTTCATTTTTATTTTTTGACTTTGAGTTTTTGTTTTGTTGTTTTAATTTATGCTTGCTTTAAGAAGGAAAGAGGCAACTCTGAGCTGATAGAGAAAAATCAGACAGGAAGAGATGGAAGAAGAAGGAGAAAGAGTAGATTGAACTGTTTCAGGGTCTTAGAATGAGATGTACATGAATAAGGAACCAAAATAAAGAGGGCAGAAGCAGGTTCCCTCTGAAACTGTGGAAGCTACAGCTTTAAAACCTGTACCTACTTGTATTTTCCTCCCCAAGATCCTGCAATTAATTTTCATTTTTTTTTTAAGAAGTCTCCTTAAATATTATAAAATTCAGTGCCTACAAAATCTGGATCCACATCATCCATGCAATGTTATCTAAAAAAGAACTAAAAGGTAGAAGAACTACAAAAGATTTATAAACCTCTTACAGTCTCTCAAACTTCTAGAGGCACAGGAATGACTAGGAGTGCTTGTTCAAACACAAACTACTGAATAATATTGTACTTTCATTTCATAGATGAAGAAACTAAGAACTCATAAAGATCACATGACTTCCCAAGATCACATAGCTCTTAGTGGTCAGGCTGGAACTAGACCTCCTCTAGTATCACTGCAATCATCTTTCCTCTGTACCACAATATTCTATAGTATGATATTATTTGTATAATCAGGAAACTTCCACATATCATTATTTAGGCTATGAAAAAAATTAACCTTACTGACTCCTTAGAGTAAAATACATATTTTGAGAAATTTACCCAACCATATTTTCCTTTGCTAAGATTAGGATCTTTTTTCCCGACCATCTGTGTTTGTAATTTTAATAGAAACATTACAAAATCATAGATAATATAAAGCCTTATCCTGAATATATTATCTTCTATTACAGTGCAACAAATTGCCATAAACACGGTGAGTTAACACACATTTGTTACTTCACAGTTTCTATGGGTGAGGAGAGTAGGTATCGCTTAGCTGAGTTCTCTGCTTGGCACCTCACCAACCTGGATTCAGGGATGTGGCTGGGGTTCATTCTCTTTTGAGATTTCCTGTCTTCTTTCAGGTTCACTAGTTGTGGACAAATTTTTCCCCATGATTATGGATCTGAGATCACTGCCTTGCTAATGTCAGTTAGAAAGTGTTCCCAACTTCAAGAGTCTCCCTGTTGCTCCCTGGCAATCACCCTTCACCACATTGGCAGATACTTTTTCTTTTTGTAAAGATTTATTTATTTATGCATACAAGAGCTGGGGCACAGGCCGGAATCACAGGAGGTGAGAGGACTCACCAGAGACAGAGTGGGGAGCAGAACAGGCAGATGGGCTGAAATACACTGCTAAGGGGAGCAGTGGGCAAGGCAGGAGAGGTCTGCTGCACCATGCGGGTCCCCTTCCTGGCTGGGGTGTGAACTCATGCTGCTGTGCTGGGGATGCTTTACAGTCCAGCATTCAACCGCTCAACCCGCTGCACCACCAGGGAGGCCCAGGTTTTGTTTTTTTTTTTTTTACTTTCAGTCTAGGATAGAATTTTTCAGTTTACATAATCATGGGAGTAATCAAAGGCTCACCCCTTGTCTGATGATGTAACCTAGTCTAGGAAGTAAACTATTCCATCATATTCACAGTGCTGCCCATTTTCAAGGGGATAAGATTATATCATCTTGAACTCCAGTGGGAGGAATGTAGGAGACCATTTTAGAATTCTGTCTGCCACACCAAAGATATCAGAAAGTTCCTTGAGGCATTTTATACTTGATGAGACCTCAATATTGTGTAATAATTATATTTCCAAAAGTCTTTGAGATTCAAATCAACGAAGATTTTTCTTTAGATGCTTCTTTTAAATCTGTTTTAACAATCATGTGAAAACATAAGACAAGCATTCTATTCTTGGTACAACAGTGAGTTTCTTATCTGTCTTTGATGTGAGTGTAATTGCCTCCTTTGCTAATGTTGCTCCTCATTTTTAAAGAATCTTTAATAGCTTTTCTTTTGGAGATTATCTTTTGAATATGTATATTTCTGTAAATATTCAACACAGTCTCATAAAAGGAAATTAGGAGCCTGTCTGACAGTTGAACAGGACATGAGTTTATAATTTTGTATTGTGTTATATATTTTTTTAAGTTGTGAATATAATAATAAAGATTAAAACACTACAGGGAGTATGTGTCTGTGGCAGTTTTAGGTGTTAATTATGTTGTCATCTAAAAGAGTGAAATATCAACCTCCTGAACTTGGTTCTTGTCAAGATGACCAAGAACCTGATTTTTTTTCTCCTATTGTTATCAAAAATGTCTGTGTTTGTAGTCATAAATAACTTTGCTCCTATAGATGTTTTCTTAAATTATTTTGAATATGAAAATGCAAGTGGAGTAAAACCTGGTGTTTTGGATTATAGAACTGCATGACTTAGCACATTCACTACAGGGTTTAAAAGCTGAGTAGTAGCGCTGGATGCTTAAAGAGTATCTAGGGCTTTGATCAGTGAATAAGTCTTCAAAAACCAGAGGATCTCTATTAATGCAGGGCACATAAAAAGCTGTGTATTTTGCCTTGGGCATTTGAAGGTGTTAATCTATTTCAATATTTGCTAGTAAGTAGATCCTTCAGGTAAGCTAAAATTCAGTGAGAATTAAAAGAAACGGGGCGGGGTGAGGGTGGTTTGCGGAGAAACTGAAGAAATCACTTACCTTAATGCTTTGTAAGATCTGTGAGATGCTGTTCAGTGTGCAAATATTTATTGTGACTAGGATTAAAAAATAAGACTGAGTTCCTAAGCATTCTGGCTTTTAAAAACAGAAGAGTTTTTTCATGTGGGAAATCTATCAGTTACTGTTTTCAAAATAGGGAAATTTAATAACAAAGTTACCTGAGTGACTGACTTACTAACATTACAGTATGATTTTCAAAGATTTCAGGCAGTAGAAGAAGCAACGATACATCTCTCATTCTAAATGTATTCTATCAAGTGTAGCTTTCAGGGAGCCTCCAATTTGCATATTGCACCAAAGCAAGCTTAAAATTTTATTTGATGCTTCTTCACCTACGATTTTAAAATGCTTTCTAGGAGAATGACAACCCAATCGTCAATAAGGTCTGCAGTGACAAGGACTTGGACATGTGTCTGCCTCTGTCTAGATTGTATCGCTTGCTGCTGAACTTCAGGCACATTGGCATTTTCATTTTTCTACTTCTTGAAAAGTATCCCTGTCAAACAAACTTTGCACGTGCTGTTTTCATAACTTCTGCTCAGTATAATCACCTTCTGGCCCCAAATCCTCACCCTTCTCTTACTTTCTTGGAGGAGCTCAGAAGCATGAATATTTTAAAAGAAATATATCAGTCAAACAATGTAAAACTTTACTAGAAAGGCTCTTTTACATTTCTTTAAAGATTTTATTTATGCATACAAGAGCTGGGGTATAGGCGAGAGGCACGGGGGCTGGGGGAGGGGGTGGTGAGATGATTCAGCAGAGACAGAGCGGCGAGTAAAACGGGCAGATCGACTGAAATACACTGCTGAGGGGAGCAGCAGGTGAGGCAGGAGACATCTGCTGCACCATGTGGGTCCCCTCCCTGACTGGGAATTGAACTGTGCTGCAGTGGTTGCAGAAGCCCCACAGTGCAGCACTCAACCCGTTGCACTACCAGGGAGGCCAAATGCTCTTTTAAATTTTTAATAGCGCTGCACATATAGATGCTTTATTTTACTGAAAAGTTGATATTTATTTGATTCATGTTTTTCTTCCTTACATGGAATAGCATAGAACTTAGATGGATTTTTCAAGGTGAATCAAGACAAAGTCTTGTGTAGATTGTTTGGGAGTGACTAGAATGTTCCAAAATCAGAGCAATTTTACTATACTTCTAAGCTAAACCATTCTCCAAGCAAAAACTGTCAGGAAAATATATCCAGATTGGAAATATCCAGTGTGGGAGAATTTACTTTGATATAGTTCTATATGGAAAAGACTGCAAGAATTAACTACAGATGCAACTCCATAATCGGAATTTACCAGCCTAATGTTTTTGGTACAAATTATTGTCTATTAATTTTTTGTTCTACCATATTCTTATATATTCATATCATCGTCACCATTAAACTGAAAAGTATAAAGCTATATATGCACATTTAAGTTCGCACATATATATATATGCTATAATGTATTTTATGTTGAAGAAAGTCTTGCCCATTATGACAACTCACATTTATAGACTAAGTCTCAACTAGTAATTAAGCACTTTACAACTATTTTCTCATTAATCTTCATAATACTGTTACGTAGCATTATTTTCATAGCATTATAATTTATTATTATCCCTATTTTTACTAACGAAGGTGATTTAAATTAGATTAAGCTAGATGAAGTTGTATATCCAGGATCACACTTCCCTAACAATCAGTGAAGCCAGAACAGGAATCCAACCAAATCTTACTGAAACCAAAGCCAGTACTGCTTTTCAACATCAACATAAACAGCCTTAGCCTCTGGTCAACTTTTCAAGCTGTGTTTGGTCTTAAGACCACCTCCACTCCTATTCTTGATATTTTGTCTTCTACTTCCCCACTGCTGACGTGAGATCTTCCAAATAATTGTCCTTCTTTCTGCTTCTCAGATACTTCAAGGTCATTCTTTACTTCAAATTTACATGTTCCCTGCCATGATTATTTCATCTCCTGATTTTCACTTTCTGGCTTCTCCCTGAAGCCCACCTCCTCAGGAAGGCCTTCCCTGACTGCTGATTTAAATACATGTTTGCCTTGGCCAACTCTCATCACCTTCCATCACGTTACTCTGTTTTCTTCATAGTACTTATTTCTTCATATTATTCTAGGTATTTATTTGTTTCTGAATTTATTGTTGGTCTCTCCTACTGAAATCTAAGTTAGTTCAGAGAAAGCTCCTTATCTTTTTTTTTTTTTTTTCATTTGTCCTATGAATGACTAAATGCTAGTATAGATTTGTCTGAATTTAGGTAGAACATGTGTAAATGCTAAAGGAAACGAAGATGAATAAAATGGGAAGAATTATAAAGAAAATGTATATCATTTAAATATAAAATTATTGTTCTGTCTGAAAAGACAACTTAAGGTTAAAATAAATACTTTGTACTCAGTTTATCTTGCACTCTAAGAGCAAGGAAAATTATCTCAGTAAATTCTAAAGCCTTTCCGTTCATATAAAATATGGTTGATTTTGGTGGTCAGTGTTAGGTATGGATTCAACCTATAAATCCCTGACTTGTATGCTCTATATAAACACCTGGAAAACCTTATAAACCCAACAAGTTTAGGGATCTCCTAGAGATTCAGATTCAGTATGTCAGGAATGGCACCTGGAAATCTGGGTTTCTTTAAAGTGCTTCCCCACTTGACAGGGTTTCTGATACCCATTCAGATTGGAGAACTACCAGACAATGCTTCCTTTCTCAGAAAAATCTTCTGTGTTTTATGCTGAAATGATTAAAAAAAATGGAATATATTTGCATTACTTGAATCTCAAAAACAGGAGTACATTTTTAACCAAACTAAATCTTAAAATTGAAGTTTGTGTTTTAAAAATCATTTATTCAGACATTGATTTAGTTTTCATTTATAAATATTTCCTACCAAAAAGCACAGGATACTTTACAAACATTAACCACAGGCTAAACATGAATCTTGACAACAACACTGTCAGTTAGATAAAATGTTTTTAGTAAATGAAAAAGTATAATTCTGCCTTTTGAATTTCCAATGATACTTCTTGCTCTAGTGACATATGAATCTGTTGCTTTTTTTGGATATGGATATTTTAAATGCACTTAGAAATTCTTATACATACTTTTTCATTTGTGGCCCTGCTTTACCTTTAAATGAGAAACCATACATTATTTCCATTACCTAGTTAGTGGGCATGGAGTTGTTCTATTTTATCATATTCCCCCAATAAATCTTAATTATCCTTTTTTTAGTATCTCGAACTTTCTGAGGTGGCTTCCTTAACCCAACTTTTTATCCATGTTCTGTCACAAGCTACTGAAATACTATAATATTCTGGACTTCACATCCCTGAAGTCTTAGTAAAGGATCTAAAAAAAAAAGAAATTTGTTCCTATATATCTCTTAAGTTCCCTTTTACTTTTAACAGTTTTTCTGTACAAATCCATAGTGAAGTCATATCCAGACTTGGCTCTCTATAAATGCGTTTTCTCTTGTTTTTTATTTGTATTTTTCTCTCTATCAGATTTTCAAAACTATAGCTTGGCTATTATAAATTGTTGTGCAATAAGCATAGACGTATATATATGTATATATATATGATAATAATCCTGGAGTTTTCTATTAGAATATTTCCTAAATATCAGATATTCTAATGCCATATTTCTGTTTAAGGGCCTCTTAAACATCAGTTACTTTTTAGAAAAGCTGACTTTTTTTTTCTTTCTTCTTTATTTATATATATTTGGCATCAAGTGTAGTCCCCAGGGCGTTCCCACCATCGTTTCACCAGTGCACCATCGCCTCAATCCTTTGTGCTCTTCCTGCCTTCATCCCAGTCCCTCTCTCTGCTCCTCCTCCACAAAATGTCTCTGATTTGTTGTTGTCTGGTTTTTTTTGTGTGTTGTGTTTTTTATTATTTTTTTTACTGTTGTTATTTTCTTGACCCTTTATTTGATTCCCTTATATTCCTCCTAAAAGTGAAACCATCTATATTTTCTTTTTTCTTCTGACTTATTTCACTGAACATAATTCCTTCTAGTTCCATCCATGTTGCTGCAAATATCATTTTTTTTGATTACTGAATAATATTCCATTGTGTATATGTACCACATCTTCTTGACCTAGTCATGTATTTTAGGGCATTTGGGTTGTTTCCAAGTCTTACCTATTATAAATAGTGAAAAGCTGACTGACTTTTTAAATAACATGAACATGTTTATCTTCAAAATAAACTTTATGTTCCTGTTATAAATATTAATATGATTGAAACAAAATAATAATTCTAATCCTGCTACTGTACTCCTCCCTGAGATTCTGAGCCTGAAGTTCACAGGGTCTTGGTTGAAAAGGTGTTTTTCCTGTGATGGCAAGATAGCAATAATCTGAAACTTTCTCACTGATGTACTAAACAGAATTGAAAAGGATTAAACCATTCTATGATTCAGTGTCCTACATGTTGATCCATAGCAGCACCTAAAACTGTGGCCACCTCTCCAGTGAGAGCATATCAATTTAGAAGACCTGCCCCCTGCCTGAGTTCCAGGAGGGAAGCATCCAGGAGACATGGCTTACCTGGTGGTGCCCTGAGTCCCAGAAATTCCCTTTTAAAGATAATGAGCATATTAATGACCCAAGCTGTACTGTGGTAGGTTGCAGTGAAGGTGATACTTCTGGAATCATGTTATTAGAGGACCCAGTTAACCAGGTTAAAGAACTCTGAGTATGTGGGAATCAGATTCTAGTTTTGAAAACCTGTCACAGGAAATTATAAGGAAAGCTTCTTTTATTTGGTGATAGAAAAAAGTAGCTTGGATCAATGTTGGGGAGATGCCAGCTCTCAATAGGAGCACACAGTTGTGGACAGAGAACCGTTCATCTGTGAGCACTAGAGAGGAGCTCTTGTCAATTGTGTGGACTACATGAATGTACAGGATGCTTTGAAGTCAAATTTAAGCCCCTCACAGCTCTGGAACAGTGATCCTGAGGTCCTGAGCTAGACACAGTGGGCCAGAGAACCTGGACCATGGCCACTGCCTGGTATTTTCACACACCACTGTCTGTCCCTTCCAGCCACTGCCAGCCCCATTCCTTTCTCTGCGGCAAGAGAGCCTGTGCCTCTGATTGCCGGAATCTGGGATCAGGGTACAGCATTTCCTTTGGAGAAGGGCAGAGAGAAGTAAAAAGGTGAGGCATGGGAAAGTGAAAGAAGAGAACTCTAAGGGAAATGTTGGGGCTGGGATACATCCTTGCTTCTTTGAAGGATGAGAGAGACCCAGGTAGGAGCATCTTTGTGTGTGTAGTTATAATGGTGGTAGACATTAAAGATTTCACTGAGAAGAGATGAACTACTATACAAGTGTTCTTTGAAGTTAAATATAGGCAGCACTGGTTCCCGAGTAAGCAGCCCTGAACCACTTTCTCCACCTGTTTCACTGTGCTTTTTAGGCCTGGAGGAAGTACCATTAAGAGGGGCTTGTGGGCAAAGAATGAGAAGAGTCACCTTGAGCTGAGTATGTGGGAATAAGTGCCTTTTACTCTCTAAGGATTACTTCATAAATTATTTTTCCTATTCTTGACACTTTGGGACCACTAAATCTGGGGAGGGGGGGCAATCCGGTTTAAAAAACCCCAGTAATTTATTGAACATTTTTATTACAGGTCACACACTAATGGAATGATTTATCTTATAATTAAATACTGAATCATCATCACAGTCTTATTCAGTGGACACTTAAGTCAGTTTTCCAGATGAGAAAACTGAGATACAGGTAATTAAATGATCTGTCCACCACAGAAATTATATGAACTAAGTAATCTAATCACAAGTTCTGTTTCTTAAAACTCTGTTCTCTCACATGGTGTAGTGGACATTCCTCCTTTGTGTAAGAATTTGAACCAGGTAATTATAGCAAAGAGTCTAGCAGGATGTGGAGACCAATTATACTATCTATCATGCCCAAAGGTTGCTTTGGAATAACAACAACAAAAAATTCCCCATTAAAAGGGGAAAAAAAAAAAAAACATTGCAAATTAGATCATTCCAGTAAAATACTGGACCCTAATTATAATGTAAGGGACATATATAAGAAGGCTGACAGTCAAAAATCTCCAGGTCATATGATGCAGTCTCCACAAAAGAAAGCAGTAATTCAACACATAAGCCCTTGCAAACAGCAAGAGACTAACAAATGTAAGTGGTAGGAAGCAAAGAAAGTGAAGGTGTTGGTTGCCCACAAAATTTAAGGTTCTTTTCTTTTCAAGTTTGCCTAAGACTTATTCTGCTCTTCCAAATAAGACTTGAATCCAATTTTGCATTTCCTGAATTAAGGCTTACACAATAAGCTTTTTTTTTCTTTTTCATATTTAAGCAACTACAGAAGAAAAGCAATTTGAATTGTAGCGTATAAATAGAGGTTTAGTGTAACTTTTAGTTTCATCAAAAAGGAAGAGGTAACTCTCCTACAACTTTAGTCACCCTTTAGTGGTTGCTAGCAACATTGGAGATTAAAAAAAAAAAAAATGATGGAATGGTTTATTAGTCCTTGAAAGACCATCCTTCTCCCAGGCCCCAAACCAAAAAGGCTGAGTCAGGCAGAGCTGTCCTCCATGCAGCAGGGCTCTGTATGAGAGTTGTTTGGAATGCATGTCATTCTATTAGTGCCCTATGACCAAATTTCTTAATCACAAATCGAATTCTCTTCACTAGCATCAACCTTGCCCAGAAAAAACCAATGTGTCAGACATAATATATTTCTGAATCCCTAAAAATAAATGCAGAAATTAAAATCCCTAGAGATTTTAGTTCTGGAGTGATAAAGATTCAGAAGACAGATGCTCTATAGACTCTTTGAAATAGACACGGCGGATGCCAGCATTAGTCTTTTGAGGACTGGTAATGCAGACAGTACCTGTTTTGTTGGTATTGTTTCTTCAACCTGGATTTTCATAGGACTAGATTAGGTTTTCCAGGGAGCGCTCCCTTGTTCACTTGCTCTTCTTTGTAGATATTTGCCTAAAACACATTTGGTTTAGTTGTAGGTAGTTCCTTTTTTAACAGCTCAAGGATAATATTATAATATTGTCCTGTTGAGAACAAATCAACAGACTATTATTTTAGGAACTTACATACTCTGTAGAACATCATGCATTTCCTAAAATTCCCTGGAACCCAGTGTAATGGAAGGAATATGGAATTTGTGGGAGATTTAAAAAAAAACAAATTTGTTTGAAAGAAAGATGGAATTGGAGGCAGAAACATACTTTTATGTATATTTCTAACAGAAAAATAAAATTTGGTGAAAAAAATATGCTTTTTGGACCGAGCTATTTTAAGACCTAGCATATTTGTTTTATAGGAAGTAATAGATCTTTTCTTGTACCCAAACTGCATTAAATAACTTCCTGATCCTAAAGCCCAATTCACCTCTATTTCTGTGAAAAAGAACCATGTCAATCCCTAGAATAACATTTCTAAACCCAGCGGTAAAGTCAGGAGTTTCATATTTACAGAAACCAAAAAATAAAACAATAACTTCAATGTGAGTGCAGATTCACACTTAAAACAGCTGAATTTTCCCTAAAATAAATTGTCACAGTATTCACAGAAGTAAATAGGAAGGGTAAATGAAGAAATCCAGGGTAGAGCATGTTTTAAAAAATTATATTCTATAAAAATTTTAAAATGCAAAATGCGAATGTCTTGACTTTCACACTTGTAATGCTAAGAGACCTTTTTTTTTGGGGGGGGGGGGATTACTTAAATCTCTAGCCATCAGTCTCTTGAACTATAAAATGGGAGTAAAAATACCTGCTACTTGTTAGGTAATTAGTACTCACTGAGCATTAACTGTGTGTTAGAACAAGGTGCCTTTTATGGATTTACTCAATTCCCACAGTTTATACTTACATTATAGATAACAATTACGTGATTTTTTAAATGTACTTAACAAATTCTAAGCGCTCTGTATATATTTATGAGGCACAGTTCTTTTGAGGCAGATACATGAGGTAGTTACAACCAATGCTTCTTTACAGGTGAGATAACTAAAGCAAAACAACAAATAGGACAATGCATGTTTAGGAATCTGCAAAATGTTGTGTGCAAAAATAGTGTGCAATTTTCATCATCCCCATGAATGAGTTAACTACTTTCTACATATGTAGTTATATAATTCTTTTCTTCCTACTGCAATTTGGAACATAGATTTTTAACTAAAATGGCATTTTTTTTACATAATACTTTTTTTTTTTAATTTATTTATTTATGCATACAGGCACTGGGGTACAGGCCAGAGGTGTGGGGGGTGAGAGGATTCACCACAGAGAGCAGGGAGCAGAACAGGCAGATCAACAGAAGCACACTGCTGAGGAGAGCAGCGGGCACAGCAGGAGAGGTCTGCTGCGCCATGTGGGTCCCCTCCCTGGCCGGCAGCAGGGATCGAACTCGTGCTGCGGTGGCTGCTGTCCGCTTCATAGTGCGTTGCTTAACCCACTGCGCCACCAGGGAGGCCCCTTTTTACATAATACTTTCGATGAGAGAGTTTATCTTTTAATATTATAGTGTATAAATGATAATAATAATGAAATTTGAGAGCACACTTAAATGTCATATAATTATCATATAGTTATGTTTTAACAACTTGAATTAAAAATTCTTACAAATTACCAGAATTAATTCTAATCTATGCTGAAAAGCAGACGCTTACATGTGCTCTATAGGTAACAAAATACTAACAATGGTTCATTGGTTTCTGTTTCTGGCTATTGGTCCTGAAGAGTTATGAGATTTGAAGTTCAATATTTACAATATATACTGACTTTGCAACATTGTGGTCAGAGTTGTATTCATTACTATTTAAGTCACATTACCAAAGCAAACAGAAATTTGTCATCTAAAGTTGAACCTAACAGGTACACATCATACACAGACACACACACACACATATACACACATATATACAGATACATATATATTCTATCTATGAAGATGGAAGTGTTTTTATCTTAACAAATATTGCAAAAACCATGCATTTATTTATTTTCATACTTTCACATTACTTAGTATTTGGAAAGAAAATTAAGTTACCCCTAGCTATATTAGCCTGGTCTGAGGCGCACATAACTGTTCACTTTTGGGAGTATGATATCATCTGTCTACTTTATGCATGTAACTTACTACTGTGAAAAAGTAAAAGCCAAAGTTATTTTCAACACCATGAAAAGATTGTTGTTTGCTTTTATATATATATACACACAGAGAGCACATATAAACTGTATGTGCTGATCATACCAAATTTACTCTGAATATTTTCTAGAGTATTTTAGATGAAGAAAATTTGAAAACAGTTTGTTTTTCAGTCTTTTATTTTCACTGCTTTACTTAGTGGAACAAAACCACCAAAGGCTTTTTTAAAAGGAGTAAGACATGCCATTGTCTGAGATGTTGTGTGAAGCATGGCATATGGAACCACAGCTGACAGTAGTGTTAGAAGGATGACATGTGTCACTTATCAAAGAGCAAGAAGAGTGTCACCCTGACGGGCACGCTGCCTGTTTATTGAATGGAAAAAATTCTACCTCCATTGCTGGTAGATTAGACTCTGTGGCTGAGGATAATAGAGACCCTAGAAAAATAGGAACTTTTTTTTTTAAGTTAAAGATTTTTTTTTTCTCATTGTATTTGACAAAACTTGTAGCCCCCAGGGAGTTCCCACCACCATTTCATCCGTGTACCATCACCTCAGACCCTTGTGCTCTTTATGCCTTCCTCCAATTTAAAGATGCTGGGTGAGAGGTAAACTGAGACTTGAATCAGCATGATTAATAGAAGAGACTCCTGACAAGTGAATGAGAGGTTCTTCAGTTTTTGGACTTGCTTTCCTTTTATGGTCTATTAAATGCATATATAACTTTTAAGGAAAAAAACTCATTTGGGACACCATAATTATGATATTATTATACTATTGGACACTTGTATTCTCACAAAAAACATAGCTCCTGTTGCAGTTCTTCTGTACATACATGTCTGGAACTTCTTCCTAGATTGTTATCCAAAGACCTCACAAGGGTATAGGTTGAGTTGAGAAGTAACTATTCCAAACAACAAACGGAAGATAAATTCTGTAGCTCAATTATTTTTAACAACAGAAATTTTGTTTAATGTAAAGATCCTGCACGTTAGTGGATAAAGGAATGTTTTGATATCCTTTAGATAGAATGGGAAGTATAGCAGATACAGGTATAAACATGAGCTAATGAAGTCATTTGAATAAGAGAGCAGATAAATTGAGAAATAAAAGAAGAAAATGTTGTGAAATTACCCACCTGAAAGTTCATTTATACTTAAACTTCAATAATGTCAATATTGACTGTAATTAAAAACAAGCATGTTAGATTTATTCCCAAGTATTTAAATTTTTTAGTTTCAATTATAAAGGGGGTGGTTTTTTTTTATTTCCTCTTCTTCAGCTTGGTTGTTTGTGTAGA
>JAGFMF010012021.1:6098308-6109885 GCA_019455555.1 Galemys pyrenaicus
TGCACTGGTGAGATGGTGATGGGGAATACATGGGGATTACAATTAATGGCAAGTATATGTAAATTTTAAAATATTTTAATAAAAGAAAAAAAAAAGGAATAATACTGCATACAGAGGAATGAGGAGAGAATAGCAGAAATAGGAAACCGAAGAGGGCTCTAGGACCTAATTCACCATTTGTCTAAAAATAAGTCTCCTTATAATCCTATGATCCTATAAATCATATTACTCTTTGATATGTATGCATTACAAATATTTAACTGGGGTATTATGTATGAATTTGTGTTGCCTCTGTGTAGTAAGTGGCTAAATGCCTGTAAAAGCCTCTTCCTTTTCTATAAGACTCCAAGAAAAATATCAACTGTATTTCCATCTGTAACACACTTTATATGATATAGCAAATAATCAGATAACTGATATTTGTTTCAACATGACATTGGGATAGCTCTTCAGCAGTTAGGCCATTTCTTCATATTGCTTTCATTCTATAGATTTTACTGTCTCACTCAATTTTGTCTGATACTGACAACCCTTCTCAGTTCCATTTTCTTTGGCCACATCACACATAAATCACATACATAGTCATAATTACCTGGTGCCATGGTGATGAGGAACTTTAACTTGTGTAAGACAGAGTTTTTATCCAAATGTGAGATTTCTCAAAATTTTAATACAGTTTATATCACCTTTGTTGATCCATCCTTACTCATCTCACCACCCAAATTATCCACTACCCCAAGATTTATGCTATTGTGTTACAGATTCACATTAGCAAATCCTAGCTAATCCAGCCATCTATTTATTGCACAAACAAGGCATCATATCTCTTCTCAGGGAACCAGCCAATGTCAAATCCTTCTATTGAAAATGTCTATTATTTTATTCTGTTAGCAACATTTTGTTTACAAACATTCCTTCATACTTGGCATCTAATTATACTCAGCTCCAGATATCCTAATGCTTTCTACTTGTTTGTTTGATTTAAATCTTAATATTTATGATTGCAAAGCACTTTGAAAACAATGGAAACAGAACTCACTGGTTATATTTCAATTTGTTGTCATAATTGGGTTTTATAATAATTGGAAAGAAAATAAAGTTTTAGTTTTTTTTTCCTACTTATGTAATATAGAGAAGGTGTATAGAAAAGTGTTTCAAAGTTTCATATAGTTACCAACTGAGTTTATGGGCTGTGAGGATTTCAGCTGAAACAAATTTCACCAATGTTCTAAAAGAGCAATTAAAATGGCAAAAAGTGCCTCCCTGGAGACCTGGTCACAGTGCTACACCATAATGGGGCCCTTCAAGGTGGCCTGAATTTGATTTCCAGCCAGGGGTCTAACCCACATGGTACAGCAGACCTCTCCTTTCTCACCCAGTGCTCCTCTTAGCAGTGTATTTTAGTAGGTCCACCAGTTCTGCTCCCCAGTTTGTCTCTAGTGAATCCTCTCATCCACCCACATCTCTGGCTTACACCCCAGTTCTTCTACACAAAAATAAATAAAATCTTTTTAAAAAATAAATAAAATGGGAAACACTAGCAAGTATAGCCTACACTCTCTTTAAGTACTTAAATGGAGGTAATGAGTATAGTAAATTTAGAAACAAAGTGTATTTGACTGTAAAAGTAGAAATTTCTTCATTATCGCCAAATAATGTTCAATAAGAAATCTGTGGACACAATTTAAATGTCCTGTAAAGGCTTTTTTTTTTTTTCATTTTTTTAATATGTCAACTAGTAATTGAGCACTGCACTATAATTTCAGTTTGCTTTCTGTATTTTGACTCATCATAAAGTATATGCCTACAAGACCACTAAGAAATTGTTTTACTTGCCAACTAGGTTGCAATTTTACTAAAGAAAAATAATGTAATTGATCAGTTGTTTTTCTCATATCGACTACATTTTATTGAAGTAACTGTATATAACATCATATTTTGGTTGTACAAACTTACATATCATTATCTATATGTATCTACATTATGTCCATTACCAAAAGTCTAGTTTCCATCCATTACAATTCTTTTGATTCCTTTTACTCCCATTTATTTACCCCACTTCCCAATATCCTTTTGATAATCACTATTCTTGTAGTCTAAGAAATTGGTTTTGTTTTGATATGTTTCTATCTACTTCATAAGCATGAAATCATACTGTGTCTTTCTCTGACTGACTTATTTTACTTAGCATCACACCATCTAGATCTATTCACATTGTTATAAATAGCAGGATTTCAACTTTTTTTTATAGTAGTAGTATACCATTCATGGTTGTATACACAGACACATGCAGTCATCTCAAATTGGGAAGGCTCACTGGTTATTAGGGCAAATGGAAAAATAATCTTGTAGCATTAGGTAGATTTGACATACCTTTAAAGCTAAAGCAGGGGTCCTGACATACAAGGAGACCAGCAGGCAAGGAAGCAGGCAGGCAACAACAGAGCCTCCCAGTTCCTGTGATCTCTGCAATCTCTCCCATGATATGTGAGATCTGTCTTGTGATCTCTCCTATCTCTGCAGTTTCTGGCTTCTCAGCCTAATAGTCCACAGTCACAGATGAGCATGCCTTGTGCTCACACTCCCAAGCACTTTTGGGAATAACACATTATCACATGTGAAAACTGGGAGGAAAATAAAACTGCAGGTGGTGGCTGCCGACACCGTCAGTTTAAAGAGCCCAAGTTACTCCATGTTCCTACAGCTTTATCCAGGCACCTGTCAATGAGAAATGAGATTGTTTCCAATTCTTGGCTGTTTGAATAACACTGTGATGACCATGTTGCTGCATGTAACATTGACTTAGTGTGTTTTGTATTCTTCATATAAACACTCACCGGTGGCCTTACTGAATCATATGGAATTGTTCTTAGTTTTTTGAGGAATCTTCACACCACTTCCCAGAATGACTAAATCAATGTACATTGGCAGACAGTGTATGACGGTTCCCTTTTATACACATCCTTTCCAACTCTTATTGTTTCTTATCTTTAAAATAGCCATTCTCATAGGTGTAAAGTGATATTCACTGTTTTGATTTGTCTTTATTAATAAAAGACACTGAACATCTCATGTACCTGTTGGCCATCTGTTGAAAAAAAAAAACACAACTTTTTTTTAAAAGATATTATTTATTCCATGGTGTGTATATACCACATCTTCTTGATCCTTATCTATGCATACAAAAACTGGGGTACAGGCCAGAGGCACAGGGTGGTGAGAGGATTCACCAGAAACAAATTGGGGAGTAGAACAGGCAGGTCCACTGAAATACACTGCTGAGGAGAGCAATGGGAAAGGCAGTAGAGGTCTGCTGCACCATGTGGGTCCCCAGTGTGAACCCACACTGTAGTGATTGTGGAAAGCCCACATTGTGGTACTCAACCCCTTGTACCACCAGGGAGGCCTGCAATCTGTTTTCTTTTTTGGAAAAGTAATCAGATATTCTGCCCATTTTTTAATCAGGTTGATTGTTGTTGAGTTTTATGAATTGTTATAAATTTTAGATATTAACTAGTCTGATACATGATTTGAAAACACCTATTTCCATTTAGTATGTTGCCTTTCATTTAAGGATAGTTTCTTTTGTTCTACTTTTCCTATTCCATCCTTTTAGCTCCTCTGTCATAAAGTAATTGTTCACTTGTGTGTAGGTTTCCTTAGGAACTCTCAATTCTGTTCTGTTGATCTCTCTGCTTTCACTCCATTACTGGTCTATTTAGTTAATTTCATTCTGTAATTTAGTTTGAATATAGGGAGTGTGACATGGACTTTTTTTTTTTTTTTCATATTTACTCAGAGTTATTTTGCATATAACAAAGATGAAAATCAAGGGTTTTTTTTTTTCAGTCATGGAATTACTACCATAGTTAGTGTTAAAATTCTTGCAATATAGCATATTCTCAGTGGAACTCAGGCAGCATACCTGCCCCAAAGTGAACACTTAACTCACAGCTAAAGGCATGCTCATTTGTATGCACCATGCCTGAACCATTGAACTATATGACAACTAAAGAAACCGGCACTTTCTTAATAATTTGGAAATTTTTGTTCTATTAATTTCATAACTTCATCTTCTCTTTCTTCTCTTCAATTGTATAATACATTTATTATATTTTCACTGATTTTTTTTGCTAGTCAGGATCTTTGCAGTTCCAAGTAAATTTCATGCTTTTTAAAAATTTTATTTCTATAAAGAATGTCATTGGGATTTTTATATGTTCTCATTTTTATTGTTTTTATTTTTTAAAGTGAATACAAAACAGATATTAAAGAGCTCCATTTCAGTAAAGTGCAGTTTGATAGAGTTTTGTCTTTAGGCATTGACTCACTATCTTATTGAGGTAAAATAATTCAATAATTCATTCACATCTTACTCGGTCCTACTAGGGGATTATTAATAAGTGTTTACAGAGCACAGATGACACATGTGTTAATTCACAAGTTAATAACCTTGTGGTTGTCCTTAGTCTCATTATACATACTAACAAAAAGTCAGTAAACCCGCAACAAAGGAGTTGGCTGGAGGAGGAATATGAACAGCAGTGATATGAAGAACCAGAAAACAATGGGCATCATGCTTTGTTGGAAATCCTCCAAACCAGATTTATTAAGAAACTATTGCCTATTTTTTTTTCCTCCAATGCTTTGCTAAGTTCTTTCTCCCATATCACCTTCCTAGATCTTTAATTTACCTAACATCACTTTGCATTATAACTAATAGTGTCTACTCCATCATCTTTATCAATATTCCTTTTATGAATATACCTGGGTTGAATCAATGAATGATATATTGATTTTAGGATTAGTGCTCTGGAATATAAATGTTACTCATTTCATCTTTTGGCCTAGATAAGTTAATTACATATGTGCTCCTCTGTTTGCTTTATCTTCTGGAGTTATTTTGACGATATTATGGAAAGCACTTGGCACAGTCTCTGGAATATTGTGGCTAAAAACTGTGCTTAAAATAGTAATATTGGGCTCCCTTGTCCCTCCCTGGCCTGGTTCCACCGATCTGGGAGTCCCACTTTACTTCTGTTCCTTTTCCCCTCAATAAACTTTTTCTTTCTCTAAACAAAAATAATAATGTTATTAGTGATTTAATTATATCTGGCAATTTTACAATCTTTGCATTTATTAACTCAATTAATGTTCAGTACAACCCTATGAAGAGGGTACTATTATTGATCTCATTTTACAAGTGAGTAAGCTGATGTGCAGAGAAGTGCAGTGGCTTGATGAAAATGATATAGCAGATTAGCTATGCAACTAGATAGTCTGCATCTAAACTATAAAAGGCTTCCTTTCTTAAAGACACTTGACATTAATGTTGGAAAATAATCATAATAATATACAAATATGTGAAGTGTACTCTGTTAATAGGGCCATCTTTGCTTGGACATTCTTATGCAAGGTACAAGTATCACAATCACTTGTAGCAGAAAAGAAGGCTGAATAATCTTTTTCAAGTATCTTACAAAATATCATCATTAGGAATAATTTTCAAGAAAATACAAAACAATATACTTCAATATCAATTGAAAACAGTTCTTTAACCTAAAAAATATACACAAATATATAACTTGAGTCTAATTCTAAAATGGGTACACATGTATAAATTGCATGATTATGGAAGACATTTGTCAGCTAATTTGGCAATGAAACTAGCCCAGTTTGCCTTTACAGAAATGTTCTGTTTCATTGCTGGCATCCAACAAGATTTTCATTTCACACCTTTATATTTTTTCTCTGAACTCTCCTCTATTATTATGACTAAGTTCACATTGCCACTGCTTTCTGAATTTTTCATTCAATGCTACAATATATTTGGTCTTTTACTAGTCTGTCATTTTGCTTCTTTTTAAGTTGTGTGACCTACTCTGCTAACACAGTAGGAGCTATATTTTGTAAGGATCATATTTAAAACTTTCTTGTTAAAATGGCTGTCATTATAATGGACTCTCACTGCCTTCTGTCACTATGAAGCATCCTTACACTAGCTCATTGTAAGGGTCAGTTTAACAAATATTATTGCAATTCATGATAGGTCACTGTGCTGTGTAAATAGAGATTAAAAATAAATGTAGACAGATTTAATAGTTCTGAAAGTTGTGTTACAGTTCTAAACAGAATGCTAAAAGCATGGTTTGTTAAGCAGACTTGTAATACTATCCCTGACATTATGAATGAATGTATGGATGCAAGAGGATTAACTATAAAAGCAATTATAATTAAACTAGAATAAATTCACCTTTTGTATATGACATGTTTTCTCAACAATCCAGGTTTAATGAATGTATCCTTGTATGCACAGAGAGGGGCATAATAACTAGTTATTGAAAATAACACATTAAGCTTGTTCTTTGTCAGGGACTTTCACAAAAGCATATTTATGATTTGCTTCATTTTAGACAAGGATGATGATAAAATTAGTTAATATAAAAGAAAAGAAAATTACTTATTATAAAAATTAGTTAATATAAAACAAAATAATATAAAAGTGACTTATTTTATAATTTAGTATTTTTCCAATTAAAGTGTGTGTGTATCTTGGCCAAAAAAATGCAATTTTGTCACATCATTATCTAAAGTACAAATAGTGTAAAATACTAAAAGGTACTTTTCAAGTTGTCAGGTAAATAAGGTTATAGAACTAGAAAGTTATCTATAAACACTAAAGTGACACTAAATGTGCTGAAAATCATGTATTGTAGTATGTGAATCTTGGAATTCCTGTGTGAAGGAGAGGTTGGTATGATTGTCTAGAAAAAATTAGAAACTTCATGCCACTGGGGTATGACAGAAAGACAGATGAGAAAATAGAAGAGTTTTAATAACTCTTATGGTATTTATCTACTCAAACAAGAATTTTATAATGTCTCCACGTCTTACAACAATCACAAAAATTAACTCTAGATAGATTAAAGACGTAAGGTAAGAATGAAACCATTAAACTGCTAGAGGAAAACATAGTTCCTTGATATAAGTAGTAGTAATGATTTTTACATATGATAACCCAAGCACGAGAAACAAACAAAAATAAATAAAAGAGACTATATTAAACTAATGTATTTCTGCATAGCAAAAACTATCAGCCATGTGAAAAAATAAACTACAGAATGGAAAAATATTTGAAAATCATATATCTGATAAGTATATAATATCTTACATATATAACTCAATAGAAAAAAAATGAGGAAAAGACCTAAATCGATACTTTTCCAAAGGAGATATATGAAAATCAACAATAGCTATGTGAAAAGATGGTCAACATCACTAGTCATTAGAAAGATGCAAATTAAAGTGACTTTCGAACACCTGTTAGAAAGTCTATCATCAGACAAGCGATAACAAATAATGGTGTAAAATTAGAGGGAACTGCCGGAGAAAAGGGAACTCCTTCTAAGTGGAATTGAAATTGTTACAGCCACTATGGAGTATCGAGGGGACTCAAAAAATTTAAACTGAGCTTCTTTGTTATCCTTCAGTTTCACTTAGAATATATCCAAAGAAACACAGATACTAACTTGAAAAGATATCTGTCCACATTGGTCATAGCATTATTTACAGTTTCTAAATGACAGAAGAAATCTAAGTATACATTGATGGATGTATGAATAAAGAAGTGAGTTATATCAATATACATCCATAGGAGAATATTATTCAACCATAAAATATAAGACAATTCAATCATTTGTGACAACATTAGTGAAACTTGAAGGCACTGTGCTAAGTGCAATAAGGAAGACAGAGAAGGAAATATACCAATATCATATGATCTCACCTATATGTGAAATCTAAACAAATAAACATAGAAAAAATATCATACTTGTTAACAGAGACAGAGGATAGGGGGAGAGGGAGTTGGGGAAAGATGATTAAAAGCTACAATCTTCAAGTGTAAGATAATAAGCTCTAGGAAGGAAATGCACATGATAACTGTAGCTAATACTGCTGTTTGATATATAGGAAAGTTAAGAAGGTAAATTCTAAGAGCTTATCAGAAAGAGCAAGTTTTTCCTTGTTTTGATTGAGAAGATGTATTTTAGCTATTGTGGTTATCATTTCACATTATATATAAATCAAACACTATCGTGTGATATACCTTAAACTTATACAGTAATGTATGTCAATTATTTCTTCATAAAACTGGAAGAAAATCATTTTAAAGGAATTGTCAGTCTCTGACTTCAGGCATGCCTATATCTAGAACTAACACTGTGGTGTTCTCTCACCCTTGCTCTCTTTCAGCTTGTCTCTGAGCTTGCCTTTGCTTCTCTTCTCTTACTGACTTTATTCTTCCAAGTTGCACATAGCAGAAAGCTATGAGTGGTTACTCATAACCCCAGACTCTCATTAGCAATGAAAGGCAAGAGAACCTTTGCTGTAATGCCATGGCAGACATGTAGAGGACCTGGGTAAACTTTGATAACCATGGCTGTGTCATGTGCATACCTATTGGTTGCTTGAAGTGGGTTTGGGGACACATGCCTTGTGGACAAGAGTTCTCCAAAAAGGTGAAATGAACAAAGCTGGGAAAGCATTCTAAAGGAAAACAAAATAGAAAGGATAGAGAGTTTTATGATATGAATGTTTTTGTCTCTGTAACTTATGATATAACTACATATCAGGGGCTGTTTTTACATGTAAAATGTCTTGACCAATAGTTATGCAACAAATGTGAATTTCTACATTCTTCAATTATTTTTATTTTATTGTATAAGAACATTTAACATATATTTACCTTTTTAACCATTTTCATGTCCACAATACCGTATTGCTAATTATAGACCCATCATACAGTACTGCTAATTATAGACCCATCTTATTCATCTTGAATATCAGGAAGTTTATAGTCATTGATTAAACTCCCTTTTTCCTGTTACCTCAGCCCTGGCAACTTTTCACTTTCTTTTGCCCAATGAAAGGAACAATTCTGTAGTAGGTATTGACCAAAGCACTCTGTGGCTCCATGGTTTATAGAATTAACTTGGGAGTAAGAAAGAAACATATTCAAATCCTAAGCGTCATCTAGTCTGTGACCTTGAATAAAATAACTCCTGTAAGCCTTAGATTTTTCATCTGTAAAATAAGAATAATTTCTGTTCTAAATTGTATTAATTTTATTGCAATAACATTGGTTTGTGGGGCCTCCCTGGTGGAACAGCGGGTTGCCACCGCACTGTGAAGCATCCACAGCACAGCAGTGCGAGTTCAATCCCCGGCCAGGGAAGGACCCACATAGCATAGCAGACCTCTCCTGCCTTGCCCACTGCTCCCCTTAGCAGTGTATTTCAGTAGATCTGCCTGTTCTGCTCCCCGCTCTGTCTCTGGTGAGTCCTCTCACCTCCCACAACTCTGGTCTATACCTCAGCTCTTGTATACATAAATCAATAAATCTTTAAATAAAAATAACATTGGTTTGCAATATGCATAATGTAGGAGTCAAGTTTCACACTTCTTTTTTTTAATTATTTTTTTATTTGTATATATTTGACATCAATGGTGTTCTCCATGGATTTCCCACCACCATTTCACCTGTGCACCATCACCTCAGTTCCTTGTGCTCATCTATGTTACCACATTACAACTACCACCAAAGCACCCATAAATCTCCATCATAGTCTTTTGTGCCAGCTACTCCCTTTTCCCCCTCCTCTGGTAGCCAAAATGAGGATACTTTTTAACTTTGAGTAAAAATATTTGAAAAACACCCCAGGTGCATGTCTGTTCAATAATTGGTAGGCATTTTATAATTAATCTGTTTCTGTTCTTAAAATTAATTTCCCTTAAAACACTAACCAAATGCTATTTTGGGAATAGAGTTATCAAAAGGCCTCATAGGACCTGGCTTTTATTTTGACTAAAAGAGTATTTCCTCAATTATTCTCTGTTGCCTAGAATTCCCTTATTAAGAAATAAATCTTTTCAATTCTTTAATTGAATCTTTTCAATTAAAATCTTTTATTTTAAAATAAAAATATTCAAATGTAAGATTTCATTGAGACACACTTTAAAGCTAACATAATACTAATAAAATAGCTACAAGAGTAAATAGCATGTCACTTGTCTCATTTCCAATAATCGGGGTGGGGAGAACAACACCAGGACACAAAGGATGGTAAGGGGCTTACTTGATGGACAAGTGAGTCAGGAAAGTAGAGATGGGGAAATAGAAAATAAAATACTGACTATGCGATAAACTTTACCAACTTATAGGCAATGAAATAAGCACTTCAGTGCTTCATATTGATTCTGTTTAGAGATCTTAGTATAGATTCAAAATGACCCTGACAAGTGAAAGCAATGGGACCAATTCCAACAAGATGAAATTCAATAAGGATAAATAAAAAAGACTTACATTTACATTCAACAAATCAATTACACTGTGATCTTTTCTTTCATAAGTTATCCTCAGGAGTACAAAGTAGAAAAAGTAGAAAAAAGTAAATTGGTAATATATTACAGAGTGTGGGCTTCTCATGATGATTTTGGGAAATAACTGAAGTTTGTGGAAATAAAAGTCAGTTACCCAAAACTTTTTTCTCAAAATATTGTTTTTCTTCAGTAGGATTGGTTAGCATAAGGAGAATGCAGATTCAAGGAGGGTCCCTGATGAGTCACTGGACTGGAAAAGGGAAAAAAAAGTATGAATATTTATTTTTATTTTTATTTTTATTTATGCATGCAAGAATTGGGGGATAGGTCGGAGGTGCAGGAGCTGAGAGGATTCACCAGAGACAGAGTGGGGAGCAGAACAGGCAGATCAACTGAAATACACTGCTGAGAAGAGCAGCAGGCGAGACAGGATTGGTCAGCCCCATGGCTGGTGATCAAACTCATGTTGCAGTGATTGGTGATAGCTTGATAGTGCTATCTTATACTTAATACCTGGTGACACCAGGAGGCCTACTTATGAATATCTAAATCGGGAATATTTGCATGTGTGTTGAAAGAGAAAATTTTCAAATATTATTCTAAGATATTTAGCTTAAAAGAATGGTAGTAGCAGATATAAGAATATTGGGAAATGGATGTGATTTTTAGGGCAAGACGAGTTTATGTGAATATGCCATTCAGTGTCTGAGGGTCATCCCAATGGAGTTTGCCATGGGATGGTACAGGACAAGATGCCCTGGGTGTACAGAACAAAATGTAAGTGGAGAATATTATTTCTTAAATAGTGGAGAATATTATTTCTGAAAAGGTGATGGAAGTGCCTCCAAAGAACGAATTAAGAAAATAAAAAGAAAGGACCTGAGCTGAATGCTCCTTCTTCAGGGGATGGGAGTTGGAGTGAATGCAGGGATGAAGGAAAGCAGGAAAAACTAGAGAGGACTTACCATAGGCTCTCATAAATTCACTAAATGGTTTGCTCATGAAGTCATCATTAATTTAGTTTTATTCCATGTTAAGAATGTATGTTTCGGGCCTCCCCTGGTGGCGCAGTGGGTTGGGCAACGCACTACGAAGCAGACCACAGCCACTGCAGCACGAGTTCGATCCCTGCTGCCGGCCAGGGGGGGGACCCACATGGTGTGGCAGACCTCTCCTGCTGTGCCCGCTGCTCCCCTC
>JAGFMF010012021.1:6109935-6141378 GCA_019455555.1 Galemys pyrenaicus
GTGGTGAATCCTCTCACCCCCCTACACCTCTGGCCTGTACCCCAGTGCTTGTATGCATAAATAAATAAATCTTTAAAAAAAAAATTAAAAAAAAAAGAATGTATGTTTCATTCTAATTTTACTGAAAACTTGTATAGGATATGTTCTGGAAGTCAATTATATTACTAGTTATTTTAATGACCTGTTTGTTTTCTTACTTCTTTTACTCTCTTTTTAGCATGTATTTTTTGCTTTGCTAGTGTACATTAAAAGCCAAAAGTCAATTGACATAAAAAAGTTTATGCTATAGAGGATATGGGGAGGTGCAATATTTGAGTGTTTCTCCTGATTAATGTGTTTCTGATGTTCTTGGCAGAAACACTAAGTGTCAACTACAGTAACATATTTCAATGTCCTGATACTCTTCTGGCAATGCCAAACTCATGTTTAGAAGCAACTCTCTGGGAAAATGTGGTAGCCTCCTCTAGTTTATAGTGTAAAATCCAGGGTAATATATTTGAATTGTCAAGAAACAGCTATTTTTCAACTTTGGTGAAAAAAAGTGGGCAGCAGTGGAGTTTCTATAAAACATAATATAAACATTACAATACCATATGTAGAAAGCTACCATTTAAGTGAAAATACTAAAAACCATCAAATGAGCCACTGAAATAACAAAAACAAGTGCATTTTGATCTTCTTCATTGTGACCTTGCTGTACTATTCAAACATCTGCTAAATTCATGTTTCTCTAAATAAAGACCTACATTATGAACTATCTCTTTATAGAATTATAGTGGGTTATGTAAAATATTACCCAACCAACCAGCATAGCTACAGTAAAAGGGCTAGAGTGTGTGTGCATGTAAGAAGGAATGATTCCCATTTAGAATCACTATTAATAATAGAAATAAAGGACAAAGGTAAAGAAGGCCCTTTTATAGTCACTTCAGTATTTCCACCTTGAAAATCACTTCACTGAAATTGTGTTTGGAAATTCCCAGTAAACCCTCTTCAACACATGCAACAAATGTTACATCACTGAACTTGTCAATTATAAACATTAAATATGTAACATAGATTTAAAAAGGTATGTTGCATACATGACTTTTCTGCCAAAAAAAATATATTAATGAAATTGGAAATTTCTTTTAATGAAGGTAAGAGGTAATCAGACTACTTTGTGAGGATTACAGGTTAAAGCTTCTATCCAGATGCTCCTAAAGTGTTATTTAATCAGTTTCATTTTCTCTTCTGTGCACCTGTTAGCAGAGATAACATAGGATCTATTCAGAATTAGTTGAGTCGCTATATTTAGTAACAAACAAACATACTATCAGATAAAGTCTAATTTGAAATCATTTGAATTTAAACATTTAAATCAGAAAAGATGACTCAGGGTAACACTTTCCTTATAGTTAATGTTCTTAATCAGTATCTCTTTGGGTTCCTATGTAGCTCTAGATTTTTTTGAAACCCTAAACTTTGAAAAACATACAGTCCCTTTTTTTTCATGTTATGATAAATCATTACAAATAATATGCCCTAGATAACTGAAGAAAGTCCCCTCTTTCTTTTTTGTTGGCTTCTATGTAACATTAGTCCTATATGAGGAATGACAACCTTTAGAAGGGTGAGGGAGATTTGGGGCTTGGTATTGAACTGACATCTTCCTTTCCTTCCATAGCATCTCCTTGTATATGGAGACAAAATTTAAGCTTCCAACTAATATTTTTATCTAGCGCACATTTTTATCTAATGCACTTAAAAAAAAGAGAAAAAGATTGAAAACTTAAATTTTTGTATATTTAATTAAAATTTGCTCTATTCAGTTTTATAGCCTGGATTCATTCATCTGAACAAATTTATATTCTCAACCAAACAGATACTGCAGTCAAATGGTATTTTTCCCTTTTCTCAAGAGTAAGACTAATGGCATGTAAATTTATATTTCTTATTTCTGTTCTACATGCATAATGCTAAAAAAAAAAGCTTGAATTACATCACTGCTTTGAAATGTTATTGCTTTAAAACATGTCCTGAAAAATAATTCCCTTTAAATAATGAATTCAGTTGCACTCTACAACTTGTTTATTAAAAGAAAGAGGTCACTGTCACATTATGTGAAACCAATAGGAAATTATTTTGCTGATTTTCCCCTAGTGGTTAAATATATACACAGTCATTCTATATATTTATGTATTTTGATATGCAAATAAAACAAGAGAAAACACTTTCAAACTGGAAATCTATGACCACTTTAAATTACATACTTTGATGAGAACATGTATTTTTGCCCTGTCAAAATTTCTGTTTAAATAGGATCTACCCATTCTAAATCAGAAAACAATTTAAAAAGTAAAACAGTATTTTAAAAAAGGCTCAGTTATTTTCCTTTGCTACTCACCAGTATTGAATCCTTTTGTCAATTGCTACATACTAAGAAACAACACAATCCTGAGGCCTATTTGGAAGCTATGTGGTTGATGGGTTGCCGATGTGCCAGTGGGTGAGGGAAAAGATGATGGGAGGCATACAGTACAAAATGAAATGAAGTCCTTCCAGGAAAATGTCATTAATGCCTGGAGTTCCTGAAAAAAGTTCCAAAGTAATTTCAATTACACCATCATATACATTTAAAAAGTATAATTTATTGTTCATACACAGATTTGTATCATTCATTTTAAAGTTTATGTAAATTCCATTGTATTAATGTAATACAGTTGATTTTACTTTCCCTTTACTGATATTTAGTTTTTTCCCAAATATTTCCTCTCTTCTGCACTGCAATACGTATTTTAATGCATTCATCATTTTTTATAGTTTTTTCTTTTTTCCATTGTAGTAGCATTGATTTACTGTATATAATTCAGGGGGATCGGTTTATATCTCCTCAGATATACATCACTATACCACACCCACCATCAAAGCAACCCTAGCCCTTTACCCTAGACAATTGAGTGTTCCCCTTTTGTTTCCACTGCCCTCTCCCTCCTCTTCTAGTTTCTCAGTTCTGCAGCCATGGTTTGTTTTGGTTTAGTTTTGTCAGTTCCCTTTTTTCCCTCTATATTCCATGTGAGTTAAATCATTCAGCATTTGTCTTTCTCCTTCTGATGTATTTCACTTTGTATAATACCCTCCAGTTCTATCCGTGTTATTGGAAATGGCACGAATTCAATTTTTTTTTAATATAGCTGAGTAGTATCTCATCATGTATATGTAACAAATTTTGATCCACTCCTCTGTTGTAGGGAAATGGGTTGTTTCTATCATAAATAGTGCTGCTATTACCATAGGAGTGCGTTTATCTCTTCAAATTAGTGATTTTTGTATTATGGGTAGGTGTAATTAGGAATGTTTAATAAGCAGCTGAATGTTATCAGCATATTTTTATGCCTTGAAAGACTCAGAGAGCTAGAAATAATATATTCTCCCAAATTAGGCTGATTATGCTAAAATGTGTGGTAGTCATGTTATAGTAACTTTAAATCAAGCTAAGATTTAAACAATGTCTTGATTTCAACTAACCACATGTTCAGTTACATAGTGGTACAGAATAATTTTTTTAAGAATATGAGATAATCTGGTTATGACATTAAGCAAAAAATGTACATTTGACTCAAATGACTAAACTGATATCTTCTTGCATCTGTGTCACCTTTATGTAGCAGCTCCACTTACAAGAATAAGTATATGACAATAAAATGTACACCCAAATAGTTGATGTTTGCAGGTGAAAGGGAATTCTATTAATAATTACATCAGAACAAGGCATAACTGGGGCTTTTCCAGGCAGCCTAAGGTTAATTCTTTTTTTGAACTGAGGTTACACAAATAATTATGAGTTCAGTGATTATGTCTATATGTTAGTTATTTGGTGGTATGAGCCTGAGTTACATCTAATAAAGTCAAATTCCTGTTCTACTTGCACTAGTACTTTCAAAATTCAGAGACAACAGGTGTCTGTGAGATTACCCTAGCCAACACATACCAGCTGCATGGTGCAGTCACAGTTGGAGATGGCAATGAGCCACGATGATGCTAAAAACAGCAATTATGGATTGTGTTTAGAAATTTACCATGTACATTTCAGTGTTTTTTCAAACATATGTATGTGTCTGTGTCTTTGTGTGTGTATACACAGCCTACTAACTACCTTTTCTACATGATAGTGGTATTAAGTGTTCCAGTTGTGAGAACAAAAGTTAGAGAAGCTTTATAGCTACATATTAATAACAACTGAATCAGTTGCCAATTTATTTTTTTGAACTGCCCATATAAGTTAGCATTTGAAATAGAAAGAAAATTTAATATTGGGAAAATCATGTTCTATAACAATTACTATGTGCAAGTAAAAGTTGAACTTTGGTTTCAGGAGAGATGTTTGTTCTAAAGATAATAATGTATGATAACAAAATCTGAAAATATATAGATTCCAGAGGATAATCGAGTAATCCCTAACTAAAAATTATAGTATGCTTTTTATCATATATCAGTGATGTCATGTTTCTTATCAATTATTGTTTAAATGTTATGATTTATTTAAAAGTTAATATTTAAGTGCTGCTGATAAACAGCGCTATAGTTAAATATTTTGGCCTAATTGCAATTTTCTTTAACATCAGATTAAAATATGCAGCAGAAATACTTGAGGATCTTGATTTCCTTAACTGTCTTCCACTCGGCAGAATTTAACAACTGTCTATTTTGAATTAAAATTTAAAGTTCCATTATGCTCTTTAAAGTGGAAACAATTACATTATATGTATTTAAATTATTTGATAAAAGCATATTTCATTTTTCTTTTATTTATAAAGTTGTATGTATACTTGCTTTTTTATTCTACAAATGTGTTGAGTTGATTCCATATCACAACTCTGGTACCTGGAATGCAAAGGGGAAGGGGTACATAGTCTATTGTAGGGGGGTTGTGGTTACATCAAGTCACTAAGTCCAAGCAGAACTGGGTGAGTGAGGTGCCCTGGCACTTCCAGTAATAGGAATGATTGACTTTTCAAGAGGGGTCCTGCAAGCTTAAGTGAAAAAGTAGCTGACATTCAGTAATGACCTATCAAATAAGAAAAGGAGAGCCCATTTCCAGAAAGGGGAATTGTCAATGCAGGGCCTCTACTAGAGTGAGAAATGTAAAAAGATCTTATATATTCTGGTAAGAGAATGGGATTTTATCTTTTGGGTTATGAGGAGTTTGGGCCATTCTATTAGCGAGAAAGAAATTGGATATCTACTTCTAAAGAGAAGTAAATAATCAGATGTTCCCTGAAACACTGGAAATTCAGGCAGAAAAGATTAGTATTCCCTAGGGCTTTACTTCTCCCAGTTTATTTTTTTCCACTACTACATCAGAGGCAGCTGGAATTTGACTTTTCTCTTCATCCTCAACTCTTCTGCCTCATTCCTTGGTTGTTTTATAGAATCTTCTCCTTGCCTGGAAGCTTGCAGTATAATTTGGGATAGTAGAATCTCATTGACCATCTAGAAGGGGTGTTTTATGTTAACACCTACATATAAATGCTAGTTCATTTTCCATTAACGTTTCTTTATATTAGGAATGGTGAGCTAAATTAAAAAGCCAAATAGCTATTTGTTGGAATATAAAATGTATTTAACAGTTTAAAAAATCATTTAAAATATTTAGTAAAAATTTGACTATTGTTATTCCACAAGGGAATCAATTTTACTATCACTGGCTAAGCATCTCAGAACCTACCATATTTGTTAGATGGTCATTTCATTAAATTTAACTTTAGGAAATTGTCTGATAATCCCCAACCTATTTATTAATAAATGCAGTTAATATTTAAGCTTAACAACTCAGTATTCTCAGGGAATGTTGCCACCAATAGGTGCAGATTTTTTGAGCACAATAAAATTAAAAATAGTAAAATCATTTTATTTTAAAAAATGTAAATATATCTTCTAAACAAAATTTAAGACAAAAGATGAACTGGTACATGTGCTAAAGAACAGTGTCTTCTATTTGAGACAATAACTAAATCATATATAAAAGTAATACAAAGTATTAAACGTGTGTTTTAAAATTTTCCTTTGATTATATGTACATGACTATAGAATTTATATTGTCTGTCACTAGTTCAAACTCTGTGAATACTATCTTCCCATTCTTTGATGCCAATATAGCTACAGCTATCTGTGAAATGCATCTCTAAACTCCTATCTTACGTTGGATGTGTTTACTGGTTCAGGAGTTCAATTGTGAAGGTTGTGAACATTTTCGGAATAAATGCAGGCTTGTACTTTCTCTCCAGATCTACACTCATGTTCAGTGCAGATTACTCAGGGAGATAAGAGTAGAACAGTCCCTTCCTATCTTTCTGGGGCACAAGGCAATCATTTACATATTTAAGTGATTTGATGAAGGTCAGATATACCCAGTTAATAAAAGCAGGAAGCAATTAAGATGCACTTAGAGAAGAAAGGACACATATATCAACAAAACAACATTTGAAACAAAATAGCTACTGTCAGTAAAACTAAAAGCAAGATTTTGAATAATGACAGGAAATTACAGGAATGAGAGAGGTAGAAGATCTGGTTCCAGGATTGGATTTGCACTAATTCTGTGGTTTTGAGAAAAATTTTTAATCTTGTTTCAGTTTTCTTAGCTTCAATATGAGAATATTTCCTCTGACTTCATCCAATCATCCAATGGATCATTAATATCCTAAATTGTATATGTTACGGGTGTCAGAACTTCTTCCTCTGTGGTGGGGGTGGGAGCTTGTGTCTCTGTGGGCCATGTAGTCCTGTAGTAGACTAAAGTGACTGAGCAGAATTGGGCTTGCATGTAGAATATTGGAAGATTTTATTGAAACTAATTAACTCAGTTGGGCAAGTAGAAATTGTCAGGGACATTCAGTTTGTCTCAAAAGGTTGTATGTCTTAAACAAAGACTAAATTGACAGTTTTTCTCCTTGTTATGTTTCACACTTGCCCCTTTGTAGGTTCAGCCTCTTTCCCTGAAGGAGGAACAGTCATGGCTGTGACTTTGCCTTTAATTCAGAGATGGCTATGAGGAGACATTTTCTATCATCTTGACTTTGAGTGAGCCTGTCACACAGGCTGGCATTCAGCTGGCATTTTGTACACTGTTCCAACATCCATTAAGGACTTCAGCTTGCAAAGTGATATTATTTATACAATAAGAAGGATAAACATGTTCTAATTTAAAACATCGAGGACTGGCAATCCGTAGGTGCTCAGCAAATACAGGGTGAAATGTAGGATATTAGAGTATTTTGGTGTAACTTAATTTGGAAAAGCAGGGAAAATTTGATTTCAGACTCCGTCTGCTGAAGTGGGGAATCCAGAATAGCAATTCCAGTTCAAATTGGTTTACAATGCTTGCTAGTGAAATCCAAACTGCTATATGTGAACAAACTGCATATAAAAGCTAAGAATACATATAATTTATGAAGTTTAGATATAAAATCAAACTGCCAAAATGGTTGCTGTAAAGAAATAAACTGTTTCCTGTTCAAGAGCCTCTAAAAATAAATACAGGTCAAGATATATGTCAAGTCAGAGGTAAAGGCAGTTCTCTGATGAGTTAAGGTTGAAAGGGATAGGTGTTTTTTAAAAGGAGGACAATATACTCAAGAAAACCTGTGAGGTCATTATTATTGGAGTGAATATAAAATGGAGAAAAAAGCTGAGAATTTCAAAATAAACGAAGAGCAAAATATAAAATTGTAGTTTATGTTTAGAACATTATAGGTTCACTGTTTCTCTTTCAAACAGATTGTATGTTAACATGAAGAAGGAAAGTAGAGTACTTAACTTCTATTTTGTTTCCAAGTTGTCCATCAAAGAAATTGATCTTTACACAGGAAAAAACAAAACAGAACAAACATAGATAAAATGAAACCACCTCTCCTGAGAGGTGAAGTATAAGTGAGAGTTTGCCCCTACAAGCTTTCATGGTATTGTTTTTCTAGTTAAGGATGAACTCTGCATTAAAAAAAAATAATAAGCTATATATTCACTTTACATAGTACTTTGTTGTTTGAAAAGTGATTTCATGTATCAGTTTTATTTGATTGTTTTAATGATCTAGTATGACTGAGCATACTTATTATGCCTCCTTACAGAGATGGAAGTAAATGCTCAAAGAATGCATTCTCAAGGTCACATTTTTTTTTTTTTAAGTGGTCCCATGGGGCTTAGTTTTCAGAAAGATGGCAGATGAGATAGAAGGTATGGTTTGAAATTTTTAAAAAGTAGATTTTGGAAGCCATACCAGTAAAGTTTATACCAGTAATTTAAAAAATCTGAAATAAATAATTTTGTCTGTAATGTGGAAACATTTAAAAAGAGTGCTCTTGTACTATGGATGGTTTCTCTGAGTGAATGTTGCCAAAATAATTGCCTTTTCCTTTTCATTTAAATCAATCAGACATCTCTATTTGAATAATTTGGCCTGCTTTCTGAGTCTCTCTTTGTAACTAAAATAGGAAAATTGTCCTTGGTCTTTATTTGGAGAGTGGAGATTTGTGACATGCCATAGAACTTCATACTTGATTGTTGTGTTCTATGTTTTTATCTGCAACTTAGATGGAAATACAGTACCCAGACAAAAATAGCACTTCTTAGCAAAATACAGGCAGTCCTCACTGGCAGTTCCAGTTAAAAAGCACCAATTTAAATTTAAGGTTTACTTAAATAGCACCGATTGTAATTTACATTTCCATTACATTGGTATGTGAACTGTGACTAATTGCATAAAATGTAAACTTTGCTGGTAGCTCTTTAGTCCACAAATCAGTAGGTAAATAAAAGATGCAAGTCTTGATCAGTGACCAGTCATTACACATCTGTAAAAATCTTTCAGTGACTGACTCTGCATCAGCTATTCAGTTCAAATACCATAGCAATAGGTGTAGTTAGTTGTGTTGCTGTCTTATCTCCCAGTGATAAATCTATGTGCCATTTTATAAAAATAGATAAACAAAGAAAGGAATTGACCAACAGAGATGAAAGTACAACAAATAAATACAGCATGGTAATGCTGAAATAAAATTTGAATCAAAAATTAATGAAGATATAGAAGAAATAGCTGATCTGGGGAACTTGGCACACTGCTGTTGTTTGAGAGACTCTAAGAGCCCAAAGGGTTTAGTGAATGGGAACTTACTGACAGAATTGAGGAAAGTGACCAAAAGGATGACTATGCCCCAGAGCAAATGATGCTGGCAAAAACTTCATTTTAAAGGAACTCTCAACTATTTCATGAAAATGAAAGCACAAAGGATAAAATGCTGGTAGCTGATCCAGTCTAGAAGTATGACTGTCTGCCAAGACATGGAAAACTACTCCGAAAAGTAAATTATACAGTAAGAAGGAGAACATACTCAAATTAATCTTTTAAAAACAAAATCAAAACAACAACAACCCTTAATTCTCAATGTTTCTTATGTTTTAAATCACACTGTATTACATATTAAGTTCAGTTTATTTCATTTCCATATATATATATTCCTTATACATATATATCTATATATAAAGTACTTTTTAACAAAGAATTTTAAAGGTTATGGAAAAATTATAGTTTTCCCTATTGATTTTTAGCATGATTTTGTATAGTTCCATAATGCATATTTTCCCACTCTTACACTATGATGCAAAAACTTCCCATAATCATTAAAAAAAAAAAAAACTAGAACTTTGGACTAACACAAAAAAATGGTGTTTAAAAGCAAAAAGTATGTTGGCATATAATTAGAGTCATGGGTTGAGCACAAGCAGCTTCTTTCTCAGTAGTGTGACTTTTTTTTCTAAGAAAGGTAGGGTATTCAGCATTGTAATGATACAACACTGAAGTGATTTTTTCACCACTGTGTGCTTTTGTCAGACAATCCAGAATGCACTGGTGACATAATGGTGGGTATAGCTGCCTTCCAGACAATTCAGCAATTGAATGTCTAGTTTTGACTCCCATGTTTAACCGATATTTAGCAGGGAAGGAAAACCACTTAATAATTATAGTTGAAGAGACTGGGGAGATAGGGATGTAGCTAATTAAAATCTGTTGATACAAAGGAAGTGGTAGTTAATTTAGCCTGAGTAACTCCAAAAATCAAACTAGGAAAACAGGGTGTTTCAAAAAGATAGACTTTCCCTTGATTAAATCAGTTCATTTTCACATTGATTTGGCCCCACCTGCCTTCAGAAGAATGAAATCATGTTGTTGTGCTGCTGAGACTTTTCAAACTATCTGCTGACAGGGATGTCTTTCAGAGATTTGGGCTAGAAAGTTATCTTTAAGGCCTCTTTCAACTATAAAAGGTTATGATTCTAATATTGTATTTACTACAGTCTGTATGGTGGATTGATGTCACTATACATTTAAGCATTGATTACTAAGAAATACTACATCCTGATGCAGTATAGATATTAGCATGAGAAATAGTGTTGTTTTTGGAACACCAGCTTAAAATTCCTGTTCAGATAGCAACATAGCCTCAGGCAAGTTATTATCAGCATACTTCCCCTCTGTCTTCTGTAAAATAATATTTACTTATTGTTTTTTGAGGATTAAAGCATGTACTTACCTACTATTTGTAAAATATAACCATTATTATTTGTAAAAATAACCAGTCATAATACACGTAGATTTTGGAAAAAAGAGTTTCTGCCAAAACAGGCAATTTATTACTTTTCTCCCCATGGTCCCAAAATATTTATGTCTTCAGTAAATTTAAATGTCTATTTACTGAATTATAATATCTCTATGTGAGTAAAAGATACAAAATACAGGAGCAAAAGTATAATGACTAGTTAGGAGAACACATTTTGGGTAAGCTAAAGTAAAATTAGAATTAGTAAAACTTTTCAAATCATCAAGTTTTTAAAATAATAAATTTAGACATTTTTTTCTCTTTTTAATTAATACCTTTTAATGAGGTAACATTGGGGTATCCTTATCAAAACATTAAATATGGATCATCTATTACACCCAATTCTGTTAAAAAGAAAATCAAAAACACTAATTCAAAAGGAAACTTGCACCCCCATGTTTATTGCAGTACTATTTACTATAGCTAAACTATGGAAACAACCTAAGTGTTCCAGAACAGATGAGTGGATCAAGAAGATGTGGCATGTGGACCTCCCTGGTAGCCTATGGGTTAAATTTCAGCACTATCAGTGCAATGGCCTGAATTCAATCCCTGGCTATGGAGCTAAACCACATATGGCACAGCAGACCTCACCTGTGTCACCTGCTGCTCTCCTTAGCAGTATTTCAGTAAATGCACCTACTCTGCTCATCACTCTGTCTCTAATGAATCTTCTCACACCCTATACCCTGGCTTATACCCTCAGTAGTTCTATGCAAAAAAAAAAGATAAATAAAATTCTAAAAAAAAAACGTGGTGTGTGTGTATGGGAATATTACTCAGCAATCAAAAAAAAAATAAACTCCTGCTGTTTGCAGCAACACGATATAATTTGAAAAGATAATACTAGGGCCTCCCTGGTGGTGCAAGGGGTTTGAGCACCGTACTGTGGAGCTTCCATAGCCACTGCAGTGTGAGTTCAATCCCCAGCCAGGGAGGGGACCCACATGGCTCAGCAGACCTTTCCTGCCTTACCTACTGGGCTCCCCACAGCAGTATATTTCAGTCCATCTGCCTGTTCTGCTCCCCACTCTGTCTCTGGTGAATCCTCTCACCCCCTGCCTCTGGCCTATTCCCCAGCTCTTGTATGCATAAATAAATAAAATCTTTAAAAAAAAAAAAAAGAATGCTATTTAGACATTCTTAACCAAAACTATGGTAGGAAACACTTTTGAGTTTATTAGAATCTAGTGTAAAATTAATTCAAAATATACTAATATTGTTTTAATTTGTACTCATTACTTTGTGTTTTTTTAAAAATATGGTAACAAATTTATTTTATTTATCTTTCTTCTTCCCAAAATTTATATTTAAAATAGTTTTGAAAGTTAAATGATAAAATCTAGACAAAAAGAATAGGTAAAGTGGCAATTAGGTAAAGCTAAATTAAAATCGTTATGTAAGTGTTAAAGGTATATATTAATCACAGATGGGCTTGAGAAAGGCACATTGTGGCAAACCTAGGCATTTTCATAGGTAAACATTTCTATTATGAAGATGGATGCATCATTTTATCAAAGCTTGACATCATTTCAGGTTTTAGTGAATCACTAAAATAACTCACTGAAATCTCTGGAGTCTGAGTTCACTGAACAGTGGTCCTAGTAGTTTATCAACTAGTCAAGGCTATGGGAATGTCTATTTGACAGTGATCCCTTTAGTAATTATTTAACATCTGTTTTCTACTTCAGTCTCTGTTGTATATATAGAATGAGACTGTAAGAAATTGAACTCTCAGTGTACTGGTTACTAATTATTTTACTAATAAAATTAAGTGTACTAAAAAAATTATTTTTTTTTAATTTCCAAAGATCTGCTTTTGTCCCTGGTCTATGGTAAAATCACCAAGCTAATGTCCAACCTCTTATATATCTTGCAAGTCATCTAAATCTTTTCCTTTTCATCCTCTGACTTTGGGGTTTGCGCAGTTTCTTTGAAACTTCTTAGTCATATCAGATTTTTTTTCATAAATCCTATAGTTTAAGCTAAGTATTTTATGATAATTCTCAGAAGAAAAAGAAAACAGAATTTTTACTTTCAAAGGGTGCCGCAGCCCAGCTCCGGCAACGAACCAGGGTCCCCACAGGATGACAACATTGGCGGATGAATGTATAGGGAAAGGGGAAAGGGGACGAAGAAACACAGACACTCCTTCTAGGGTGCCTACATCTTCCACTGAGAGTCTCAGCAGTTCTTTATCTATACTTTACACACAAGAAGCAAGAAAGCAGGAAAACATCATTTGTAATATTTTCTTAGGAAAAACAAGGGACCTTCAGGCCCCAGCCCTGTGCAAAAACATGTTTTTGAGAACAGCAGAACAACGTTCATTACATTTTCTTAGGACTGGTGCAAAACAACATGTTTATGTCAAATAGGTGCACAACAGCATGTATCTATCCATATACCAAACATTGAGGCAGATGTAATAACCCAGCTCCATCACAATCAACTAGCCTATTCTACCGCACGTCCCAAGCAAAAAGGAAATATTAAAATTAAACCCCAAACTATATCTATTCCTTACAATTCCATCTCCAAAAGGATCCACTAACCCCAGCCTATCCCGAACCCAATAGTTCGTCATCAAAATTACTCAGCAACTAGTTATTTTGTTTGTTTAGTAAAACAGCCAATCTTAAAACTGCCTCCCACCGTGGGAAATTTCCAGTTAGCACTTAATATGCCTTTACAAGATGGTGACAGTAATATCAGCCAAAACAGCGGAGATCCGGCAGGGGCCAGCTTTGGAGCTCCTGGTTTTTCAGGGGTTTCCCTCATGCCGGACTTCTGTCACTCAACATGAGTAGCGTGGCGCCCGGCAAAAGGGTTTAAACTAGAGAATTGCAATCTATGGGCATAAACTACAAGTATAACTACTCACAAGACATGTTTGTAGTAGGATGTAATAGCTAATGCTAATAATAGTCTTCATTTTAATTATGTAAGTATCAAGAGGGTGCTCAGTTATAGAACTACCAAAGCTGGTTACAGTTTCTTACTTAAGACTTTCCAAATATATAGAGTTTGACTTATTAATAAGAAATAAATTGTAAGGAAGGAGTTGCAGAGTTCATAATACTTTCCATGTAAATTCCCAGATATTACCCTTAAAGTTTATGATTTGAGATGTGTTAGTTTTCTACTGTTGCCATCTTATTTGAGGTATCTGGGAGGGGGAGTCAACTCTTGGGTTCATTCAATTGTTGTAGAACTTATTTACATGTGTCTTTAGGATAGGTGCTTGTTTGCTGACTGTCAACTGGGAATTATTTCTTTCACTACTTGACTCACCCCCCCCCCCAACCCTTTTTCTTCAAATTCAGTAGTGGAGGTTTTAGTCTTTCTTAAGCATTTTATTAAGCCAAGGTAGTGATACTTTATTCTTAAACACCTAGTATACCCTTGGATTCATTTGAATTCTATTTTCTCCTGGTTGAGAAAAGAACTTTGCATAGATATACATGTTAAAATCATCTCACTGTACTCACAATTATATTTAACTTAGTTTAGGGGAATTGTTTCAGAAAGTATTGGGATTGTTACTTTTGTAAAATTATTTTTTTAATTTTATATATATTTTACTTTTTTCTACAGTGTGTATTTCTCATCCCTGTGAAATCCCCATCACCAATTCACCTGTGTACCATCACCATAGCCCCTTATGCTGTTCTCACCCATTTTGTTTCTTCTACCTCCTTTTCCACTAGGGAATGTCTCAGATTTATAGATGTCTGTTGATTTTGATTTTCAATTTATTGTAATTATTTTTTTCCTTAATCCCTTATTTGTTTCCTCTACATTCCTCCTATCAGTAAAACCATCCGATATTTTCCCTTTTATTTCTGGCTTATTTCACTGAGTATAATCCCTTCTCTCTCCATCCCTATTACTGTGAGTTGCATGAATTTATCTTTTTGATTGCTGCATATTATTTCATTGTGTATATATACCACATCTTCTTGATCCAGTCCTCTATTTTGGGGCATTTGTGTTGTTTCCATTGCTTGCCTATTGTGAAAAGTGCTGCAATAAACACAGGTGTGCAGGTGTTCTTTGGAATTAGTGTTTTTGTGTCCTTGGTAAAATTCTTCTCTTTTTTTAAAGATTTATTTATGCATACAAGAGCTGGGGTATAGGCCAGAGGTGTACAGGGTGAGAGAATTCACCAGAGACAGAGCAGGGAACAGAACAGGCAGATCTACTGAAATACACTACTGAGGGGAGCAGCGGGCGAGTCAGGAGAGATCTGTTGGCACCGGCACCATGTACGTCATCTCCCTGGCTGGCATCAGGGATCTAACTCATTCTGCAGTGGTTGCGGTTTGCTTCATAATGCATTGCTTAACCCATAGAGCTGCCAGGGAGACCCAATTGGTAAAATTCTTAATAGGAATGTTTTCCATAAGTTTTAACTTGATCTTTAACTTTTATTTTTAAAGTTTAAATAAAATTTACTCCTTTTGGTGTGCATTTTAAAATTTGACATTTGCATAGTTTACCACTGCAACTATAATCACAATATAAAATCATTCTATTATACATGCATAAATATTCCTCCTGCTTCTCCATTGCAATCATTTTTTGCACCAGCCTTAATCTCTTCTACCACCATCTTTACTTCACCTTTGTCTTTTAGTGCTTTCCAAAATGCCATATATATATAATCACATAGTACATAGCCTGTTGAGTCTGGCACCTTCACTTAGCAAAGCACACTGGAGTTGCCACATCTCCAGTTGCTCCTGTCTATAATTCTAGCCTTTTGACTGACATTGGTTCTAGGTTGAGATTTAAATCTTTTTCATAATTGTTACCCACTATGATTTCAAAAAGAATGTTCAGGAATTATTCTTGTTGTAATGCTGAAATGGTGGGTTTTGTTTTTCTTTGTGAAGTTTTCTTATGTGTGTGCATTATACACAAAACTTATTCTGAGATAAATGTAGATTTAGCAGTGTGTTCAAGCTGCCTGTGATCTCGAAAGTCTACTTAATGCAAGTTTTAAACATTGCATAAACATGAATATTACATCGTTTTGAAGATAAGAACTAGACTTAAGGTATGGTTACATCTCAACAGTTCACTACAATGGAGACAACTGTTGCAGATAATTCAACAATTATTGTGTTTCATGCCTTATTTTTGTTTTGTTTCATGCCTTATATATAAATTTTTCTCATGTAACAATTAACATTTTGCTAATGCTACTATTAAAATTACTTTTTGTTTCTGAATGTACAACAACTGGTTGTCGAACTAAGGCAGCTAACAAGAATATAGGGTGGCAGGAAGTAACTAGTTTGAATGTTATGCTTCCACAGATACTCAGCAGAGTGGATAAGCCACATTCAGATAATTGAGATTTGAGTAGATGTGAATTTGTTCTCATTAGAATTCAAGATTCCAAGCCCTACACAGTACAAGTAAATAGTTAGTGAGCAGGAAACTGGAAGCTTAACCTTTTCTGTCTCTTTAATATAAGCATCTCAGTTATAGCTCTATACTTTAAAAATAGACAGTTCCATAAGTCAGTGGAGCAGCTAAAAGAATCATTAATCTTTAAATATGGGATTGTTCATTCTGTACTGTGCTGGGGATTATATAGTGTTTTCATGTACTATATACCTCAGAGTGTTTTACTAACCAGTGAAGTATTTTGGAGATGTGTGATGAATATGAACTCACATAACTGCAGTAAAGGCTGATGCACTAGGAACTACTTGTTAAATCAGAAATCTGCCACCTATATTTGCTGCTTGACATGCAGGAATCAATTCAGAGCAAAACACCTTGTTTATTTTCTAAAAGGATAAAGAGAATTTTCTAAAGAGGGATATTTATATAAAGAAGATTTTCCGTGAATAAAAATACCCCAGTGATTTAAAAGGGCATGCATCAGTATTTAATGGTATAGGATAAAACTTAGGACATTTAGTTGTGCTAACCAAAGAAACACAGAAGCATCTGGTAAATACTAGGCATGTGACTGCTTCTCTAAGAATTTGTACCATTTGTGAGATGGCCATGAACATCATCAAAGATACAGGAGCCACTTTACTATGCAGTTTCTCTGACTCCCTCAGAAGGTGCTTTGCTCTTCATTTTAATAATTCCATTTTAAATAATTTATTTTCTAGAATGATGCTGAAATAAATTTTATCTGTTCATACTTCTGCTTATTAGCACTACCCTTTGCTCTCTATCCAACAAACCCTATGCTTTGCTCACATGTATACCATAGGGCATTGTGCAGGCCCAGTGCATAGAATGTTCTGGGTGAGGTGAGTTCTAGGAATGAAAGATCAGTGTATAGAAAGGTCAGTATGTTCCAGGGAGCATACTAAAATGTGAACATAGGAAACAGATGTTCTTGAGTGGACAAGTGTTACAGAAAATTGCTTTTTAATCTTCAAGTACTAACTAGTTAGTGTATTGACTTAATTTACTTGGCTGATGTATATTCTCTGAACTTTAAAAAATAAATCTTACTTTTTGTATTGGAGTTCAACAGAGATATAAAATAAGAAGTTTATTTTTGTATATTTATTTGATTTTAGTTTTCTTTTTTTTTTTTTTTTAAAGATTTATTTATTTATTCATACAAGCACTGGGGTACAGGCCAGAGGTGTAGGGGGGTGAGAGGATTCACCACAGAGAGCGGGGAGCAGAACAGGCAGATCAGTGGAAGTACACTGCTGAGGGGATCAGCGGGCACAGCAGGAGAGGTCTGCCACACCATGTGGGTCCCCCCCCTGGCCGGCAGCAGGGATTGAACTCGTGCTGCAGTGGCTGCGATTTGCTTCGTAGTGCGTTGCTTAACCCACTGCGCCACCAGGGGAGGCCCTGATTTTAGTTTTCTAAGGTGAATATATATTTTTAAAATTACAGGTTCTACACATTTTGGCATTTTCTTTCACAGAGAATCTTCTTTATAGAAATATCCCTCTTTAGAAAATAAAGCATGTTTATGCTTTATTGAGATATAATTGAAAAGTGAAATTGTGATATGCAAAAATAAATCTTAGAAAAATTAAAAATCAGTTGCAAATTAAAATTGTAGCATAAATATTAAATAAATTGTGATACAATTATCAGTACAATGAAACAATGTTCATACATTACTAATGGTGTCTCAGGACAATGATCTATTACAAAATTGAAAGAAACAGTTTATAAACAGCATGTATATTATAACATTCTTATAAAAATATACCCATATATGCAAATGAAAAATTTAAATTAACATATAAAAATATTTACAGTGATAATTTATCATCTTTTTAACTTTTGTTTAATCATATTATCTAGATTTTTAAAATTTTATATATATTACTTTTTGATAAGGGATTTTAAAAAAGATTTATTTATGCATGCAAGAACTGGGGTACCAACCAGAGGCACAGGAGGTAAGAGGATTCATCAGAGACAGAGTGGGGAGCAGAACAGGCAGCTCAATGGAAGTTCACTGCTGAGGGGAGCAGCAGGGAGGCAAGATAGGTCTGCTGCACCATGTGGGTCCCCTCGCTGGGCGACTAGGGGTCGAATTCGAGGTTTTGTGCAGGGAATGCTTCACAGTGCAGCACTCACTCAACCCACTGCACCACCAGGGAGGCCCTTGATAAGGGATTTAAAAATTACTGAGACTATTTAATTTCAGTACAATTTTACATTATTATCTCTAAAGGTAAATGGTTAGCATCATGGTAAGATTTATGAGCACCCCAGTCAAATATTCATTCTTTTAACCCTTAAACTACATTATATTCAATTTTATTTTTCTTCTGTATAATATATGTTCATTGCATTTAGTTCTCATACTGAAATTGAGGTTCAAATGGAACAATAGTCTCCAGTAAATATTGTTGGGAAAACTTAACAGTTATATGCAAAAGAATGAAACTAGACCACTATCTCAAAGCACAGACACAAATAAATTCAAAATGGATTAAATAAATAAATGAACAATCTTGGATGTAAACCTGAAACCATAAACTAGGAGAAAACTTAGCAAAACATTAAGTACAAACTCTCAGTGATATCTTCAGGGATTCATCTCCTATAGCAAGGAAAAGAAGAAAACATAAACAACTGGGACTACTTCAAACTGAAAAGCTTCCGAACAGTGACAGAAACCTTAACTAAAATGAAAAGACACTGTAATGAATGGGAGAAAATATTTGTATAATATACATCTGACAAAGGACAGATATCATGCAAAGAACTCAGTGCAACTCAACAAGAAGAAAACACCCCAATCAAAAAATAGGCAAAAGAACTAAACACTTTTTCCTAAAAAGACATACAGTGGTGAAAAGGCATGTGGAAAATATGTTAATTATCACTTATTATCAGGAAAATGCAAATCAAAATTACAATGACATATCATCTCACATACCTGTGAGAATTATTGAAAATACCAGAAACAAGTGCTGGTGAGGATGTGGAGAAAAGAGGATCCTCCTACACTGCTGCATAAATGCAGATTGGCTTCACCTTTATGGGAAGCAGTATGGTGGTGTCTCAAAAGATTAAATATGGATCTGTATACAAGCAAGTTACTCCACTCCAAGGTATTTATCAGAAAACTTCAAAAATAATTTGAAAGGAGGACCTCCCTGGTGGCACAGTGGGTTGAATGCCACATTGTGACGCATCTGCAGCATAGCAGAGAGGGCGTTTGTTCCCCAGCCAGGGAGGGAACCCACATGGCACAGCAGATCTCTCCTGCCTTGCCCGCTGCTCCCCTCAGTAGTGTATTTCAGTTGATCTGCCTGTTCTGCTCCCCACTCTGTCTCTGGTGAATCCTCTCATCTCCCTTACCTCTGGCCTATACCCCAGCTTTTGCATGCATAAATAAATCTTTAAATAATAATAATTTGAGGGCCTCCCTGGTGGCACAGTGGGTTAAGCAATGCACTATGAAGCAAGCCTCAGCCACTGCAGCAGGAGTTTGATCCCTGCCTCCAGCCAGGGAGGAGAACCACATGGCTAGCAGACCTCTCCTGCCACCCCTGCTGCTGCCCTCAACAGTGTGTTTCGGTCAGTCTGCCTGTTCTGTTCCCCACTCTGTCTCTGGTGAGTCCTCTCACCTCCCTGGACTCTGGCCTGTACCCCTGCTCTTGTGTGCATAAATAAATAAATCTTTTAAAAATAATAATAATAATAATAATTTGAAAGGAGACCTGTGATTTAATGGTAGAAGATCGTCTCTTTCAGGTGTTATTACCACACCTCACTCACCTCCAAAACTCTGATGTCCCTTGTACCACCTCCCACTTTACCTCCCCTCCTTTCCTCCCACTCTGGTAGCCTCAGTTCTACAGTCAGATTTCTAGGAAATGTCACTGTTTTTGCTTTATTTGACACTTTGTTTTGCTTTGCTCCATCCTTTTCATCATAGTTCCTCCATTTCATGGCCCAAGGAAGCTGCTAAGCTCCAACTATTACACAAATATCTCAACATTCAGCAGAAAAGAGGAAGGAAAGAAAAAGGTAAAGGTAGCTGTGTCTACAGTAGTTTCCTAAAAATGGACATAATATTTTTGTTTATTGTGGATGCCTAAGAGCCTGGAAAATATAAACCATCATAATACATTAGACAGTTATCACTGTGCCTAGATAAAAACTGAGTTTTTAATAAGATTATTAATGTAACAAATTCCCATACACAGTGATTCCCTTGGCCTTAACAACAGCCTTTAAAAAGGTACACTTTACCTTTCTTTGCTTTTGTTTCCAGTTTTGATCCAGTTCTCTTGAGGTTTGATTACTTGTTTTGCTTTATAATGTTAAAGCTATTATTTAGTGACTGGCAAGCAAAAAGAAAGTTTGTTACTTGGGAGGGATGTTGACTCTTATGATTAATAATCTTTTCATAAAATTTCCAACAATATTTTACCCATAAATGATAAGTATCTTTTGGAGAATTAGATTGGTTTTTCTATAGTTTGGGACCATCTTGAGTTTCTGGCTGTCATGAAATTCTAAAGTAATTCTGTTTGCTATTGAAATAAAATTAGTTGTCTTGCAAAAAAAGTAAAAGTGATGCATGGATACAATTGAGTCACTTTATTTATTTAGGGTTTCCAGAGGTAAAAAGATTTTGATGTATCATCTCAAAAGTAATGCATTCTTTTGTTCAAGGAAGGCATGAATCATATGAATATTACATAATATCAGAATCTCAATGACTGGATTCCTGAAAACGTTTTAACATTGGCAGGTTTAAGTGTATCAGTAAGAACTTAAGAGGAAACAGATGACATACTCAAAGTAGTAAGTTCAGAGAGTAGAATGAGACAGCCTTTGCAGAGTGTAGGCAGGGTTCTGGCAAATAACTCAGGTTATAGCAACTCACCCAGGCAGTTGAAATAGAAGGAAGCGTTTCATGAAAGACTTGATATGGAAAACAAAGTAGAGGGGGGTACAGTGGCCTGTGATGAAGGAATGTGGGTGCCTTGTTGTTGGGTATACTGTGGTAATATGCATCTGAAAAGGCATGAACCTTTTCCCCTAAGTCATGTAGAGTGCTGTAAGTCTATGTTGCTCATTAGCAAAATTTAAATAAAAAGAAAAAGACTTGAAAATGTACTGCAGGGGACCTAGAGAGATGGTCAGATAGAGGAGATGCTAGTCAGCCTTGTGGCTGCAAATTGAGGGATAGACCTGCTTGCATAACTGTTTCTTGCCAGGGAGAGTGCTAGGAAATGTTTGCCCTGACCTTTTTCCTCCCTCACTTTGTCTTCTGCCTGTACTTTCCATTGGCCTAATCTAACTGAAACCACAGGAGAGGGGAGGCAGATTATGCTATGTAGAGTTCTCCTGCCAGGACTCAATGCAGGGCAGAAAAAAGAAAAAAAGTGATTGTAGACAGACCACAGTAAATAACCAGCACATTTCTATCCACAGTAGCCCTGTCTCACATTCTGTTCCTCTTCAAAATCCTGGACAGGCATATTATACCTCATGATATTAATACTCCTTATTCTAAACCTAATATCAGTTCTCAGCACTAAGCTGCTCCAGAATTATTCCCTTTTTTGTGGTGTCTTGAGTAGTGTAGTTGGTGTACTTGGTATCTCAACTTCAGAACAAGATATAGGGGAAAGTGGACCTTGGTTGCCTTATTTACAACATCTTAGGGTTGGAACAAGTCAAAACTTCAGTTCTTAATAAATATCATGATTTCTGACCAAAGGCACATATCAATTGTGTGTTTTATGCATATATGGATTGAATTTAGGCAAACTTATTCTGTATATCTCCAAGGCAATGTTATTTTATTTGTTTGTTTTAATGTGAGTAAAAGTTGAGTCACACCAGTTCAAGGAAACTTAAAAAGAAACCATAAAATGGTAAGATTAGAAAGAGAATTAAGACATGTTGCTGAAGACATTAGAGTTGATGTAATGAAGCTTAAAAAGAGAGAAAGTCTTGGCAGACATGCCTATTAGGAACCAAACATCATTGATACCTGAATAAAAATCAGAAATGCCTTGAAGATTTGTGTTCAAGTATAAACACAAAATAGCCCCTGGTTTGTGTACCATCTACAGCGATGCAAAACCGACCTGTTTATAAACATCTGGTTAAAACTAGACATTGAGGTTATCCTGAAAAGTTTCCAGGAAAAACTAAATTGAAATTTTATATGGAAATTAATAGCCCAGATTCCATAATTACTCATTTAGGGTATATAAATAGAATTGGTGTCTCTGATTGCTGTTTGTTGTTATTGCTATTGACTTATTTGGGGCGCAGGATGAAACAAAAAAATCACTTTTATAAATTTGCTTGGACTTTCAAATCTATTTTCCCCATAGCATTTTAATTTGAAAATCATGGTCTAAAACCTTTTCTTTGGCACTGATGACTGATATATCTTTGTCATATAAGTTCTAAAAATGAATATGTTTTCAGAACTTCACAGTAAACACCAATTAGCAAATCAAACAAAGCTCAGTTGTATCCAAATCCCAGCCATTTAGCGGAATTGAAAAAAAAAAATACTTGAAAGGATAATACTATGTTAAATAAGTCAGAAGGAAAAAGGTAAATATCAATAGTTTCACTATATTCGGAACTTAAAGTAAATCAATAATCTGATAAAGACAATCTGAAAAACTCACCTTTGACTATAGAACTGAGATATCAAAGGGTGTATGAGTACCCCAATAAAGCCTCAGTCAACAATAAAGAAATAATTTTGAAAAGAGTTTATTTTCCAAAAGGTGAATCTGTGTAGAAATGGTTGTTTTGAGGATACTAGGGGAATTTCTTTAATAGAATCTATTTATATATTTTAAAATAAAATATACATTTTCCTTAAAAAAATAAAAAAGCTTCATTATGAAATTTACTGCCTAGGTGAATTTCATAAATGTTTAAAATATGACCTTTCTTTTCACTACTTAGGGAAATAGTGTATACCTTAATTTAAAAAAGTTAAAATTTTGAAAAGCCTAGTAAAATTTCAGTTTTCATAATGAATCATAGATGTGTTCCTTTTTTGTGTGTGTGAAAGGCTACTAAGTAAATAAAATTCAGTACTGTAGTTTACAAAAGGGTCAGCAAACTATCCCATGAGTCAAATTTTCCCTTTGTTTTACTACATTCATGAGCTAAGTTTCATTGTATTTTAAATTGATTTTAAAATCATAAAAAATAACATTTTATAATGTGATAGTTATATGACTTCACTGATACATTGTCAGAGTTCACAACTGCAACAGAGAATACATGACACACAAAACCTGAAGTATTTACTCTTAAAATTTTAACAGAAAAGTTTGCCTACTTCTGGTTTAAAAGATTCTACTTTAAATTTTTTTTGAAAGAAAGAGGTATTGAATGATATTTAAAACATAATATTCTGCTATCTATTAGTATAATCTTTTTATTATCGCTTAAAGGTTAATTTTATTACTAAGAAAATAATAAAATATCACTAATTCTATTCAATGTATTAATGATGGTATATGTTCCCTTTTTTAGTCTTATTTAACTCAGAAATAATAGACTATACTTGTTGAAATATTGGTTGTTCTGATATTCTCCTTTAGATGAATTGTGATTATCAGAAATATTTCTCTGAAGATATTATGATTATTGCTATGACATTTCACACTATTGAGATTTAAGCTTTCTTTTAAGAGAAGACTGTTTTGTCTTTTTTGTTGGTGGGGTGTAAGAGTAACTAGTTTTAAGACAAATTATCTTATGTGATAAAGAACTTGAAAGATAATATAATCGAAATTAAAGCTCTCGGACAATCTGAGAAGGAGACAAGTCATCCAATGTAGTCCACTGTGAATAAATACTGAAAAATATAGTTTAAGAAAAGGACATAATAAGAGGTAGTATTTTTTAAACTTCAGAGGACTAAAGAATAATGAAAAGGGATGATTTAAGGATTTTGTATGTGGTAAAAGACTTAAATTTTATACAAAAATGGAACTGCAGTGAAAAGAAAAAGAAATGCTGAACTTTACGCTATTGTGTTGTGTGATAGATTGGATAAATTGAGGAAGTGGTCATTAATAGTATGAGGGAGTCAACTCACCATATTCAATAGTGAATCAAAATTCACCTTCAGTAAGATTTTGATGTGGTCAACATGCCATGGATATGACTTACTATGGAGGACTAAATCCTTTCTAAAGTAGAGAAGAAGGTTTTCATTTCTATGACATAAAGTTTAGAAACCCAAGTAAGACTTGCTACCTGTTAGCCGTAGTTTACTATTTAAACACAATTGATTTTAAATTGGAGTTTCCTATGTTTAATTCATTCATTTGTGTGTGCATGTCTCACAAGCTGTGAATTCAGATTTGCTTTTACTTAGGTCTATAAAAGATTTAAGAAAATATTCTAAGAAAGTAATCTAATATTCTATAAATGTGTCATCAATCAAAGAATTATTGCATTGTAAACTAGGTAAATATAGTCCACAGGATCCATCTCTTCCTAAATGAGCTAAAAGAAGTGTCACTATTCATTAATCCCACTTACAAAATGTAGTAGAACACATTATGGAGAGGCATTTTTGTAAAACTAAGCAAAATATAGCTGAAATAAAGGAAATGAATTTAGTAATATACAAGCAGAGAGAAAAGAATTATCTATAATTAATAACAGGAATTTATTTTGGATATAGGTTATATTTTATGTTATTAGGTAAACATTGCTTTTCATAACTGGGAACTGAATCAGAAAACATAAAACAATTCATATGTGAATTATATTATTTTAAATGAGATTAAATAAACTTTAATTAAATGGAAAAATGTAATTAATTGTTGGAATTGAAAATTTCCAGTTTTATTCACTTACAACACACTTGAATATCTTTTACATTCAACATTGATTCATTATAAAATTCTTAATTAAACATTTCTTATATCTGATAAAAACATCATAGTCTTATAATTTTATGATCATTATAGAAGTCTTATCTGAATATGGAATAGCCCTCAGTATATAGTATCAAATCTATGTTAAAAATGAATGATTGCCATAAAAATAGCCTTAAGATGTCATTAAAAAGATATTATCTTTTTATCTATGAATCCATAAAAATCAGTTATACCTATGATCAATTGATTTTTGATAAAGATGCTAAGCAAATTCAATGTAAAAACAAGAATAATTGCGCATATACATGCAAAAGAACACCATCAACAATGTAAAAATATCACCCATATACTTAATAACAGAAAACACTTATAAATCATATGTAAATGATTTAAATAGCTAATAAATTTCAATAACTCATGCGTCTTAACAATAAAAAGGCACACAAAACAATTAACAATAATAAAATATCAGGATAAACACTTTCCAAAGTGGCCGACAAATACATGAAAAGATGCTTCCACATCATTAGTCACTAGAGAAATGAGACTCAAAACACAATGTATTACATTATACTTAAATCAATTTATATCATAGTCTGAAATTGAATATCAACAAAATACTGGCTTTTCAATAAACTTCAAGTACTGTCAGTAAAAATATTATATACATTGAATTTAAAGAAAAGCAAATTATTTCAGAGAGAAAACTAAAGCTCTTAATAATGTGTAATACAGTAGTAGTGGTCCATATTATTAAATGATTTGAAACTTTTAAAGGATTAGGACCAACTACTATATTATTACCTTTAAAGTGTCAAATTTTATTTCAACTTGAGTGTTTTGAAGTGGGTTTTATGAAGTGTCTGTGCCTGAAAGTTTTATTTTTCCTTTCATAAACCATTGTAGTCCCATATGAAATAAGCTCTAATATGAACTACATCAAGAATATATTCTTACGTTGGTACTGGGAGCAGGAGTGATAGGAGAAAGCCACCCTAAAAGACTGTGTTGTACATATTTATTTATTTTGTTATGAGCTTGCCTGTTTTCAGTTGTATATATATAATATAAATTTCAGTTAAATTTGACTAACAAGTATTTTTTCTTTTATAAAATGATCCCTGAATCACAACTGATATTTCCTTTACTAAGTTTTTTAGTTTGTTTGTTTTTAATTAATTCAACAAGTATTGACTGAGCAATTCCCATAGCAACAGAGATGCTATGTTTATACTTTATGGCGTTTGGTGTTTAGTAGGGGCAACAACTGAGTATTCAAATAATTAAAAATATTTTTAAAAATTCTAAAGTAAGCATATGAAATCACTGTTAAGAATTTGTAGCAAAGAACCCAATCTAGCATATCTTGAATTCTTTTTGTAGGAAATGCCCTTTGAGCTGAGATTAGCAGGATAAATACAAATTAATCGATAAAGCAAAGGTGGAAGAGCTGTATTTCCCAGGCTGGTGGTTTCATTCCAAGCCTAGAGGAAAATTGATATATAAGAAGGTCTTTGTGCACACTATTGAAAAGGATAATACAAGTTGAGGTTAAAAAATAGGTGGAGCCCCATCTTTATGGCTGACCTGATGTTCCTCACCTAAATGGAAAGCATATAGTAATTGTGTGGCCAGGAGAGCATGTGTGGGACATGATCAGATATGGTTTTGAAAACTTTTATTGGCTTATTGTGCAACAAGATTAATGTGGAGAGATCTATTAGTAGACTATCACAGAGATCAAATAGGAAATTACATAAGTTGGCCTGGCGTGGTAAGACATAGAGAGAAGTCAACAGATAATGACTTATTTGGGAGAAAATCAAAAGTACTTTTAATGGATTAAATATTGAGTGAAAGGAAAGTAGCTGCAAGAGAAGACCCAGTGTTTTGCACCTGTCTAATATAATAGATGTTTTTCACTGTACTTGTCAACTCTTTACACTATTTACACTCTTCCATTAGAATATAAGATCCTTGAGGTCGGTAGATTCTTATTTATCTTTTCTATGTGCTGAGTCATCTTGCTCCCAAGAAAGCATTCTGTACATTTTTAATGATGTGTTGGATTGCATATAAAGCAAGAAAGTTTCCCCAAAACTATTTAAAATGTTATTCTACACCACCAATAACTTAGATGCTTCTATCATATATTTTTGTAGGACTGAGTAGGACTAAGCAATTATTTATTTTACCTGGTTTCTATGCAGTTACAGAGGCCAATAGTGGGATGTGCAGAATATACATAATTTATTGACCCCTATTCAAAAATACAGTGAGCTGCCCAGCATATTTTAACTATATTTAGCTATATTGCTCCCTGGAGAAACATTTTGTCATTGATTGTATATTTTGAATTGTCAAAAAATGAATTTCATTAATACTGAGCCTATTTTATGATATCAATATAAATTTGGAATGTGTAAAGCCATTAGTTCACTATATGCATCTAAACTGATGTTTCATATAATAAAAATGAACATTAAGGAAGGGTCACTATGCACATTTGGAGTGGTCAAATAGGTTAAGTAATTTTCAGAAAAGTAAAAGGATTCCTGAAACCTCAATCTACAGCTAACATTAAATTGCAAAAACATGAACTCTGTTGACAAATCGTTAATGCTATATTTTGCCCTCTTCTCCACCAACAGGTAATTATACAAGTGCCTTACCATTTATAAAGGAAAAAGGTGAAAGCTTTAAGTACCAATAGTACATTGTGATTTTTTAAAAACTGGAGGATTGCACTATTTTTTTTTTTTTTTTGCCAAGTAGTCCTTTTTGTGCTCTCTATAATAGATAGTGACTTTAGAAGTAAAGCACCGCAAATTCAGTAAAAAAATGCTTTAGTGTATCATAGTTTCACTATATCACTAGAATAAATGTTAAGACAGATCATTTGTATGTGTGACAATTGTAGAGATAACACATTTCTAGTTCATATCCAGACATGTAAGAACCTCAATCATTTGTCTCTTTCCAGGGTTAGCTCCTCTTTAATTAGAGAGAAAAATTTTAGAAATTTCCATAGCCACTCAATACAGTAGCACATTCACTGGCAAAGCATGAAAGAACTATTTTCTTTTGTCTTTGGAAAAGCAAAATTAAACTCTGCATTTTTAATCCTCATTTGCATGTTCCTCTTCTGCTGGAGAATAAATATGTAGTAATTAGACTAGGAACATTTAAAATTGACATAGAGGGCCTCCCTGGAGGTGCAACGGGTTGAGCGCCACACTGTAGAGCTTCCACAGCCTCTGCAGTTCAAGTTCAATCCCCGGCCAGGGAGGTGAACCACATAGCACAGCAGACCTCTCCTGCTTTACCCGCTGCTCCCCTCAGCAGTGTGTTTTAGTCCATCTGCCTGTTCTGTTCCCCACTCTGTCTATGGTAAATCCTTTGGCCTGTTCCCCATCCCTTGCATGCATAAGTAAATAAAAAAATTAAATATTAAAATAAAATCGACATAGAACACCTTATTTGCCAATTTGTGAAGCTGTTTTATTATGAATTATATATAAATATGTCAGGATCAACATTATTAATATAGAATTAGAATTAAGGCAATTAATACCTAGATTATCACAATATTCCTCTACTTCCCCCAGCTTTTAAAATGCTGTGGGAAGACACACTTTGATGTGTCTTTGTTATATGTAATCAAATAGTATTTTAAATAAAGAGAATATTGAAAACAGAGATGGCTAAGTGATTCCACATAATAAGCAACTGAGACAGGATAGGAAAGAAAAAGGGAGGAAGAAGGAGGAAGATAGGGAGAGAGAGTAAGGAAGGGAATGGGGAGAGACAAACAGACAGACTTGGGCTGTGTTTGGGACAACTGAGAACTGAGATGGGAAAAGTGATTCGGGGAACAGCTGCTATGTTAAGAAAATCAGGGTCATAAAAGAATTCGCAAGATACTTGCTCTGCATTAACATACATTTATCTGTGAGAGATTGAGTAAAGAATTAAGAATATTTTAATTACTGTTTTCCTACATGAACTCTGATTCTTTGAGTTTAACACCTTACTAAATGAGCTTTGGCCACTTAGGCCCTTGGGTTTAGTCAAATCAAACATACAAACAGAAACATGCACAATTGCACATGTACTTTCATGCATTCTCATGCATGAAAAAGCACACACACATGCAAAAATTCATAAAAATGTGTTTATAAGTGTTTTTTCATAGTACACAAAAGCTAAGTTATGAAAATTTATTCTATCAACCAACATATTCTTGCTTGAGCACAGGCTTCATTTATTGTGTAAGTGATAGCACTATTATTTGAAAAAATTAAAAGTCAGTTGACTGAGCAAGGGGCCATTTGATTTTTACAGAACAATCTAGGAAGAGCTTTATGGGGCAAGACTAAACTGTGTTTCTAAAGCTTTTTCTAGGCATAACTTCTTCATATTAGGTTTTAGCAGTACCTTTTGTGTAAACATACTTCAGGTAGGTATGAAGTCCATTTAGTCCTAAGCTTTGAGTGTATGAAGCAGGTAGTTGTGAGGAGTAGCTATAATAGAAGCTGAAACTGTCTGGATTTTATTTGGCTTTCTCTTCCTTCACCTAACTCACTATCACAGCTCTGGCAGTAACCATCCACCAAACAAAAACACACCTCGAATTAAGTTTGTATTTACTTGTATTGAGAACTCTGTGAAAAACTCAAATACTATGAAGCATGTATTATATTCTATTGTAACCATTCCTTTTCCTTACATTGAGATTCTCAAACCAAAGACTGATTGCTTTCTACATTGTGCATTTGGGCAAATATAGTGATCTAGTTTTATAGACTCTTATGCACCATCTTAAAGCAGTGGAACTAATGGATATGATTTTATCAAAATGAGCATATTCATACTGAGTTGATAGAATGGTAAGTGGGCACACCCTTCATTTTGAGGCAAACATCCCCATAATCCAAAACTTAAGAATTGGCTTTGCCTTTTGTTCCAACAATTCAACATGTAAAAATTACTACAAGGGAAGTATCAGCACTGTTATGGTGTATATGTAGGATTCTAATCACATGATTATTTATAATGTTTTTTTAAAAAAGAAACATCCAATAAAATTCCAGCATTGATTAAATAGATTCTAGTAGATACAGTTCATCTATGCTAACATTGGTGTTCATAACAAAAATTATTACACAATACAAGCTTTAATGAATACCTCACAGACAGATCTTAGTACCAATATATATGCTCAGGATATATAAGAAAAAGAAGGTAACAAGCTAATGTATATATATTTCTAGTATCTAATTTTGCTTCTATTTAGTAGTTTTTATTACCAATATACAAGTCAGATCTTATTAATCAAAAGATAATTTATTAAAAATAATAAGAACTAGTTTGGGATTGGTCTAGAACTAAGAATTGAAGGGACCCAAGAAATAGGAGCCAGAGTAGCAGCAACAATCTTAATTTGGACAGTTTGCTTCTCCTGTTGTTTTTGTGAACTTTTTACTTTTTCTTATCCTGGTATCACTCAAGATCCAAAGAGTAAAGGGCATTACTAGTTTAATTGATGCCGTTTCTCATGGCTTAGAAAATGCAAGAAACCTGAGAAATTTCCATGTTCCACTTTGGGAGTGAGATATAGTAACTAGGAATTAACATCTCAATAAGATTTCAGCAAGAGGAGTAATTTTGCCCTGAAAATCAGAGTAGAAGGTGTAAGCACCTGTCTTTACCTCCAAATAATGTATCTACCACAATCGTATATCCTAAAAAAATTTAAAAAAAGGAAAAATCGCAACTCATTAAACATCTACAGTAATGTCTGTCAGTGTTGCAGTGTTGGTTGCTCTGTTTTGAGGGTGGGAGAATCAATAAAAAATTACATTGCACTTGTCTTCCAAAAAGAAACATCAATTTTAAAGTCCACTATAATAGGAGATTGAAATTATTTCCTTTTATACAGGAAAACAGGATATGCATTATAGCATCATTTATCAATATCTGTCTACTTATCTCAGGAGATCCATTGCTTCTTTCCCTGCAATTCATCTCTGAATTTGGAATATATATCCTCAGTGTGTCATTGTTGATAATGAAATCTCAGAAGTGCCCTGCTAAGCTGAATCATTGTTACTCTTGATTTGGATGGAAAATCATGTTTGTGCAAGTTGTGTAAGACAATTGATAGAAATTTAGTTTCTCCAACATTTGGAAATAGCTCTAAAATATTTTCACCATTTGCTACATTATAGAGACCATGAGGTATTCTGAAAGTCACTCCTATAAATTTGACCTTGAGAACCCTAGTCCATCTGCTTTAAATGAAAATTAACCTAGTTAGTACCTGGATACTTGGTTAAGAGCTAGTGATTCTCGGGGCCTCCCTGGTGGCGCAGTGGGTTAAGCAACGCACTATGAAGCAAACCGCAGCCACTACAGCATGAGTTCGATCCCTGCTGCCGGCCAGGGAGGGG
>JAGFMF010012021.1:6141428-6155170 GCA_019455555.1 Galemys pyrenaicus
GCTCTCTGTGGTGAATCCTCTCACCCCCCCACACCTCTGGCCTGTACCCCAGTGCTTGTATGCATAAATAAATAAATCTTTAAAAAAAAAAAAAGAGCTAGTGATTCTCTAGGATGCAACTGAAAGTTCGATGTGATTTGAGATGGCTTTTTTTGTCACTGGGTTTGATACAATATAAAGTTAAGAATATAATTGCAAGTGAACTGGAAGTAAGATTTGAATATGAAATGGGTCTCCATATTTTTCTTGTCTTTTTTTCTCCCTTAACTATGATGTGATTATGAAAACCATACAGTTAAGTGAAAACCTTTACCTATTAATATGTATTTTCTGTGATCGTTGATGGAAAATAGCTCTGATAGAAAATTTATTTCTAAGTGTCATATTATTTGCATCTCTAAAATTGTTCAAGATTAATATTTTTAAAAATAGAAATCTTCTAACAATATGTATTATTCTATCTTTAATTTATTCCCTTCTGTTCTATAAATAGTTGTTTTTCCAGAAACTCATTTATGTTAGACTATATAGAAGCACAACTTTAATTGTCTGATTATATTCACTGTTATCATTTGCTTTTCTAATTCAGAAAAATCTGACTGAACTCTGACGTGTCCCTCTCATCTTAATTTGATGTCTACTAAATCTGCTTTGCTGTGTGTTCAGTTGTGAAGTGAACAGACAGTAATAAGTATTATGAAATATTGACTATACATATACTCAAAACATAGTCTAAGATGTTTATAGTCTCAGTGTAAGTATGTACTTATGATTACATTTAGCTGCCTAAATTTGGAATTCCCTCTTTGGGTTATTATTTCAACAATAAGTTGTTGAACCTTCATTACATGCTACATTTAAGGCATGGAGATCAAGTAGCAAACATGATAAAATAAAATTCTACTTTTCCTGTAACTTGCAACCTAGGGGGCATGTAAACTATGTATGACTAGTTTATATAAGTAATTTTTTGTTTGAGTGTTATGAAGAATTGTGCATTATTAACCCTAGAGTAGAAGTAGAACTTGCCTAGTCTGTGATATTCTGTGAAGGTGTTTCTTAGTGATATTTAAATTGAGATCAGAAAGGTAAGTAAGAATAAGAGTAGGAGAAGGATCTTAAGAGCAAGATATCTGTTTTAGAGATAGAGAGAAAATATAAAAGTTGCAAGATATCTAAGAGACCCAGAAGAAATCTATTTTGGCCAAGGAATCTAATAATAATGGAGAGTGATGCTGGATGGGGTTGGAGGGTTAAACAGGACCAAGATCATGTGGGTCTTGATAAGTCTAAACACAAACAGAATGTGAAACCTTTTTAAGGAGTGTGGTATTGCATTTTATTTTTAAAAGACTGGCTGCAATATTACAAAAAATGAATTGGAGAGGAGCAAAAGTAGAAGAAAAGGATTAACTGTAGTTCTGATGCAAGATGAAGGCATAAAGAAAAAGGAGACAGAGAAGTTGAAAAGTTTAAGTGATATTTAAGAAACCAAATAAAAAGACAGTCTTTAGAGTGATGGGCAATTAATTTATCATCCAAACTGGGAAAAAATTGATCATAAAAATAAAAATGGAGATCCAGTTAACAGGTGTTATTTGGGACATTCTGGACAAACCAAGGCATATGATCACTCTGGACATCAGAATTAGTGGAGAACAAGGAAGGATAAAATGCAACACCAAATTCCTTCTCAAAACATAAATTTGGGACAATGATTATCTTTAAGCATGGTCAATCTCAGGAGGCACCTATATTCTTGTATTGACTGCTAATTTATGGAATAGATGACTTGGAATCCCACAGTTCCTGTTTCCTGATCCTTTGGTGTTTGAACTTAGTCACAAGAACTTAATTCTTCAAAATAAATGCATGGTGTTATAAGATTTTAGATAATTTGAGTAAATCTTTTATTTATGTATTTGTTTATGAAATATATAGAATGTAGCTCTTAACCCTTATTTACTGTGTCTAATACTCAGCTACAAGAAGGAGTCTGTGTCATATACATGGTTCTTTTTCCTAGCTATAACTGTCATGTAGAGGTCAAATGAAAGAACATTCAACGAGTGCAGTGACAACTACAGAACTGAGCCTTTAACCAAAACCTCTCTAGAGATTCACAGGGCAGCTGCTGAGGGTTTCACTTAATTACATAGTTTTACAAAGCATTCCTGCTTTTGTGTATTGTCAGAAATTAAATGTAGTCTCCCTGTCATGTAAAGATATTACTTCTATGCCAAATACTTCTCTTGAATTACCTCTGTCTTTTTTTCTTAAACATAATTATACACTATTAATTGCACTCAAAAGCACATTTTCTCATATAGTCCCTCTAACTACAGGTTGTTAATTTATTTTAGAGCTACTAACTTTATTTTTGTATTTTTATTTTTTCAATAGAGTCTTCTACATACCAACTATGTAACAGTCTTTAATATCAGAAACTAGAATGAAAGATTCATTTTAAAAGATAGTGGATATTGCAAAATATACATTAGAACAAATTAACTGAAAATAATTTGAGGAGTAGTTGGGCTTTAGGAGGAAAGTGGCACTAACACCCTTCAGTCTACAAAGATAACTGCTAAATCTCATGTACTATAAAAGATCTCCAGTTAAATTGAAGATGCTTCAATGTTTTGATTACTTTGAAAGAGTCATGTTTTCTTAAGTTCATATGGAAGAAATTGGCCTCTCTTATGATATCTATGATATGATGGCTCTTTCAATTAACCTATGTTATATAAGGTTAATATTAAAGTTCCTTAAACTCAAGATCAAAAAAAGTATTTTATGTATACATTCATTCAATATTGATCATTTGAGTACATTCCTTGTGTTGAATATTGCAGAAATAAAATAGAATAAGATGTTCTTCCTGCTTCCTAGGACTTTGCTGTTTAGTTTATATAAACAAATAGGTAAAATTAAGAGTTTTGTATGTTCTGGTAGAGTCTGCAAAGGGTATAAAAGAGTATTAAGCTTACATGGATAAAAAAAAACTATTAATATTTAAAGTAATTAGTTGTTTCCACAAAATGAAGGAGTTAGAGTAATATGTTTTTGTTGGGTATTGTTGAACTTATATATAAAAAATGGCCCCCACACGTAGTGACTGACAAAAGATGACTTTTTTTCTCTTCCACAAAATAATGCCGAAATAAGACAGTAGTCTAGTGTACATAAACAGTTCTGTTGCAAAGTCCTTTTTGGATCCATGTTCTGTTTTGTGGTTTCACTGACAATTAGTGTTTGTTAGATCCCTTTGGCTACAGAGAGGAAGGAGGGAACAAGTCCTATTTTTTTTTCACCAAGATATGATGTACAACCTGAACATATCACTTCTGCTTGCATCCATTTATATAGGACTTAATAAAGTTGACATGTCTAGCTGACAGCAAAGCCTTATGAATGTAATCCCTAGCTGAATAACCATGTGTTCTGATGAAATTCAAGTGCAAAAGGAGGGATTCTATTACTAGTAGAGACAAAGGTAGAAAATACTGTGAAAAAAATTAGTCTATGACACAAGTAGAAAGAATGTCTAGGTGGAGCTTTCAAATACCAAAAGTATAAACATGCTTATACTTAAATCATAGAAGTTTGTAATTATACACATGTAACATGTGGAATATTCCTTTATATATTGAATATATAAAGATGATTCTTTGAGATTTAAGCTTAAAATTAGTCATCAAAAAATAAATAAATAAACTCATCCCATTTTCCCCAACATGAATGAAACTGGAAGTGATTATGCTAAGCAAAATAAGCCAGAAGGAAAAAAGATAAATAACAAATGGTGTCACTTATTTGTGGGATGTAGTAAGTAACCAAAGGATCCAACCAAGACCAGCCCTTGAAAAATGACCATAGATCTGAGATTTACAGGGAGGGGGAAGGAAAATGAAGGAGGAATGAGAATTGGATAGAGAACGAGCACAATGAACTGTGGTAGAGAACTCACAGGTGCTTTGGTAATGAGTATACTGTGGTGACTATATCTGAAAGAGGAGATTCTGTATTTCTAAAACACGTAACAGCAATGTAAACCAGTGGTATTAAAAAATAGTATTTAAGAAAAATATTTTATCTCTTTCCTCTGCTAGAAGATAAATGTGTTCAACATTCTTGGATTAGGTTAAGGTACTTGGCTAAAACAAGCCCTATGGTTTCATAGAAGTCATGGAAATTTAAGCCTTAGATTTCTCTTCTCTAAGCTAAGAGGTGTGCTTAACCACATGATCTCCTTGTAAATTTTCTCTTCTCTATCAAAAGTCATGTTCTACTTAATTAAAGTAAGAAAAGTATGAACAGAGAATTTTGCCACTAGATATTCAGCAGAATTTCCCCCCATCATGAGATGAAATCACTAGAAATAAAGAAACACATTCCATGGGGCTATGACCCTGTGTTCTGCCTCCTAAATCACTCATTCTTTTGCTGTTGGCTCAAAAATCAGATAACTTCTCATCAAGTGTTAAAACTAGAATTATCAAAACTACATATGCAAGGTGTTCTTAATACCTTAGCTTAAATACATACTTAGGAGCTTTGTTATGATCTGTTGTTCAGGAGTATATCCAAAACTACAACCAAATTTAAAATGTAGAGAACCCACTTAGCCAAAGTGTATGTGAAAAGTAATTAGTAATTTAGTAAGAACTTTAGTACTTACTATTTACCTTTTCCATTTTAATTTTAAAGTAGACATTGATTGTTTACAAATCTGGTTCTCTCAGTTTGGTATCAAAACTCTGAAGCCTTTATTTGAACAAAATCACTACATTTGAAAGCATACAAAATGTCTATCTTTGCATTCTAATTATGGCTATGAGATTTTGAACTCTGTCTATTAAGTCTTTGGTAAAGAATCAGAGATGAGGTGGCAAGACTCTCATGGTGAACCTTTTCATTTTCCATTAGGCCACTGGATCACTCAAGGCCAACCTTTTAATTTTATATGTGAAGTAGTTGGAAACTAGAGAGGAAAAGGTTGTATCTAAGGTTGGAAAATGCATTAAGGGTAGAACACAGAAGTGTTTTCTTATTCACAAAGTCTTCGCATGTTTGCTTTGTTTTGATTTGAGAAACAAAAGGAAATGGAGATGGATTCATGGTATTTATCAGGTTGACAGGTGTTAGCATAGATGATCTAGTATAGTGATATTTTACAGGACTTTCATCTGCTAGATTTTAGTATCAGATCATAAAAAAACAAACAAAAATCCACACTAGTTACAGCTAAGTACATAAATAAGAACATGTTCTCTCACTCGTTTCTTCAGACTTTCTGATAATCACGATTTTCTAATGAAGATCTTTAATTAGATGACCACTAAAAATTCAATATTCCCAAAGGAGAAAAAGGTTCTTCGATCAATGGGTAGGTTCATGATGGATACTGAAATGATTTACACTCTAAATTAATCCTCTTGCAGCATGAAAAAAAAATTACACTTTGCTATAGTATAAGAAACTATGGAGGTTTGAAGAAAATAACAATTTCTGTTATAGATTCAATACAATTTTTTTGTTGTTGTTTCTTGCCTTGCTATATAGAGTGACTAGAATCCAGAGTAATAAAACCTATTTGCATATTTGTTGGAATAGCAGATTAGAATAACTAAGTAGGTGAGCTATACCTCTTTATCAAGCCAGTTCTACATTAAAAGAGGTAAATTGAAGCCAGGATAGTATGAGTCTTCTCAGTATACCCTATTGCTATTTTTTCAAATTACTTTTAAATTTCAGATGCAAGGTTTTGTAGAATGATCCAACTTGAGCCTTTCACTTGGATTTATCAGGCAGCAAAGGGAAAGCATAATTTTAGCTTTTCTAAAACAGGCGAAGAAAACAGGTGATCCTAATTGACCTTCACCAAGTTGTTTGTTTCTTTTAAAAGTTTGTGAATATAGTTTGTCTATTATTTTTTTAGAACGATAGGTGTTAGCCTGACCAAAATGTCACGTTAACTGTCTTCCCAGTGTACTCATTGATCATCCAGTCCAAATACAGTAAAGTTGTGATCAGCGGTAGACTTCCAGTATATGCTGTATATTTGTAATTAATTCTGGGCCAATAGTATTGCTGTTGTAATAAAAGAATGTGAAAGAAGCAAGATTTAGGGACATAATATATTATTGAATACTTGGTGTATGTGGCCTTTACCTATTATTTCTCACATAAATACTATTAAGTACATGTTATGATTTATGGGGCCTCCCTGATGGCGCAGTGGGTTAAGCAACACACTATGAAGCAAACAGCAGCCACCGCAGCACGAGTTCGATCCCTGCCGCCGGCCAGGGAGGGGACCCACATGGTGTGGCAGACCTCTCCTGCTGTGCCCGCTGCTGCCCTCAGCAGTGTACTTCTGTTGATCTGCCTGTTCTGTTCCCCGCTCTCTGTGGTGAATCCTCTCACCCCTCACCTCTGGCCTGTACCCCAGTGCTTGTATGCATAAATAAATAAATCTTAATTTAAAAAAAAGTACATGTTATGATTTTTATGATAAGAAAATGGAAACTAAATGCAATTTTCCAAAAACTCCTCACATGTAAGATGGGATACAGCTATAATAAATCCACAATTAACATCATTATCAGCAGTGAAAATTGAAAGCTTTTTCACAATATCTGCTACAAGACAAGGGATGTCTACTTTTTATCACTTACATAACATTGGAAGTCCTAGCTAGAGTATTAGTTAAGAGAAAGGTATAAAAGGAATTCAAATTGGGAAAGAAGTAAAACTATCACTGATTGCAGATTGCATGATAACATACATGGAAAACCCAAAGTATCCCACTAAAAAGTGTATTAGAAATGATAAATAAGTACAGAAAAGTGGCTGTATACAAAAGCAGTACAAAAATACCAGCTATATTCCTATATGCAAACAATAAGTTAAAAGAGGGTGAAATAAAGAAAACAATATCATTTATAATTGAATAAATAAGAATAAAATATTTAGGAGTGAATGTATCAAAGGAGATGAAGGAACTGTACAATAAACTGTAAGATGTTGTTAAAATAAATACAGGAGTACACAAAAAGTGGAAAGATAGTCTCAGTTTATAGTTTTGAATAATTAATATTATAAATATGACCATCTTGCCCAAAATAATATACAAATTCAGTGTAATCCCTATCCAAGTTTCAATGGCATTCTGCAAAGAAATAGAATTATGAAAGGCCCTGAATAGCCACAACAATCCTAATAAAAAAAATGGTGGTATCCCACTCCCAGACTTCAAATAATAATACAAGGTTATAGTAATATAAGTAGTATGTTACTGGAATAAAAATGGACACACAAACAATTGGAATAGGATTCAGAACCCAGAAATAAATCACACTATGGATAGCTGAAATGCACCAAAAGAGCATACAATGGGGAAAGGAAAGTCTCTTGAATAAATGATGATGAGGAACCAAATAGCAACATGCAAAGTAATGAAACTTGACCACTATCTCATCAGATACACAAAATTAACTCAAAATGGAAGATCTATTAACTCAAAATAAAAGACTTGCATGTAAGTGTTTAAATCACAGAATACATAGAAGAAAACATAGGCAAAACACTTCACAGCATAGGCTTTCTGTGATGTCTTTGTGGATTCATCTCCAACAGCAAGAATAACAAAAGAAAATTTAAACAGTTGAAACTACATCAAACTAAAAAGCTTCTGCACAGCAAAAGAAACTATCACTAAATCAAAAAGACACACTACTAAATGGTAGAAAATAATAGCACACTATGCCTCTGACAAGATGGAAATATCCAGGATCTTCAAAGAATTCATATAACTCAATAAAAAGAATAAATAAATAACCCTGTCAAAAAGTGGGAAGAAGTACTAAATAGGCACTTCTCCAAAAAAAAAAAAAAAGAAGAAGAAATACAGATGGTCAAAAGGCACATGAAAAAAGTTCATCATCACTTACTTTCGAGGAAATGCAAATCAAAACCACAATGAGATACAGCCTCACATTTGTGAGACTTACCTATATAAAAAAAGGCCAGACACAACAAATGTTGGCAAGATGTAGAGAAAAAGATCCCTCTTACATTGTTGATGGGCATGCAGAATATAGTCTAACCCCTGTGGAAAACAGTATGAAGGTCTCTCAAAATATTAAAAATAGGTTCACCCAATCATTGCAATCCTAGGTATCTACCTAAAAAATGCAAAAACCTGAATACAAATGTACACAGGTACTCCTATGTCATTACCACACTATTTACAATAATTGACTTATGGAAACAACCTATATATCCAAAGACATATGAGTAGATTAAGAATATGTGTTATGTATATATACAAAATGGGATATTATTCATCCATAAAAGAGATAAGCTTTTGACATCTGTGACAACATAGAGGGAACTGGAAGGGATGATGCAAAGTGAAATAAGTCATAGGGAGAAAATGAACATCAGATTATTTCACTTATTTGTAGAATATAGACAAACAAGACAAAAGATCAGACAAAAATCAAACTAAGAACAGACTAATAATCTGAATAAATCTGGTAGCTGTTGATGCGCCAGCATGTCTATAGGGACATGCCGAGGTACGAGTCGTAGAGCAGCAGGTTTGCAAGACAAGACACTGCTGCCCAGTGAGCAGCCCTCTTGCTATTTATTGGCAATAATACACAAGCATGATTGATCTTATGACAATGGTAGGGAAAGCAGGGGCCAGGGAGACAAAGAGAACTCATCTGGGAAACAGGACTTCAAAGGGATCAAAGATGATAATCAATTCTCTAGGGAACAGGGGAGGGCATACTGGCCTTGCATACAAGGAGTACTTTCTGTGCAGGTGCTTGGAATAATTTTGGGCTACTCCCAGACCATCTTGGACTCCAACCACACAATCGGTCACAGGGTACCTATGTGTTCCTGGCCGCCTATGATGTGGGCCACTGTCCCAAGGCAGTCATGTGGGAGTGCATGGTCCGAATCTTTCATACACACACAGGTGCACAGAGAGGCCTAGCACACACAGGCGCAGAGGCCTTAGGTGGAAGAGAGGCCACAACTATAGAATTGAGTCTACCAGAAATGGAAGGGTAAAGGAAAGAGCAAAATGGTGGTGTGACAATAAACTATGGTGGAGGACTATAGGTGCCTTGGTGTGGGTGTGGTGTGGTAACATACATCTGAATGTTGTGCTCCTATATTTCTGTTTCATAGTCACTGTTGTAAATCAACATTATCAAAATAAAATTGTTTTTACAGAAAGAATAATAATAACAACAACAAAATGTTCTTGAAATACACAATTGTAAATAATTACAATTGTAGTAAGTTACCTCAGAGTAATCTTCTTTCTCTCAACATGTGTGGCTCTCCTTAAAAATATATATCATATGGAATTCTTAAAGCCATGGCTAGCTTTGGAGTATGTAGAATATGTTATTTTCCATGTTTTAACTAAATGTGTTATTTCACTTAAGCTCTCATTATAGGGAGGATGCTCATGTTATTTCATGTCGTGGGATAATCACAAAGAAGGCCAGAAATAACCTATGACTCACCCTGTCTTAGGTGGGAGTGTAGTAAAGCCATGCCTGGGCCACAAGGTCCTCATTCCTGTGCTTCTCCATTACCAGGGGTCAGTTACTCTCTTGGTCTTTTCTTTCTGTGTAAATTAGCTACATCACCTTGCATTTTTAAATGACTCCTGACTTCTGCTCTCTCTTAATTTCTTCTTTCTCATAACTTGGGCTGATAAATGACCTATTATAGTCTCTCCAGACTGTTCTGCATTATATTTTTTTAAGCCTCAGTTGCTGTCATCCCTGAATATATCTTTATGTTTCTGAATGAGGATATAATTGACCTAACCCTCAAGAATTAACAAGAGAATAAAAAGCATCCAAAACCCAAATATTTAAAGACAGCTGCCATTATTATACTAATGTAATTCCTACAAGTCTAATTTTAAAGACCATACAAAAGATAATTGTATAATATTGGGACTATAATTGCAAATATGATTTTGCATTCTCTTTTCACCTTTAATCATATATCAGTGGCATTTTTCAGTGATATTTAGTATTACTTAAAATATGTCTCAATGACTACATCCTGAAAAATATAGCTTCAACATTTTCTTCCATATTTTCTGTGAAGTTCTTTCTGATACTTAGCAAGACATATTTTGCTTTCATTGAGAGTCATCATTAATTTCACAGCAGGATAGAGAAAGCCATTGATTTATTTCCTTGGTTTATCATGTTTCCTGCTAATGCCATCTTCTGCCAAAGATGAAGCTTCTCCAGACACTGGCTGGGTCCCAGTTAGACCTTATACATTACTGCATTCAGTGCACAACATAGATTTGACCTATGCCATACATGAAATATTGATACTTTTCAACAAATTCGCTAGTGAGCACAGGTAGACATATTAATTTTTAATTTAAAATCAGAGAATGCAGAATGAGCAACATGCTGCCTTGGCAGAATTGATCAATCAAGGTCTTATTTTAAAATCAGTGACTTTTCTTTCAAGATCATACAGTTATGGAAACTGTGCCTCCCTTTACATTTTAATTACAGAATTTTGTTGGAAGGTAAAATTATCTCACAGATTTAAATATAAGCCATTTTGATTGTTACATATCACAGATGTGCTTATAAATAGTCTAATAAACCAAAGTGCTTGCAAAATACAGAAACATGGTTACCCTGTGGCCAGCTTATTTTAAACAAAGACAATCACATTTGATTTGAATAACATTTATTATGCACTATCTTCCAACTGCTACATTTACTAGAGACCCTTTCTCCCTGACCCCTTACGGTAACTATATTGGGTGTTACTACTCCCTCCATTTTATAAATTAAGACTGTGAGACTGAGAAGGTATTTGCACACAAAACTTCAAATGATGAAATCTCAATTTTAACTCATGTTTTCTCATTCTGCGTCCATTCATTCACTAAAATATTTGCTGAGTTCCTATGGTATGCGAGAGATGGCACCCAAACATAACTATGGACAATTCGGTCTTCCTGGGTTTTATCCCAGTGGAAAAAATACATTAAAAGTAATATTACAAAGGGAGGCAAATATTGTATGACATCACTTGCACATGTAATCTAAAAAGTCAAATTCATAGAAATAGAAAATACTGGAGCTGAGGAGGTACGGGACTTGCGGACATGTTGGTCAAAGGGCACAAAATTGCAATTATACAATGAATAAATTCTCTGAATGTAATATACAGCATTGGGATTATAGTTAACAAATCTTTACTACATACTTGAAAGTTTCTAAGAGACTTTGTGTCCTCACAATACAGAAATGTATTGTGTATTGTGTCCTCACAATACAGAAATGATAATTATGTGGCATGTTAGAGGTGTAACCTAACTTTTTATGGCAATCATATTGTAATATGCATATACCAAAACATACTGTATACCTTAAACACACACAGTATTATATGTCAACCAATATCAATTTAAAGAAAATAGTGCTACCAAAAAATGCTGCATGATTCTACTGATTACTAATTGTGAGAACTGGATGCTTCTTTTGTAATCTTATAGCTACTACTCATTCTTTCACTCTTTACTGCTTCTATTTATTGTGTGCTTACAGTATTGTAGGCAACATGTTAAGCTTCATGTGAGTTATTTAATTCAGTTCTCTCAAAAACCTCAAAAACTAAATGTTATCCTCTACCTGTTCCTATGGATAATAAGGAATAGAGAGGTAAAGTGATTTACTCAGGAGTATAATGTGGAAGCTAGGATTGAAAATCAGAGCTTTGTAATTTCAAGACTCTTGTCATCCAGGAGTCTTACAATATTATTCAAGTACTAGTGTTTTATGTCCATTTTCTAATATCCTTTATGTATAACAATATTGTTTCTTTTCTCCCTTTTTATTACTTATCTATTCATTCCTCCCATTCATGTATGATCTGTACCTTACAGAAAGTTTGCTGACCTTTGTTCTATTATAATTCCTTGTAATTACTAAATTATATTTTATTTGTTATATGTGCAAATTGGGAAAATTTAGAAATGTAGACTAGAAGGTGGAAATGAGCTGCTTATGATGTTCCATCTTTTATTCTTTCTTAATTGTTAGGCATATGCCTCCCTCTTATCAACTGTGTTTGCTTGTGTATATAACATTTTTCTGCTTTGCCAGATCCTAAACTTATCTATATCTGTTTTCTAACATTGTGTTCCTCCATGTATTTGGAGTTTTCCATTAAGTGTATTTGTTATCCTGGGATAAGTAATTCATGTAACTCGACTGCATGCATCATTAATAAGGTAGTCATTTTTTTCCAATATACCTTATAAAAATTTGAAATGGTGGCCGTGCCTGTATAATCTATAACATAAATCTCTAAGCTGATACGCTATCCTACTTTGTTTTCCTTGGTTCTTTTTCCTGTTGTTCTTTCAGTTGCTTTCCCACTTGCCTTCCTCCCTCCTCCTGTTTCCTCTACTTTTATAACACCCCCTTCCCTCAAACATATGCATTATATGAAAGGTAAGCAAACATTTTGGAAAGATAGCTTCTCATTTCTATTTATATTTAATTAAATTTTATGTGACAAAAAAATAATAGAGCCCCATATGGGCATAAAAAATTTGTATGATTACACACAGTCACCTGCAAACTCTTAGATTAGCAAAAGAACATGAGAGAAGGTTAAATGCTAGTTCCCATCTCCTTCCCTTACCATTTCTTTGGCAATGTCTTCCTATTAAGCTTTAACATATTTTTCTGATTTCAGTACATTGTTGTTGACATCTTTTCCAAAATTAGTACATACAAGTTCATGAGGCCAGGAGAATGATGTAAATTAGTCCTCAGGAATACAAAGATCTGAGAATATTAATACAAACTTATGTCACACCTGCATATTCGCTGGAATACACTAAAAACTAAACAAATTGAAAAATTAAAAGAGGCAGTGTTAGAAGAGAGGGCTGAGAGAAATAACTAGATGCATGTGTGTGTCTAATTGTAGACTGAAACAGTCCAAAAGCTAGACCAGTTAATTAGTATTTCAAGTTAATTTTCTCTTTTATGTCATAGGCTTACCATATCTGTAAAAAATAGACATTCACATACTCAAGACAGTTTCTTAAGCTTCATTCAATTTTTGCATTATTCTACATCTTTTGTTAATTTTAAAATAGCATAAAGTGGTATACTAAATTTATGTTTCCATAATACAAATTGCAAAACATTTTTGGTATATTTCAGAGTGTTTTAGAGATCTTACTCAGTATTTAAAACCCTAGGTTCCCCACTAAATATCTAACCCATGTAACATTTCCAAATTTGTTTCCTTATCTATAAAAGGTGGAGAGTGAGCTATGTCACATTGTGCTTTACGTCTTATAATTCTATGACCCTGGATATATAAAATCCACATAGTCTAATATCCTTCTACTGAGCACAGTGTCAAGCAGAAAAATATTAAAATATGTTCTGTGGTTTTATGAATCTGAAAAATAATTTTTAAAACCAGCATTATTTCTTAAAACAACATCCACCCCCCCCCAAAAAAAAAATAAGCAACATGGATTGGAAGAATTAACATCATCAAAATGGCCATCCTACCAAAAGCAATCTACAGATTCAATACTATTCCAATAAAAATTGCAATGTCATTCTTCAAAGAAATAGAAAAAAAATTGATGAAATTCATATGGAGACACAAAATACCTCGAATAGCCAAAGCTC
>JAGFMF010012021.1:6155971-6183819 GCA_019455555.1 Galemys pyrenaicus
CAATCTACTAGGAATGGAACTTCCATAGGATCCAGCAATCCCACTCCTAGGAATATACCCAAAAGACACAAAAACACTGATTCAAAAGAATACCTGCACTCCTGTGTTTCTAGTAGCACTCTTTACAATAGGTAAGACCTGGAAACAACCTAAATGCCCAAAACCAGATGAATGGATCGGGAAGCTGTGGTACATATACACGATGGAATACTACTCAGCAATCAGAAATGAAAAACTAGACGCATTCATAGGAACGTGGATGGAACTGGATGGGATTATGCTCAGCAAAGTCAGTAGGCAAAAGAAAAATACCAGATGGTTCCTCCCTTAGGAGGTACATAAGGGAACCAAATAAGGATCAAGGAAAGGAATAAGAACAACAATAATAATAATGACAATAAAGACACAGAAACCAAAAATGAAAACACAAGGACAGACTGGGGACACTTGGTGGAGGGGAGGGGAGGGTTGAGGGCAGATAGGAGCATGGGGGAATGAGGTGATGGTGCACTGGTGTTTTGGTGATGGGGAATACATGGGGATTACAATTGATGTCAAAAATATATAAACTAAAGGGAAAAAATAAGCAAAAGCAGAAATCAACACTATCCCTGAAGATCCTCTTCAAATTTCTGAAATCATATTATCTCTCTTATGGATTGTTTGTAGTTCTACTTCATAGAAAACCATGTAGAAAAGTAACAATCAGGAATTGAGGAAAAGGCAAAATTTAAACCCAGGAAACAATTTGTCCATGAAATATACTCTTGGGGGAAATATAGATTTGAAAGGAGTTACACTCTGTATTTTAGAATGTGCACAATTTTGTCTGGAAGTATTTTAATAAACACTCATAAATATCACGACATGTTATTCTTCACAATAATTACATATACCATGACTCCTTTGAAATATCTAGTTATTAACTTAGCTGCCATTGTCAAGGTCATATATAATTAAGCTGAAAATGTTAAACAATGGCATTCAGTTTTCTTATCTACCCAATTAAAAGGAAAGGGTTGTTAAATACTGAAAAGAATGTCTCTGAGGAACTTTATATCTCTCTGATACTCTAAGTATTGAACTGAATATCTGAATGGATTACAACATGCAGAAGTTATGTAATTCAAGACTCTCGAAGATTGTTTGACCTTGAATCAATACTTCTTAAGAAGTACCTTTTCAATTATGACCATTGAGTTCCCTAAATTAGGATTGAGAAATTTGAAGTTAATGGTAACCTACAATTAATGTGTTACAATATACCTGTATATAAAATTCTTAAGAAACTAGGATTACTATTCAAAAGATTTTGTACATGTTGTATTCTTTAAGACTTATTTATGAGTTTGATATATTGGCACTCCTTCTTCTCTGCTAAATTTTGCCTGTTTTTTCTTGATTGTAAATCATCTGTTATCTTTCTTTCTCCTTTGTTAGTATTTCTAGAAGCTGATTCAGTATAGCTGATTAGCTAGAAGAATCAAGGGTCAAGGCATTCTCTGCTGTAAAATTTTATTCCATGCTTATCCCAGCCTCTTGACTTTATTCCTCATACCATTGTTGCATGATCAACTTTTACTAGCCTGTATTATTTCAATAAGTGACACAAGAACTTCTGCTCAAGTTGCAAGACTCCTCCATGACTGCTGTGCCCCTTGTGGAGTTCCTGCCATAAAGTGGCAAAAAAAGTTTCTTTCTCACCAGGCATACATATTTGTACATACCCATCTGGTTGGAATATAATGTGTGTAATCAGTCTGACTGGACTGTCATATACAGTAAATACATAAGTAGTCTCTAATTATTTGCCAAAAAAGGTGTGTCCTCTAGACCAGTTTGCTTCTCCTTTATTGTTAAGATCTTTATCATCTGACATGCTTAATACAGTGCTTTGCTCAGACAAGTACAAAATTTAATAATTACTTTTTTAATGTGAAATTTTGTTGACATGGCTCAAAGGACTGAGCTTCATTTACTGGAATTGTAGAAAAATATCCTCAAGGAATCTTACTAATTCACTCAACAAATATTTATGGTATGTGTCAGTCAGTTCTTGACACTTGCACTACATCAGTAAAAAGAGGAAAACAAAGTTTTAAAAAATGGTTAAGGCTGGAAAAGGTTATGTTTTAGTGAACATAAAACTAATTCAATTTCTCATCTTATGACGCTATATTAACCCTAATATAGTTTTTCTCACCAGGCATACATACAGTATTCTATGTGTAGAGAATAGTAGACAAAAGAAGTTGAAAATTGGAAAATAGTGTGAAACAATGTGTAACCAGCTTATCTGGAGCATAAAGCTAGGGCAGAGGAACAAATGAAGAATGAAAGGTACCTATCATTACTCCAAATTGGAGGGATCCAAACAAGGGGTGTCTGCAAAATCAGAAGTAACTATCCAAACTATGGGGAGCTTTTTTTTTTTTTTAAGACATCAAATGACAAGATCATCTTGAAGAAGATCAAAGTATCTTGAAGTAGATGAAAGCATGAGGGCAATGGAGTAGAGAGGCTGGAGGTGGGACTACCTAGTTAGGAGATGCTGACGTAGCCTAAGTCAGAGGTAAGAAAGCATAAATTGTCCAGGGGAAAGAGTAACTGTGAAGGAAGTATTGTGTGGGAGAGCCAATTTGTAGTAAAACTGACTGTAATTAGTGACAGACTGGGTCAAGCAATAAAAAAGAAATCTTTGTTGTTTTATCTCAAGTAGCAGAAAGAAGTGTAATGTTAATATAAATAGTCCAAAATAGTGGATTGTTTTATTTACCTGGGGTATAGAAGCGATTACTTCAGATATGTTGAAATGTGTATCAGAGTTAATACTAGAGAAGGTATATAAATATCTTTTGCATGTACTTTTTACCTTACACTATTTGAGAGTCACAATATTTGAAGAAAATATATTAAGTTGTGTTATACAGGAACAGCTCAGGGGTTTTACAAAAGGCAAGAGGCCTTTTTGTCCATAGACCTATAAAGTCTTCAACATTACTAAAGATTCATGAAAAATCATGTAAAGTTACTTTCATTCATACTTGTATAAGATTAAGAATTCCAGGTGTTAGTTGATGCCCTTGGACCACTCATCTGCTGTATTTTCATTATATGCCATTAAGTTATAAAAAGTGATTAGTAGTTGGTTACTGGTCATAAGTCATATAAATGCAGTATTGGCTCAAAGATAGAGTGATTTTAATTCACTTGAATACATTTTCAAATTTAGTTAATTTTCAAATTGTACAGTGACACATAAGCCTATCAGGATCCAAATGAGTGATTTGCTCAAGTTGTCCTGGACAATAAAACCCATGTGTAAAATCCAGTGATGTGGGAACATGTGAGTCAAAGTCAGCTCCTTAGAGCCACTTCTTGGAAAGGGTGGTATTGCCATTGCAGTTTTATAATTGGGCAACGAAGGCAGTCATGCATCATCCCACATTCAAAATAACCTTTGTACTTAGTTTAATACTCTGTTGTTGCTGTCTTGGAATTTTTAACTATGTTTAAAGAGTAGGTTTCCTTATGCACAGATCTTGAAATTAAGGTAACAGGTTCACACCATCTACAAAAGACTTAAACTTTAGCTGTGTGCCATATATGCTCCTGTCTCCTTTATCTCTTTCTCTTGTTGCTTATGTCTGCTCTTCCCTCAGAGTCTCCTTCCCTCTCCTCTCTACATTGTGTCTTGTACCTAGTGTTGCTTTGATGCCTTTTCTCTGTGTGTCTTTTATATTTCTCCAGTGTTTGGTCTTTTTCTTGCTTCTCATATTCCCAATCCCGATAAGAGATTATATAATTGGCAGTATTAGGCTTTATATTCCAAAATGACAGTTTCATGCATTTGGCATTACAAGAGCAGACCCTACCACATATGAACTTTTCAAAGAGCTATGGAAAAACTTTGAGACCTTGACAAAAGATATATTGGCTCCAAAATAGGTAAAGAAAGCTGTAATATCAAAATTATTAACTATTTAGAACATATATTTAAAACTCACCAGTTGTTGCATTTAAAAATGCCATTAAAAGTGTTTATAAAAAATGTCTGACATTTAAAAATTATTAGATGTTTCTTGTTGCCAAATATTTCCAAAGGAGGCATATTTATAATGAAAAACATGACCAATTATAAATTAAGTGATTTAGTCATAAAAAAGTTAAAGTATTTCTTAAACATCTTCATATAGGGGCCTCCCTGGTGGCACAAGGGGTTAAGTCTCAGCACTATGAAACTAACCGCAGCCACTGCAGCACAAACTCGATCCCCGGCCAGGGAGGGGACCAACATGGTGCAGCCAACCTCTCCTGCCTCACCCACTGCTCCCCTCAGCGGTGTATTTCAGTCAGTCTGCCTGTTCTGCTCCCCACTTTGTCTCTGGTGACTCCTCTCACCTACCCACTGCTCCACACTTCTGGCCTGTACCCCAGTTCCTGTGTGCATAAATCTTTTTAAAAATCATATATCTAATTTTTTATACTTTATATGCTTTGTGGTGATGGGCTTCCCAAATGAGCTCTATATATTAAGTAGGTATTTAAATAGTTGCTATCCCTTAACAGCTATCTAGATAACCATCTTTAGCATTATTCTTATGATGAGCCATATTATAAAGTTCTATTTTCCCTCAGGTCCAAATTACAGATGATTAGATATGAATTGGATGTCGATTCTTGGTATAGTCGGTTGTGATTAAGGATTCTATATGAAGCAAAACATGGTATAATCATGACATTGAAAGTTCCACAGCTTGAGCAGTTATTTTTCTATGTACTAATTAAATTACCAGCTTTACTTGTATTATTTTTTTCAGAATATCAAAGTAAATATACTATTAAATACTCAATAACTGCTTTTTAGATTTGTTGGCCCAATTTTCCTAGATTATTTGAAATGTACTTTAATAGGAGATGTTTGCAACAAGACATTTTAGATATTCTGAACTACACCTCTGCTGTAAAATGATGAAAACTGATGGATGCATTACTTTTAAAATATTTTCACATACTATACTGAGCTCTAAGCTGGCAAAATAATAATAATGAAATAAAATCCTAATAAGCTGTCACTGCTCTTCAGCCAAAGGTCACCAGGAACACATCTAGAGTTAAATTGTTTGGGGTTTATGATCATTATGTTGAGGAAGAACACTCACCCTCAGGAACTATGGGATGTGTCAGAAAAGAATGTAAGATACAACCTACTTAGAGTTTGTGCTTTGGTTAGATGATTCAGAAAAAGATCTAAGGAAATAGGGTTTGCTTTAGATTGATTGCAGTAAAAAAGCAAGGACAGTTCTATGATTGGGTAGTCTCAATAAATCTTGTCTAAAGGTAGGGGAGACTAGAATGAGGATGAAGTGTTAACTGGTTCTGAATTATTCATTCATTTTAGCCAAGAGAGGGTGATGTTTGCTATTTTGTATTTTTGTACCTCATTTTTGTCAACATTTGTTAAAAAGTTACTCTGGAACTGTAGAGAAAATTGTTCTGAGGATGGCATTCTGTAAAACTTATGTTCAATAGTAGAATAACAGTGTCTAACTGTGAGTGCCAACCAGTTTCCAGATAAGATGGGCTTCTCTTTAATTTCTCTTTCAAGGTTAAGATGAAATAAAAGCAAGAATTCAGTTCAGAAACATAAAGTTGACTGTCACCCATTAGACTCCCACTAAACTTTGTTGAACCAAATTTCCATTTTGATTATCAAGTGGGGCAAAACAATGATAGGACAAATGTTAGAACCTGACTTATATATAAGACTTTTAATAGGAGGTCACATGCTTCCTGTCTCCCCTACTCCCCATACCCCTTCACAGATCGATAAGACCTAGAAACCTATCTATCTTGATGTTGACATTGGGTGGAGAGGAAGACATTAGTCTATTAAGAATTTGTACATAAACGCCAGTTCTGTGTGTGCTTCGGACCTCAAAGTACACTACACGTGTGAACAGAAAACAGCAACAAACCTCAAACTAAGCTTTAGTTGGAAGAAAAGTGGTTCTATGTTGGTGCAGTTTCCAAGGTTCCTGGCAGAAACAAACATAAATCACCTTGGAGGAAACTGCAATCAAGGCTTCAAAACTTCCAAAACCCTTGTTCAAGTGTAAACTGCAGAAGAAAATAAGGCTCCATGAAGTGAGACCCAGCACAAACAAATACATATTTCAGTCTTAGAAACTCCAGATATGGATGTTATCAGATACATAAAATAAAATATGCATGTTTATCATGGATAAGGTTTATAGGAGATTGTAATATGAGTAAAGTATAAGAAAGATAAAAAACAAGTAAATTTAAAAAATTCTTCAGAAATGAAAATGAACAAGTGGTAAGTTAGCATTTTACTATAAATTAAGAAAAAATATAGATGTTTTTATAGTTGAATATATGTCAGTTGTTCCACTTTTTAGTTGTGACAAAATTTTTTCCACCCCCACTCCCAACCCTAGTGATAAAATAATTTTATGTGTATTCTAATTTTATGTATATTATATATATGTATATATGTGTGTGTGCATGTGTGTGTATGTATTTATATGGATGCCACATAACTGGAAAGAATAATACTAAGCAAACTAAGTTATGGGAGCAATACTAGATGATTTCACTTGTATAAAGAATATAAAGAAGTAAAAGAAAGGGTCAGATAATACCAAAGCAATAACAAACCCTTGACATCTGACTGCAAAACTGAGGCTACTATTAGGGGAGGGCAAACAGGTAGGAATGAGGAAGGTGGGGACCCAATGGAGCATGATGGAGGATTATTGTGACTTTGTTGATGGGCATGATGTGAACACATACATTTGTAGAGACTTGAACATATAACCTCTAAAATAAATACAACAATGTAAACCAGTTCTACCTCAATTTAAAAATATATATAGTTCAATTATTAAATAGTTGCATATTTAAACTGGTAAAAATTAAACTAGTCAAGGAATCTAGTTACATAGCATAGGAAATACTTCATGTTCCACACTTTCAGCCTCATTTCTTCTCAGTTGTAGAGAAATCTTAGGGTTGCCTGAATAATTTCTTACTGGCTTTCATCTACATATATTATCGCACTTGTCACATTATTTTTAACTCTATTACTTGTTCTATTCCTTATTAATCTGTAAGCTCTGATGGCAGGAAAATTGTGTCTTATTAATTAACCTTTAATTTCCTATTAGTCTTTGACAAAATATGAAACTTGAATTAGACACTCAATATTTGTTTAAATAAATTGAATTTTCCAAATTTCAGTTTATTGATATTTTAATCATATCGGTTTTCTCCATCTTTTGATCTGCTGATATCCTTGAATGAGTAATATTAAAAATTATGAAAGCAATAACTTTTCTAGAGTTGAGCCTGTTGCTTTTATGGAATTCAAAAACATGGTCCTCTTAAATTAGCAGTATTTGAATAACTGTAATACATAGGAACAAGAGGTTTTATTCTTTATTAAGTGATTTTAGATTTTATATAACATTTCCTGTTTTGCAAATGTTTATTTTGTTTTGTTACTATCCTTTTTCTGAAAAAATATTAGAAGAGTTTAACTTAGCATACTCAATATTGAATATATAGAGATGTAGATATGTTTATGTATATACTTAATACTTCTGTCTAAACATTTAGTGCAGTAAGGTCACAGATAAAATATACTAAGAAGCACCTTTAAACTTATATATTCTGGCTTTTTTTCCTGGTGTAAGATTATGTGTGTGTGTGGTATATGGTGTGTGGTGTGTGTGCATGAACAATATTATTTCAGTGATATTCTTGTGTCAGTTGTTTCATTTTCTAGTTAAAACAAAATAATTTTCCCACCTCCACTCCTAACATTAGTGATAAAATAATTTTATGTGTATTGTAAGACTTTATTGTTGTACCTGCTGCTCTAATCTTTTCCATCTGACCAATAATGCTAGCAGAATTTTTATAGTAAGATTTGAATAGCTGATTTCTATGTTAACCCAGATGTAGTTATAAGATCACAAAGAAAGTGATAACAGTATAGCCTTTTATTAAGATGCATTACAGTGACATACAGTGGATTACACCATTTAAAATAAGGTACATAACAAGCAAGATCCAAGCTCATGCTTTGACAGTCTTTCACCTTCATGCTTGGATAACTCTCCTAATAGGCCATCATAGTGAGAGACTTACATTTCCATAGTTCACTCTGTAGAGGAAAGGAGTGCAATGTTTTTATTGAGTTTTAAAGATCTACTGCCATGACTTTTACAGCACATGCAATAATAATTCCTGTTCCCCATAGTGGATCCTAAAAGGATATTAAAATTTTTTCAGTAATTAGTTTCATTAGCGCTCCTTATAATGTAGGGATTATGAAAGAGGTTTCCTATGAGTGGTTTGCATATATATATATATGCATATATATGTTGTAAAACTTCAGTCTTTCCTTGTATAAATTTCTCTTGAAATAATTATAAATTATTTTAAATTTCAATGTTTTTTAAAGACAAAATTAGAGTATTTTTTTCATATAATTTAAAGGAATATGAATTGGGATTACATCATATTCATTTTCATAAATGTATTTATTTTTAGAAAAATAGCTAATTGCATATATACTGAATCAGAAATTCTCTTTTTTAGAAGATCGTCTTAATTTACTAATTACAATAATTAAAAACTTGATTTCATAACACATATTTTTTATAATTTGAATATCCTTTTCATCTCTAAGCCAAATACCCTTTTACCTTTTGACATTGAGTGAAACAATTCTCTTGCAGAATTTACATAATTAAGTCTTTACTTATTTTTTATAATACTACATAAAAGGTGATTCATGAATCTTTTATACTTTAACAGCACCATAGTTTATTTTAAAGATATTCATATGACATGGAAACTATTTTACCAATGTCAAATGGATAAACCACCAAAATTTCAAATAGCTTAAGGTTAGCTCTTTAACCACATAATCTGAATCTTATTCGAGTGCTAATTGATTTTGCTACTTTTCATTCCAAACATTTCATAAGCAAAACACTTTATGGTATAGCAACAATAATTCACCTTATATTCTAAAGCAGCATTGCCTTTTTCCTTCATTTTCCCCCCAGAAATATAATGATTCAAAAATGGTCATGTGTTAGGAGAGTAGATACTCCAAAACAAGTACTTTAAACCAAATAGTTTGTATGCTTTTCAACTTATTGTGTCAAGAAACATTTGTGGAGGTGATTATTTCTCTTGTGATATACCCAGTAGAGGCAATTGCAGATGTTTAAATATCTAAGTGTTAGTCATTAAGGTCTACATGTGGGATTATCAGTCAAATTGCCAATGTGCTCTAGGCAGCTACTGAGACCCCTAATTCCTTATGAGGAAATCCTTATTTCTTTTTTTTAAAGATTTATTTATTTATGCATACAAGAACTGGGGTATGGCCTCGAGGTGTGTGTGTGGGAGGGTGGGTGGTGAGAGGATTCACCAGAGACAGAATGGGAACAGAACAGGCAGATCAATAGAAATACACTGCCGAGGGCAGCAGCAAGCAAGGCAGGAGAGGTCTGCCATGCCATGTGGATCACTTCCTTGGCCGCAGCAGGGATCAAATTCGTGCCCAGTAACTGCCCTCTGCTTCATATTGCATTGCTTAACCCACTGTGCCACCAGGAAGGTCGAAATCCTTATTTCTTCAAGTTAATACAGAATTAGGTACTTCCCTGGTTGCGCAAAGGGTTAAGCACCGCACTATGAAGCATTCACTGCAGCATGAGCTGGCTCCCTGGCCAGGGAAGTGACCCACTTGGCTAGGCAAACCTCTCCTGCCTCCCCTGCTGTTCCCCTCAGCAGTATATTTCAGTAGATCTGCCTGTTCTGCTCCCCACTTTGTATCTGATGAATCCTCTTACCCCCACACACCTCTGGTCTGTACCACAAGTTCTTATATGCATAAATAAATAAATCTTTTTTAAAAAAACAAACAATTAAATAGTAGTTAAGTTTGGGAAAGCTGCTGGTTGTTTCTGCTTTTTTATTATCCATTGTATTTGAAAGTACTACTGAAGTACATGACCAAGGCCAAAAATCAGTGGTCAGAATTGACTTGTTTCACTTTTGCTTATTGGCATTTCAGCCAAGTTCTGGCTAACTGACATGTGAGACTGCTGAGAATTATGATTCAGTGATGATCTAGACTAAGGAAGAAAACAAAGAAGAGTTCCATAAAAGAGACAGATCTTTCAACCAGATCTTCCAAATGTAGATTGTGGTTCAGATAGCTCCTCATTTCTAGGAGTTTTGAAAAGACTATCTGAGAATTCATGTAACATCAGTGAATTATGGTCAGTCCTCATCACAGGGAAATCATTTGTAGTAGTAAACAAAATATCTCCATACATTTATAGCACATTGTACCCAAAAGTTCTTTAGAATATGGAGATTTTATAGTGATTTCTGGATTTTAGAAAGTGAAAAAGTTACTTTTTAGTTGTTATATCTAATGTTAAATGACCAATGAATTCCTGCATTCTTGATCATATGCTTACTAGCTTGAGTGTGAAATACCTTGTTTAGTATTTTCCTCTGACTAATCTTCTTTGCATAAAGCATAATTTTAATAATAGATTCCCTGAAAGTCACAGATGAACTTTTTCTACAAGATTTTTATACATTTTACAAATTTAGCATTTGAAGCTAAGTTGATGGTTAAGAAAGAAGTGTAAATCTAACCTTGATGTTCTACTTTCAGAATGGGTAATATGCTCCACAGTCTTATACTGATTGAAACTAAAGGAATGACAGATGATATAGACTTTGTAAAAACCATTTTGAAGCATAAAATTAATATATTAAAAAAATTACATTTGATTTCCACTTTTCCTCATGATGATTTACTAGGTCAAAACTTGCACTTTTACTTAATATAAATTTCAGTGGAGGATTAAAATAATGTATGAGAGTTAGATCCATCATTTTCTGGTATATTCTTGTAACCTTATAGTATGCTTGCATAATAGTTAATGTTTTGTACAATTTAATAACTTGTGTGAGTATATTAAAAATCATACTGATTTTTTGATTTTATATGTCATATTTCTTTTTGTATGCAATTATTATTGATAAAATTTGAATGACACATCCAAATCTATTATAATTCAATGTCTACAGCAGAAAACTTGATAGTCAAGTTTTCTTCAACTTAACTACAAGAAAACTTGATTTATTATACATTTTAACTTCAGATAAACATTTTCTTATAAGACAAGTGTGCTTTGACTATGGGATATCATTAATTACTAATGGAAGAAACTAAACATACATTTTACATCAGGAAGTCAAATTCAATCAACATTTTTACACAACACTTTTAATCAAGATATAAAAGTTGACCTTAAGATGCCACTAATTAGCCATTGTGACTGAACTAGAAAAAACTGGCATAATTTATAAAATTTACTAATTGCCTTTCTAGGTTGTAGCTATTAATCTAGCTTAAAACAGAAATAAGTCATGGCATCTTAAATATTTAATGTAGAAAAATTAGGCATTTTTGAGACATGATAGCATCTTACTGTACTATACTATTATTTGTTCATTGTCCCTCAAAAAATGCTTTTTATTTGTATCCATTTCATTTGTCATTGAGCAGATACCTATTGAACACCTATAGGGGATCAGGTTCTCTCCCACAGAACTTCTGCTGTGAAAAACTTAGAAGAGAAATAAGTATATATGTAATACAGTTTTATGTAATGGTAACTGCTATGTAAATAAGTAAAATATTGTGAATGATGAGGGTGGTGTGCAGATGAGTAAGTTTATATAAATGAGGAATGATATTTGAGCAGAGCTAAGATCCAAGTAAAACAGGCAAGAGAAAGTTAATTCTAAAAGCATAGTATTAAAGAGTAGGTGTAGCTTTCTTGCAGTTTTTATTGATTTGTATCATGCTTATGAAGAACATGATTGCTATTTCTAACTCTTAGCAATTTGATAAGGTGATGGTTGTTTAGAAAGAAAGGTAGTGATTTATTGAGATTCTGTTTCTGAGAGCCACTTGTGAAAGTAATCAGCGATAAGTTCCATATCAGTATTCCAGGCTTTTGCAATTTTATCATGAACTTGTGACTACAATATTTGCATACAAATTATCCTTTACTGTTGTGTCTAAATAATTCAAGTCATATAAACTGAAAAGCATCATCCTAAAATAGATTTGAGGACACTTTGTTTCAAGGAGAATTCTGGGGTTTCTGATTCAGTCTTCTTACTTTGCCTGATTTTAAATGGAGTATAAATTGTTTGAAAGGCGGATGCCATCATAATACCACTTTCACCAGCACAGATTATTCTTCCCATTTAGTTTCATGCACTTACATCTAACCTGTAGTTAATTCCATGTGGTCTGCCAGGATACCACATCCTTAAAAAGAAACAAGACAAAATAAAACACCTTGTCCTAACAATCCAATTTCTGTCAGTGTTGCCGTCATTTCCTCAATCACCCAACTGGGTATGCTGGTGAAAACTTTGATACTTGCTCAACAAAATCCAAATGTATTTCAGTCACCAACACCTGTGTACTCTTTTTTTGTGGGTGATTTTGTTTTCTTGAGAATTAAGCTTAGCATTTTGCAAGAAAAGGTAGAGTAGAAACTTGAAGCAGGACCTCAAGCCTTTCTTTGAGTTCAGTATCTTGCAGCGTGTGAAAAACTTTTAGCACAAGTGGCTCATCCTCGTATGACATGGAGCCTCGTGTATCATGTACAAAATAATCTGATAAGTGTCCTTTGGAGATATACAATCTTCCATCACACCCTTTTGCTCCTTCTAGCGTAACAGAGACATTGCTGGCATCCAATCAAGAGGACCAGTAAGTGTTCCAGCTCTGTTGTGTGAGCTTAGCCAAGTCAATTAATTTCTGAACTAGTTTAATTATTTGTAAATTAAACTGTCCAATTTACCACTTACACTTCCTATGTTAAAGAAATTCAGTGATATTTATAAAAATCTGAAATAAGTAATGTTCTACACACAAAGTGTGATAGTATTAATTCATTAACATTGAATAAAATTTTAAATGATCTGCTTTTACTACTTTAAACCTCACATATTTCACACTAAAGAATTTGAATTAAATTAATTTTCAAATTATAGCCACTCTCATTAAAAAACAGAATTATCTGGTTTGAAGCTGTAATTGAAAGAATATAAATATTTCAAATCATAATGAAAGTTAAAAAATCAATAAAGATTGTACATTAGAGTCTTAATTTTAAATGATGTTTTCATCTCAATTACAAACCCCATCTTTAGTCAATCACTTCCTAAAATGAGACTTCTTATTTCAAGACTTTTTCTTTGCTTAATAAAATTAATAACTGCCCTGTAGATTGTGCTAATATGATTCAAATAAAACTAAAATCTTTTATTGATCTATATAATTTTGAATGTACTCATGTACTTGGAATATTTATCATAGTTGGGAGAATCACTCAACTCATCAATTGAATAGGACTATTATTCAACTAATATTTATTGAGTCCCAAATAGTTATGTAACTCAACTAAACTTAAAAGAATAGCCATTACATTAGATAGGAAAATGAAGTGGCACAATTATAAAAATAAAAGTGTCCATATTACCCCTGGTTTTAGTCTTATAAATGCTGTGTGATAAACTTGAGTTATTAAACAGCATTAAAATCTCCTATGTTTATTGACTCTGCCAGAGTAAGTAGTTAACCTTCAGTTCCCTTCAACACACGCCTCCTGTGATAGCATCATGGAATGTGGTCATGTAGAACCTGTTTGTGTGTTTTTGTTCCCCTTTTCATCTTGATTTTTCTCTTTTCCCTAAAAGTAGTAAAAATTGATTTCTGATAAAGTTTATAATCTGAACTTCTCTTGATTTCAAAATATATTTTTGAGAAAATAGTCACATAACATTTTTTTGTATGACTTTGTCATTTATTTCATTTTCTAAGCATTTAATTGTATTCACATAACATTTTTATAAAAATGTGTTATTAAGAGCAAATGGTAGCAGTTGGTAAAAATGGAAGTTTACTTCAAAGAGATATTTTAGTAGACTTTTTTTTCATACATGCACGTACACATAATGGCCAAAGTAATGTGGTGACATGTTGACAGCTAGTGAATCTGGGTGTTGGGTATATGGAAATTCTTTATACTATCCCTGAACATTTTCTATAAGTTTAAAACTGATTCGAGATAAAAAAAGTAAATTCAGCTCAAAAAGTTCGATGTGCTTCAGTTTGCAACACCAGATTACCCAGAGTCAGTTACTGTTCATCAAAACTCGCTAATTGCCTATATGCATTTCTGTTTTTATTATTATTATTATTATTACTTTGAAACTGATATTTTTTTTCCACATTTTTTTGGTGCCTCCACCAAACTGCCTGTGCCCACACCTCCTTTCATCCTTTCCGCCCTTTCCCCTCATCCCTCTGTCAACTACTATCTCCTTTTTGCTGAGATCAAATTTAATTTTTCTGAAAAAGACAAAACTTGCAGGCAGATCATAGATCTGAAGAAAACAGCAGTAGAGGGTTCAAAACAGAAAAGGAAAGAGCACAAAGAACTATGGTGATGGATCACGGGTGCTGTGGTGGTGGGAAAACTACAGTACTACACTGAGGGGCAAAGTCAAATGCTGTCAAAAAGAGAACAAAGAATTAGGAAAATAAATAAATTTTAAAAATACTTCTTTTATTTAGTAGACTTTTACTACAAGGCAAATTTTAGATGAACAAATTAGTTTAAAGTAGCAACCTCTAAATACTCTGTTGAGTGTATAAATAGCATCAAAAAGTCTAGTCAGAGGAAGTAATTTTACAATTTAGCAAATGTCCATTTTAATACAACTCATTCATGTTCTTTACTAGGTCGTACCTGTCAAATACTTCCATCACTTGGGGGCATAGCACACTTGGCCGCTTGTCAAAAGGAATGGCTTATTTTTCCCAGCTCCAATGTTTAAGGATGTCCACCCCACTTCCCTTTCCACTGCAATCTCAGACACAGTATGAGTTCAGTCTCTTCAAACCCAATTTCTGCTTTTTATTTTTTTGAATCAGATAAGCACCTAGTCTTTTTTTGGTGAGAGTAGTAATACCTAGAACAGGAATGACAAAGAAATATTTCCATGTCTTTCCTTCATGATCTGAAGGAGATCTAGTAGCCATTCTATTAGCCTCAATTATTATTATCTCACTCCTCAGTGCCCACCCCTTCTGCCTTCTTAACACGTGTATCTATTCATGTGTGTCAACAGACACACTCCTTGAATTATATAATTAACTGATTTATGTGTGCCTAAATTTCTTCTGAAATCTGAGGATAACGTCTAGGTTTTATAAGCCTCTATTTTCCACTATTAGTCCCTGCCAGTGTCTTTTGTACAGGGTCTATATATTCTTGTATATTTAATGTAGGTAGATTATAGGTCTAGGGGCTTACATATTTTTATGGGAATTAGCATATCCAATTTTTCTGGTAATTTTATGAATAATAAATTATTTTTAAGAATGCCAAGGAAATCTTAAAATGATATTGTGTTTGTCGCTTAAACTAAGAAATAGGAAAGGAAATGAAAGAGCCTCTTTTATGGTGAACTCGACCAATCGGATGATGGTAGTAGAAACTGAGGCAAGCAGGACCTCAGAATAAACTGAAGTCTGAGGAGTTTCAAACAAAAATAATTTGGACAAAGCCAGACTATAAGAAGATACATTCTCAGGATGTTCACTGTCCTGTAACCTTTTAAATAAGAGCATAAAGAATCTAAGTCTTTACAGGCTGCCTTCCAACTCCCTACTCCTAACTCATTATTGCTTGGAGGAATTTTTGTTAATGGCAGCAAGAATTCCCATTAAGGACTTTATTTCTGTTCCTTTTCTCAATAAACTTTTTCTTTCTCTAAAGAAAAAAATTCCCATTAAGGTTTTAGAGTAGGGAGTGTTTCATTCAAAGTCTACTTGTGAAAGAAGTTTTCTTTTTAGAAATTATCACCCCGCTGCCCCTGCCCCTGCCCCTGCCCCAGGAAGCCTTTTAATGTATAGCAACAACAATGTATTTCCAATATAATGTGAATAATATCTTACAGCCACCCAATTAGTTTAAAAGACTTATAGGTGGGCCAAAGATGTAATTATAGCATGTCACATTATTTCTATGGGGAAAGACAATTCTGCATTCCAAGCAAACCTCTGGAATGCATTCCTCATTATTTGAGTTCAGCGTTTTAGGGGTTGAAGTCGTGTACTTTGAATTGTTAAAGCTTTATGAGTACTGAATTATCACAGCCTTATCAATATGGTACATCATAACACCTCCAATAGAGGATATTTTTGTTTGTTCTTTAAAAAGCTGATTTTAAAGTAATTTTAGTCATTTTGGGCTGCATATTCTATATCAAGACACTTCAGAAGGAACCATTTGGAGTGGAGTACCTATTGTAGGAGGCTATCTGGTAATTACAAGTTACAGCAAGTAGCAAAAAAGAAAAAAGAAAAAAAAATGAGCACCAATCCTGCTTTATACTTCTGAAATAATAAAAAAAAATAGAAAAAATAATCTACTCCTGCTAGGTCTTATTAATTGTATTCATAATAAGTACCAACTCTTTAAAAATCTAATTTTTGACTTGGGAATAATAACTTGCTACATAAAATTAAATTTGCTTAAACATTAATTGTTTAAATATTCATATTTTTACTTTTAGTTATATAAATGAATGTGTTTCAGGCCTACATGTATGAGAAGTATTTTTAAGCTTTTAAAAACTGATGCAGGAAAATTTTTGAATTGAATTCTCTAAGAAAAAAATTATGATATTTTTATCAAGGAATTTATAAGATTTATGCTTATGCTTTGGAATAAATGTTTAAAATCATAAACCAAGACCCTAAATGAAAAACTTTTGCCAGCTGAATTATGGAGATATCTTGGACAATAATTTCATTCTTTGGCCTAAGTAAATTTATGTAGAACCTTAGCTCTTTGAGATTTATTAATCTTCAATGCTGTCAAATCCACTCACAACTATTCTAATAGATTGTTTTACCTTAGAAACTTACAGTGGTGTAATCTCTGGCTTTTAGAATTGAATTGAATTTGACCAGATTCCTTTTATCCATGTATCTTTTTGCTATCATTATGCTAAATTTGTTGTGGCATCTACTTTTTAATATATCTAATGCTTAAGAATTAAGTGAATCAAAGAAATTAATATGAAATGCCCTGTTCTTCAACTGAATTGTCTTGAGACATTTAGGAAGTTTATATATACTTGTTTTCTGCTATGCACTTCCTTTGCACTTCTTGATTATGAACTTAGATAAAGCATGTACAGCACCATGTGCAGTGCCAGGCACAAGCATAACTAGCACATCCCTCCCTCTGGGACTCCATGGCCATAATTTCTTTTTTTTAAGATTTATTTATTTATGCATACAAGAGCTGGGATACAGGCCAGAGCAGGGCAGTGAGAGGATTCACCAGAGACAGAGTGGGGAGCAGAACAAGCAGACTGACTGAAACACACTCTGACATTTACTTTGAAAGTAAGGCTTACAATAAAAAATAATATCCTATCTGTGTAATAGCAGGGGGGGAGAAAGTGATAAAAAGTCATTTTTAATAGAGCTAGAAAATATTATAAACCACTTACATCCATTGCCACCATTTTGTCTAAAATAGCAATTATCATCTCTAGTTTTGAATTTCCTAATGATGTGCAACTGCTTAATATGTTTTGTTGTATTTTATTGTTGCATTTCTTATATAAAGTATTATAACAACATTCTGAAGAAAAATACACAAAGACATAAGAACATGATAAAAAGGCTGACTATACTCTTTAATATTAGGAGTAAAATATTAAATAGATATAAATTTCCATATGTCCAATTGTTTCCGGCTATAGAAAAGCAATTTACCAGGACATCTGCAATTAGTTACCATGGACATTATATGTGTGTTTCTATTTAAAATAGTCAAAGGGAAACTGTTGGGAAAAGACTATTCTATTTTATTCACTCATAATTTAGAAACTGACTTGTACAAATCAAGTGCACGTAGTGATTTGGTGGAGCACTCCAGCCCCCTGAAAATGAGATGGGTCTCTACATCATCAGACACCAAAGACACAATTTTCCACCTAAAAAGAGCATAGAGCCTGCTCTGGCAGAATGGATTAGATATGTCTGTCACCTGTTTTGTAACTGTGGATCTTAACAGAATCAATCAACTTTTCTGTGATTTATTTCTCTATTTTTGAGGTGAGCCAAGCAGAAACTATTTTTGAAAAGGGAACATAGCAATATAGCCTCATAATACTTCCCTGCTGTCTATTCCTCTATTTCTTTCCCCATCTTCCAATAAATTAACAAAAATAATTAAGTTACTCATGGGCATATCTTAAAGCATATGGATAAGTCTTCCCCCTTCTTCTTCCAACTCCTTACAGTACACTCTGCTTGGTTATTTTACTATTTAGGTGACAAAGACAAAGTATGGATTCAATTTCTGTTGATGGTCTTAGCTTCCTGGAAAACTCAAAAAATAAAAAACAGTAGCAAAGGGAAATTATCCATGGCTTTATTTCTCAAGTATTATAACTAACTTGGGATCTATAACTAATAAAATGAGTTGTCTGACTACCAAAAAACTTTTAACTCCTAAACTATGAGATTTACTTGGTGAATACATTACATAGAAATATAGAACTTAGTTCTAGCAAAGCTCTTAGTTGGTTCTACACCTACTACTGTGGACTGAATGCTTGTGTCCTCACCTCCCCCACTACACACTCACTCCAAAACACAAATCATGTATTAAAATTTTAACTCAAATTAAGGTGGGGCCTTTGGGAAAAAGTTAGGTCATGAAATTGGGTGACTTGAGACCAAGGCTCTGCTTTTTTGCTCAACTAATTTTGCTCATTGTTGCTTAATTATTGTTTAATTGAAATTTCTAATTGAGGAAAACAAGCCCTTACTGTGAAAATGATAAGTAGCCTTATAAGAAGAAGCAACAGGACAATGATTTCTTTCTTTGGCCATGTGAGAATACAGAGAAGATGGCCATTTGCAAACCAGAAAGAGTCTATCACAGAAACTGCCAACTCCTTGCCCTTAAATGTTTCAGTCTCAAGAACTATGAGAAATGTTTGTTTTACCCACAATATAGTCTAACAGTATTCTGTTTTACGAGCTTGAACCAAGTTGCCTACCTTTTACAGATAAGAAAAAAGAGACCTAGAAATGATTAAAGGAATTGTGTAAGAACGCTTGATAAATAAGTGTTGAAGTAATATCTAAAACTCGGTTTCCTGGTTTCCAGTGGAGCATTCTTTCTACTACAACATTTCCAATTTGTTTATTCAGTAACTCTTCCAAGGACCTCTCCTTGAAGCTTTCTCCCCCATGGAGTTGCTCCCTGATGCTTCCTCTCCTCCCTAACCTATCTTTGCTCTGAACCTAGAAAAGCAAACAGATTTGTACAAGCTTCATTTTCCTCATTTGAAATAGGAACAGTTCTCCCAGAGGTTTTTCTTAAATTATACTTTGATGTCAGATAGAAAAACTGTGTTTGGATTCATGTAGAAAAAAAAAGGCTTGACTATTTTGGACTGAGAGTTTGTTCTTCTTCTGCTCTAGATTATGACATGTAAACTTCAAATCCTTCCCAGACTTCTCATAGACAAATGTGTAATTTATGGAGGTATCTTAATTTGTAAAATAAATGAAATGATATTTCACATAGCTAAGTGACTCAATAATTTTAAAAATATTTTAAAAATGAGAGTCACTTAAATTTTTTGATAAGAGGAGTACAAATGCTACAAAGAAGTTACAATGGGAAGGTGAACTTCACAGTGCAATGTTTGCAGACATTCAAATCTACAGACAAACAAATATTTGTACTAAAGCAAATAGGATAACATTATTTTTAAAAAACAAATAATATTCATTGAACACACACTATTTGGAATTTCACCCTCTTTATTTAGCTTTAAAATATTAACTCATAGGGCCTCCCTGGTGGCGCAGTGGGTTAAGCAACGCACTATGAGGCAAACCGCGATCCCTGCTGCTGGCCAGGGGGGGGACCCACATGGTGCAGCAGACCTCTCCTGCTGTGCCCGCTGCTCCCCTCAGCAGTGTACTTCCGTTGATCTGCCTATTCTGCTCCCCACTCTGTCTGTGGTGAATCCTCTCACCCCCACACCTCTGGCCTGTACCCCAGTGCTTGTATGCATAAATAAATAAATCTTTAAAAAAAAATATTAACTCATAAATCGGATATTGACTTTAAGACCAAAGCTTTGTTTCTTTGTTTTTTGGTTTTTTTTTTTTTTTTTTGCTCATCTATTGTCTACTTATTATTGTTTAATTGAAATTTCTAATTAAGGAAAATGATCCCGTTAAATATAGGCACATGCACATGTTACATGTAATATATGTTAAACATTTCTGTAACATATTTTGATTGGAATCATATAAAGAAAAAGTAGATTTTAGAAAGTGAGCACATTTTTCTCATATAACAAGAAAATTTTTTTTTTAAAGATTTATTTATTTATGCATACAAACACTGGGGTACAGGCCAGAGGTGTGGGGGGAGGTGAGAGGATTCACCACAGAGAGCGGGGAGTAGAACAGGCAGATCAATGGAAGTACACTGCTGAGGGGAGCAGCGGGCACAGCAGGAGAGGTCTGCCGCACCATGTGGGTCCCCCTCCCTGGCCGGCAGCAGGGGTCGAACTCATGCTGCAGTGGCTGCGGTTTGCTTCATAGTGGCTGCTTAACCCACTGCGCCACCAGGGGAGGCCCTAACAAGAAATTTTAAGGTATATGACTGCTGACATTATTTTAACTACCCAGTGAAGCCATCAGGGATCTAGACTTTCTTTTACTCCAATGTTGTTCGTATGCTGAATTTTTCACTTGTGCATATCATTTCATGGTCAAAATATGGTTGCTACATCTGAGATATCAAGGTCTAGTTTAATAAGTAAAAAAATACTCTTTACTTATCTATGGGTCAGGCCATAGATGCTGGAAGGACAGATTAAGCATAAGAAACTAAACTGTATGACTTCTTCAGACCACTGAGATTCATGTTCTGGAGCTGAGCGTACTTGAGCCTGAAACTAAATTAGTGTCCTTAATTAAAGGAAGAGAAGAAAAATATTGGGTAGGCAAATTGCAGAAGTTGACATAATCAGTATAGTGGGTAAATAAAATTACCTTGCTTGAAAGATGTTACAGTAAATTATGAAAGCTAATAAAGTATTTTGCGAAATATTCAGCAAGAAAAATTCTTGTAAAATTCATTCATCTATAGAATTGCATTGTTCTTTTTGACAATTTATTTTAGGTGAAGGAAATTTTATATTAAATCACAGAAACTTCAGCAGATCCTTCTATGGAAAAAAAATGACCAAGTTATTGAATGAATAAACAAAAGCTTGTTTGTACAAAGAATCTTTTGAGAGAACTGATGCAGTATATTTGAAGTACAAGAAATAGTTTACACTGACATGATTCATCCTGGACCACATCCTGAGCTTATCCACGTTACATTAGGCACAAGTGATTCTAGCTTACTATTGTGGACAGAGTACATCTTTTGTTCTATAGTTAGCATGTTCTCAGGCTGCCAGAAAGGATCTCATCACTTGGCATGTCCCACATATTAGACAGGAAGAAAAAGAGAAGGAAGATTGCTGAAGGACCTGCAGACTGTGAATTGGTCTGTAATGAAAGCTGAGAATAGTCACAAGCTTGCTCAGCTGCTGTCAGGAAATAGTAAGAGGGTGGGCATTTTCTATTGACCAGAAAAGACCAAGGGGTATTTATCTTTAGGTAAATGCTACTTTAACTGTCTTTTTAGGACATATTTTTATTTATTTTGTAAATAAAGCATTAGTATTTGTTTAAGTTTTCCTTTTAGCATGTTGTATCACCTGCTTTTATTTAAATCCATAGTAACTTTAAATTTAAAAATCTTTCAAACCTTGAAGAAATACTAAGTGCGGTATGTACATCTCAAAACAGTAAATATTATAGGATTCCACTTATGTGAGATATCTAGAGTGATCAGGTTCTTAAAGACATAAGGTAAAACTGTACTTGTCAGAGACTGAAGGAAAGGGAGAATGTGAGGAAAGGTCTTTTTACCCTCAATGGTATGTACCATAGCGCGTCAATATTAATTCAGGAATAAGAGGTGTATTTTAACATAATACAGGCATCCTTCTAAATGAAAATAATGAATGCATGAGAAAAAAAATTGAGTCCAGACCTTGTGGACAACCCTTATCTTTGTAAAACTTATTATTATGGCAATAAATGTTTCATATCAAAATAGTTACATGAAATGATACAGCTCTTAAATAAGTTCTTGAGCAAATTATTGACATGATCAGATAGCATATTTAAAATCATTATTAATCAACATCCTTATTAAGAATCTTTCTTTTTCTAGGAGGAATTGTTGATAAGGATCTTCGTCACTACCTCAACTTACGATTTCAGAAGGGTTCTGTTGACCACGAACTTCAGCAAATCATTCGTGACAACCTCTACCTCCGCACGGTGCCATGTGAGTACAACAGGAAATGCTATTTTCTTTTAGTGTTTCCTGATCAATTTTGAGCTATATCTTTTATTTTAAAACGATAAATTGAAGTGATTTGTTTTCCAGTGGGATTTTGGAACAGAAAACTGATTTGAGGTATGGAAGTTTTAAATGTAAAAGTTTATAAATGTGGTTGTATGGTATGTGATGAAGTTTTAACCAGAAGAAACTTGTGTTTTTCAAGTTATAAAATCTAGGTTACTTTTCAAGCTAATACTGAGATTCTAACCAAAATCTTGGTAATTCAGAATAAGTCATATTTTGGATAGAACTTCACACTGTGAGACAGTAAAATGCAAATTCATTTTATTAGCTGAAAAAGCTATTTTGTAAATAGAATCTACAGAGTAACTCCTAACCTCAACTCTGATTTGCATCAGGGGAGTCTCAGATGTGTAAAGAAAATATGCATTGGAAAGCAAACCTTAGTTTTCTGTAACCCTTGGAAAGCTGAATTTGGTACAAATTTCTTACTGCAACCTATAGAAATCCACAAACAATCCCTAATTATGAGCAAGTTCTATCTCAAAAGAGAGGAATTAGTAAAAATGATAAAATTCACTAATCTAATTCTTAGTACCTACTTCAGCTCATTTGATACCCTTCTGTTAGGATAACTCAAGGGTTTTTCATGTCAGATCCTTGATCCTAAACTGATGGTAAAATCTTTTCCTTCAAGGTAGACTCCATAACCTCCAGAGACTTTCCAATCTCTAGAGACTCTGAAGAGTACTGTGTTCATTCCTTTTGTTTTAGTTCTGTTCTAAACTCTAGTGAACTCAAATATATGGACTCTGGAAGACTGATATTAAAGAAAGTAAAACTTGGCTAGGACAAATGGCAGGGAATAAGCAAGTATATATATTAATTTCTGGGGTTGGTTTAGCAAATGTCTCTAGATAGTACAGATCATGGATTATTATTTTGAAAACGGAGAAGTAGATAATTCAACCCCTAATCCTTTTCATCTACATATGTATTAAGAGGAGTGAACTAGCTTTTGTTGTTAATTCTGAACATAAACTAAAAGGCCAGGATACTGCTATTAAATATTCCTAAATGAAAATACTTGCTGTTGACATCTTGTCACTCTAAATTCCAACTGTGTGTGTGTGTTAGTTAAGTGGATAGCCTTTTGGATCCATGGTTTAAGACTTAAAGTTGAATAAAGTGCATTCTTAAACTTGTAAGTTTGACATTAGAGTGATGGGCAGCGGAAGATGGATTAATGTAAGTGACTGAACTATTTATAAGGTAACGGGTAGACGCATTTTCAAAGCTGTGATGTTGTCAGTGCAGCTATGTAAATTTATCTTTTGTGACATGTAAGGAAGGAACTCTGAAATACTGAATAAAGAATATGGGCACTTTATTATGTTTAAAAGCTGAGGAAGGTAGATAAGAGACTGAAATTCAGGAATACTTGTAGTCCTTGCTAAGGTGATGACATAATAAGAAGTCTTAATTAAATATGAAGATAATAGGAGTAAATTTTGCATTAGTTAATTAAGTTCTTAAATAAGTCATATCTCTTTAGAGTACCAAAGAAACACTATGAGGAAAATATAAGTGTAATGGTAAAATAACTGGGCTATGTATAAATAAAAAGAGTTTAATGATATAATTTTGGCACAAGGTCATAAATTCAATTTGAAATTCTTAAATAAAGAAGATGATTAGAAACTGAATGAATTTGATTATTATGATAAAAGAACTATTCTTTCAATTTGTAGTACCATTCCTAACAGTCAATTCCAATAATATCATTCGCTAACAATGCATCTACCTTGTCGTGAAAGTGGAAGGAGACCAGAGATAGCGAGGATTCCAATATATATTATCTGTAATCACATTTACATTGATATATTGGATCTGGAAAATCTACTGTATTCATTCAATATATTTTCCAATGAAATGTTCAAACATTTTCAGACTTGTGTAGCAAAAAATGTGTCTGTAGTGTGAAAAATTCTGCCATCACTTAGAAACAAATGTGTCACCAGAATATATATTGGCCTTGAGTATAGAGTGACATATTCTCTTGGGTCAAAAAAATTCTTCTTGAGTTTCATGTATCCTGCACTATTAAATAAAAATGTATTATTGAAGAGAATGTCACTGCTCTTATAGACATATCAATTAATATGTATGTCCCTTGTTTAATCTAGTAATGACATCAGGAATAGGTCCTGGATAACTCCATGAAAACAAAATTGTAGTCAATTTGTAAATATGTGAGGTTGGTTTGTTTTATAATGTAAGACACAAAAGAAAAATTCTGTTTACTACCACCACAATAATCAACCACAGCCAAGTCTTATAGCTGGATTTCCAGAGTTCCTAACATGCAAAATGTCAAGAGCTACAGAGAACATCCTCCTTTCTAACGCACGCACGTACACTCAGCTAAATCAAGTTGTAGACAACTCAGTGCCTATAGTGCCCTGTGAAGGAACCCTAAACCCTTCGAATGGCTGATTTCTGAGCTCAGTAGGGGAGAGGGTTATTGAGTATAGGTCTCCTCTGGTTCTTAACTACAAATATTACAAAATCTATCAAAGTGTCCCCTGGCCCATAAACAATAGTATTTAGTAGTTTCATTTAGTTTCCTCAGTCTTATCTGAGAAGGTAATTCTTCATAAATGACTTTTACAACTGTCAATCAAGGTATGAAAGAGAAGACTCAGTGACAGACACAGAATTGTTGGAATTACAATGTGCGTGAGTGTATACATACTCTCATGAACACAAACACGTACATCTCAAATAAAATCAGGTCTTCATTCTTTAAAATCAAATTATAGAGATAAGATTTTTAGGAATCTATGCCTCTTTCTAATTTTTATTAAGGCACCTTTGGTTTACAACACACTGTTATATGTCTTGAAGGCATAGGTTCACATTTTTTCAGATATTTGTTACTATACAATGCCTACCACTCTATAGCATCAGTAATCCTCCACCACAGCCTATTAGGCCTCCTCCCCATTTTGTCATGTATTCCACCCCACACCTTGCCAGCCTCAGCCAGTCACATGATTCATAATTACTGAATACCTAAACGTATGTCCAAATACTGTGTTTTACTTGCTAATTGTACAACTACAGGGAAAGAACAAAGGTCTTAAGAGGATCATGGTGGCCTTGTGAGTTTGGAATTTTTTTTCTTTAAATGAACACTATGAGTGAATTTTTCTACTATTGGATTTCAGACTATATATGATTTTTATGGAATGGAACTTGAGAAATGAGCAAACAATGATGAGACAAAACACTTGTAATATGGAATGTGATAAAGACTAACCAGAAAAAATGCATATAGATAAGGGATTCAAAAGATCTTGGAACATCCATCATATGGTATTTCAATTACCTTGATAGTGTATAAAAGACACTTTTAGAAGGCTGGTGTTAGCAGCATCTATTTAGAGATTAGAGAGTGTTGTTTTTATCATACTGTGTGAAGTATACAAAGTTAAGGAGAATACAGTGTCCTTTGGGTAATTAGCTTCAAAAGTAGTGAAATTAATACAGAAAAATATTGGATTAATTTTCAAATGTTTAAAAAGTAAAAATTGGTTTTAATATTCTACTGATCATATCAATTGCATACAATTAATTTGAGTCTAACCTACCATGATTAAATGGACTGTATGCCTTAGATATGAGGAACAAAAATCACTTCCTTTTATTGATGAAGCTCTACTCCTTTCTATCCTTAATATTTATTAGAAGTACAAATTAACTTTTGAGGCAGGCATGAACACAGATATAAATTTTAGATATTTTTCTCATTTATTCTAGATGACATGAAGGAATTCAATGAGCAACTTTAAAAATTTCAAAATAAAATGGAAGATAGTTAAAATTGAACTCCTCTCCCAAGACCATATTTTGTCATTTGGTAAGAAGGTTTTATTAGAAATAGTTTAAATTTATTAGAAGCTAAAAGAAATACCAATCAATACAAATAAAAATCAAAAGTCAATAAAATTAAAAGATCTGAAACTATTCCATAAAATTCAAATAAATTGGAAATCATAGATTTAAGATATGAAAAGAATTACTTTTTTTTTAAGTTCGTATAACTAAGCCACCTTAAAAGGAAACATTGTTAAGAATAGACTTGTTATGGTTCTAGTATATTTTATTTTTAATAAAATTATTTTTAATTCTGTTATATTAAATTATTTTTCATGTGGATATCAATGGAAACAAGCTTTTCTTTTGTAAGACTTATTTCTTTATGCATAGGAGCACTGGGGGACAGGTCAGAGGTGTGGGGGAGTGAGAGGATTCACCACAGAAAGTGCAGAGCAGAACAGGCAGATCAATGGAAGTACACTGCTGAGGGGAGCAGCAGGCACAGCAGGCGAGGTCTGCCATGCCATGTGGGTCTCCTCCCTGGCTGGCAGCAGGGATCGAAGTCGTGCTGCAGTGGCTGCGGTTTGCTTCATAGTGCGTTGCTTAACCCACTGCGCCACCAGGGAGGCCCCTGGAAACAAGCTTTTTAAAAGTTCAGAAACTGTTCCCTTTTCACAAGAGTAGCTACCAACATATCAACATGTACAAACAGCAGTGCAAGGTATCAAAATCCCCTTTCCCTAAATATGTAATATCATAAAACACTATGATTGGAGTCAATTATTGGAGAGAAACTGGTGACCTCATCTATCTATTAAAATGTCTGAAATTAGGGCCTACCTGGTGGCGCAGCGGGTTGAGTGCCACACTGTGAAGCATCTGCTGCACAGCAGCGTGAGTTTGATCCCTGCCATCAGCCAGGGAGGGGACCCATATGGCACAGCAGATCTCTCCTGCCTGGCCCACTGCTCCCCTCAGCAGTGTATTTCAGTCTATCTGCCTGTTCTATTGCCCGCTCTGTGTCTGGTGAATCATTTCACCTCCTGTGACTTTGGTGTGTACCCCAGTTCTTGTATGCCATAAATGAATAAATCTTTTAAAAAAATCTGAAAATAGGATAGACATTTTTAATATACTATATGTGGAAAATTATTTTAATTCTTAATCAAACATCAGTACCTTGAAAGCCTATTAAATATGTCTATATTTAACAAGACCATATTTTATTTTTATTTTTTTTTAAAGATTTATTTATTTATGCATACAAGCACTGGGGTACAGGCCAGAGGTGTAGGGGGGTGAGAGGATCACCACAGAGAGCAGGGA
>JAGFMF010012021.1:6183869-6213893 GCA_019455555.1 Galemys pyrenaicus
CCTGGCCGGCAGCAGGGATCGAACTCGTGCTGCAGTGGCTGTGGTTTGCTTCATAGTGTGTTGCTTAACCCACTGCGCCACCAGGGAGGCCCAGACCATATTTTTATGGAGAAAAATGAATTTTCCAAGCATTTGTACTTTTTCTTGTAAAGTTACAATTCTGAGACTGTGGTTAAGATGGGAGAGTAAAATCATCCTATGGATTTTATTAGCAAAAGATTTCATTTTCTAGAGATTGTAATCCTCTGAACTGAAGATGATCAAGAACATGCCTGTGTACTCAGAATGTCTCTAAGTGATTGAGGACTCATATAGTATGGGGATGGTACATTGAACTATGGATAGACATGTAGGTGTACAACTAGAAATATCATATTCAACTGGATTTTATTTTCTTTTTGTTTCAAAATTTTTATTGAGGAAACAGTGGTTTACAAATCCATGTAAATTTCAGGGGTACACCTTCATACCTCATCAAATGTATGATACTTTGTATATCTGCCATCAAAATTCTAATTACCATCTGCCACCATTCTCCCACCTTCACCCCCTTTCCCTCCCATAACCACTATTCTGCTGTCAGAATCTAAGGATTTTTGTTTCGTTTTGTTGTCTGTCCATTTGCTTTGTTACTTCATATGCCACGTTTATGTGAGTGCCATCATATTTTCCATATATGCATGTATTTATATATATGTATGCATGAAATCATCTGGTATTTTTCTTTCTTCTTCAGGCTTATTTCACTAGCATAATCCCCTCAAGTTCCATTCTTATTGTTGCAAATTTCAAGATTTCATCTTATTTTTATAGTTAAATAGTATTCAGTTATGGTATATATATCATATCTTCTTTATTCATTTATTTATCAGTGGACACTTATTTTGCACTTATGTGTTGGCTGTAATGAATAGTGCTACAATTAACATAGAGCTACATATATACTTTTCAGTTAGTGTTTTCATATTCTTCTCATAGATACTTAGAAGTGAAATTGCCAGGTCATATTGTAGTTTTATTTCTAATTTTCTAAGGAACTCTGGTGGTTGGGAATGTGCCAGCACATCCTCAGGGACACACTGAGGGATGAGTCGTGGAACAGGTTTGCAAAGCAAGACTCTTGCTATTTATTAGCAGTAATACACAAGCATGATTGATTATGTGACAATAGCAGGAGGAGCAGGATCCAGAGGAGACAAAGGGTAATCAATTTTATTGGGACTGGGGGTGGGAGGGAAATGTCAGCCACATATACAAGGAGGACTTCCTGTGCAGTTCCTCGATTCAATTTCCAAGCCACTCCCAGACCACCTCAGCCCATAGCCATATAATCAGTCAAACAGCTACCTAGGCATCCCCAGCTGTCTTGTGATGTGGGCCAGTGTCTTAAAGGAGTTGTGCAAGAAATCGTTATCCAATTCTTCCACATACTCACAGGTACATAGAGAGGCCATACACAAACAGGTGCAGAGGTCTTAAGTAGTAGAGAGACCACGAGGAATCTCCATACTGTTTTCCACAATGACTACACCAATTCATGGTCCCAGCAACTGGATGGATTTTAAACCAACATTTTGCCACAGTTGTATATCATACATCTGCTTTAACCTTAACCTGCCTGCATCAAATAATCATCAGTCTTAAGTTCTTTTTGAAGTTGCTCTAAATATATGAATTATAATGTTTTGCAATTACATCAGATTTAAATGCCAGATTTTTAAAAATTATTTAGATGTTTTTAACTAGCCTAATTGTACTTGGTTGTAAATGCTGAGAGTAAATATTTAGAGAACAAATAAGAACCAAAAGAAAAGGCAGTTTATAAAGCAAATAAAACTAAGTTTCTTGAGAGATTTAACAAACTTCCTTGAAAACACAAGCAGAAGAAAAATTTCAAAAGCTTCTGAACAGAAGAAAATTCTTGAAAGGATTCTGATCTTTTTACTCATTCAGATATATGCCTTCCTGGTATGTTTATTTAAAATATGGTTATAGTTTTAGGAATCTATATACATTTACAATCTCCACTTTCTACTGAAAATAGTAAGATCCAGTTTTTACATCATATATATGAAAGCACAGATATTTTTAAAATTTTTTCATTGAACAATATGAATGCATATTTCCTGGTCAGATAGAAACATTCATTGGTTTCCCTGACAGAGTGCTCTATAGAAGAGAGATGGTTTCAGAATGTGGCTTAAAATGGAAAGTCAAGGAACATTAGAAGTGATTGTATTGATTTATCCATTTGACACCACAGGGTACTAGTTTTAGAAAAAAAGAACATATGTGGCACAAAAGAAAACCAATAAACACCAACAGTGAAGAATTTTACTGATCTTCCAACCATATAAATTTCCCTTTGCCCGCACTTGATCTGCTATTTCTCTTGCTTTGACTCATTCATATTGATATTTCCCTTTGGTTGTATTTCTTTCTTTCTTTCCTCTTCATAATAGGGGGCTCTCCACAGGAAGTCTTTGTAGGCCATGAATGAAGTAGGCAGATTGTATGGACATGCCTATGCTTCAGTGGTTTCAACAGTTTCCCCAACAGAGAATTAAGAATGAGTGCCTAGGGCCACTTTTTATCCACCTCTGGAAAAGCCAGTCATCACTATCAATGGAAAACAGCTCACCTTTCAAGGAGTCCAAAAACTGTTCCCTATAGGCTTCAAAATTGCACCCCTTTAGATACAAGAAGGTCAGCCTATCTCATTGCACATCAATGCACTTTTTCAATAGACATAATTATAACTTTATCAGATTCAAACTGACCCAAGTTTCCAGTCTGCTAACTAGTACCAAGGCTGATGATGATTATATAATGGAAAGAAAGTTCTAAGCAGGTAGCAAGAGATGCTAACGTTATCATAGACCTTTAAGGTTGTAGATTTGTAGGAGAGTAGTTAGTTTCTGATTCAAATGTCCCTGAGCAAGAGAACAAGAAGAATGAAATAATAATTGTGGTTACTTATATTCTAATATTTAGTGCACTACTCAGAGTTATTTACACATTACAGTTTAGCATTGCAAGAACATGATGAGTAGCAGTAACCCTTGGTGTTACCCATTTGTCAAGTTGGCAATATGAGTGCATATCTAAGAACTGAGAATTACTGGTTCTAGATAAGGTTCTGCTAATTAAGTAGCTATAGGAAAAGGCCTTAATCTGAGACTAAGGAAGTGGGGTGAAGCAGAATGGCATAAAATTCTTTCTATTCTAAAATATTGTAGAGTTCTACTTTCTACTTTTACTGGTTTCTTTTTTGTGATTTTTCAAATCTGTTCATCAAAATTATTTAAATTATTCTGAGTATAGAATGCCCTTGATATTGGTATAAACAGCTTATAGAAACTGAAGATATATCAAATATTGCAGACACTTCAGAGAAAAACATAAAACTGGGTTTAAATTGAGTGTACTTCTGGATAAAACCAACCACGCGTGTATTTTCAGATTTTTCTATGAATGTCAAGTTAAGGATGGCATCATAACTCTGATGTTCCTTGAAATCTACCTTCACTATTCATGAAACTCTGAAATATGGTTCTCTTAGTAAGTGGATGGGAAAATAATCATAATGAGAAATACAAAGCTTTTAAAATTGCTCTCTCCTTTAGAATATGTAATGAGTTTAGATGTGACATAAAGACTTCTGAAGCATGAGGTGTATTGTTATGAAAATGTGATTGCAATCTTTACAAGATGTTTAACATGAAATACAGTGTCTGCAAATGTTAAATTTTAATAAATGTCACTTATCCAGGGTGGATGCCCAAATAGATTTAGCAATGGGGTGACTAAGTCAGTGTTCAGTGTAATCTTTACAGCACAGTTAGAAAATTTAAAAATATGCCTAAATCCTGCCATTAATTAGGTAAGTCAGTAGTTTAGAATTGGATCATTTCCAAGAGAGTTTTCCAAATTTTATTCCCAACTACTTAAAAACTAAATTGCAGGAATGTTTCTTTTTTGCAAGAAAAGTCAACAAATATCTGCATAAGTTTTGTTGGAATGAAAATAGTTTCACCTGCTGCTCAATACAACCCACTTATAAGATAATTTCTAAACTTATACTTCAAAGAAAAACTGAATTGGGTAGTTATGCCTATTTGTCTTCTCCCATTTTTGGTAAAAATTTTCATTTTTTTTCTCTGCTTAATTGTTTGACATTAATGAAAAATTATGCAGATTAGTAAAAAGACTGAATAATTGTGGGAAATCTGAGGCTTCATGTCCAATTCAGCTTAACAGTCTCAATGGGAAAATTCTTGATGGGCCCTCAGCCAGAGCCAGTTCTAGGTCTGGGACTCCATGAATATCAACAAGGACAACTCTTTGATAACCACATTAGGGCCTCTCTGGTGGTGCAAGGGGTTGAGCGCAACATTGTGGGCTTCTGCAGTCCCTGAAGTGCAAGTTCGATCCCTGACCAGGGAGTTGACCCACCTGGCGCAGCAGACCTCTCCTGCATCACCTGCTGCTCCCCTCAGCAGTGCATTTCAATATATCTGCCTGTTCTTTTATTATTATTATTAGGTTTATTTAATTGTGTTTGACATAATTTGTAGTCCCCAGGGGGTTCCCACCACCATTTCACCCGTGCACCATCACCTCAGTCTCTTGAGCTCTTTATGCCCTCATCTCCGTCTTTGCCCTCCCCTCCCTCTATCCACCCCAGTGATCCCTTGACCTTTTGATCTTGTTGAGTTTTTGTTTGTTTGTTTGTTTTTGGTTGTAATTGCCTGTTTCCTTGAGCTTTCTCTTGTTTTTTTGTTTTCTTTTTTATTTTTGTTGTGGTTGTTGTTCTTTCACATTCCTCCTAAAAGTGAAGCATCGATATTTTTCTCTTGCCTTTTGGCTTGTTTCACTGAGTATAATTCCTTCTAGCTCCAAAAAATCAACTCAAAATGGATAAAAGATTTTAATGTAAGACCTGAAACCATAAAATATATAGAAGAAAACATAGGTAAAAGACTACAAGACAAACATCTAGTAACACCTTTGAAGATGCATCCCCCAAAGCAATAAAAATGAGAGAGAAGATAAACAATGGGACTATATCAAGTTAAAAAGCTTCTGTACAGAAAAAGAAACATTAACCAAAACAAAAAGACTCCCCACTGAATGAGAAAAAATCTTTGTACCCTATACAACTAACAAGGAACTGATCACAAAGATATACAAAGAACTCATAAGACTCAAGAAAATCAAAGCAAAAGACCCAATCAAAAAATGGTCAGAAGAACTTAAAAGACAGTTCACCAAAGAGGACATACAAATGGCCAACAGGCATATGAAAAATTGCTCAGCATCTCTTATAATCAGGGAAATGCAAATTAAAACCACAATGAGGTACCACCTTACAGCGGTAAGAATGGCACATATCAAAAAACCAACAACAGTAAATGTTGGCGAGGATGTGGAGAAAAAGGATCTCTACTACATTGCTGGTGGGAATGCAAGTTAATCCAACCACTATGGAAGGCAGTATGGAGGTTCCTTGGTCTACTATAGATGGAACTACCATATGATCCAGCAATCCCACTCCTAGGGATCTACCAAAGGACAGTGGATCTACCCAAGAGAGTACCTGTACCCCCATGTTTATTGCAACACTATTTATAATTGGTAAGACCAGAAAACAGCCCAAATGCCCAAAAGTAGATGACTGGATTAAGAAGATGTGGTACATATATACAATGGAATACTATTCAGCAATCAAAAATGAAAACTAGGGACATTTATAGAAACATGGATGGAGCTAGAAGGAATTATATCTGCCTGATCTGCTCCCTACTCTGTCTCTGGTGAATCCTCACACTGCCCTGGGACTCTGGCCTGTACCCAGCTCTTGTATGCATAAATACATAAAATCTTTTAAAAAGGGGGGAAATGTATTAAAAACATAATAACCACATTAACTGAGGACTTTCTGTGCACAGGAATTGTTTTTCGTGCATCATTTCTGTGAATTCTTATATATAGCACATCTCTCTAAAATGTTAATCCCACTTTGAAGACACAGAATTTGAGGCTCTGAGATTAAGCAGCCTACCTAACAACAAGCGTAAATAGTGAGGGAGCAAGGATTCTGTCCTGGGTGCATCTGGCTTCCAGTTCACAAGAAAGGCGCTCTCTGGTGGAAGCTCAAGAGAGTCACACCATGGGGGGCTTCCTGGGAGGTTTAGAGGATCTCTTTGTGTAGTAAAAGAGGAAAAGTAAAGAACTCTGAAGGCTGACAGACTTAATTGGTGAGCATGGATGGTTAACTATCTATCAATAGAAAAGTCTTTTTTGGTTAAGCAGATATGGATAAAAATCTCTACAATTAAGATAGATAGATAGATAGATAGATAGATAGATAGATAGGTAGATAGGTAGATAGATAGGTAGATAATTATTGGGAAAATTTTCAAGTTACAGTCTGTTGATTGACTAGATTAAAGTAAATTTTTTTCGTCTTGTCAAGAGACTCTTGATCGCCATTAATCACTTAACTACCAGTAATCTTTTTTTCAGCACATCATTGCAAGAAATATTGATAGAAAATGTACAAAAGGAGAAATAATTCCAATTTATAAATATATTATACCAATAATTAAAATTACTACCTTATTATATAGGAAAGGAGAGCAAATACATACCTCTAAACACTTTATTTACTTTCTAAACTTTGCTTGTAAAATAATGCTGATAGACTTTATGTGCATTTCATTCCCTGAATTCTAACCTAAATCTAAAATTCTGACTATAAAAATCAGTATAAACATGTATTTATAAAAGTTACCAATTTCTTACTTGGCATTTTATAAAAAGCATTTATGTTGCAAATCACTGTCGGTGACAAGCTTAGAGTGGGGAAAGGGAGTGAATTAACATTTATCAAATATCTACATACAAAGACTATAATCATGTTGTATTTTGCAATCCTCTGAGAAATGTGTTGTGGTTCCCATTTTTTAGGCTAGAAAATTTAGACTTGGAGAGAAGTTAAGAACTCTTCTACAAATGACAGCTACTAAATGCCTGATGCTGACACCCATTTATGGGATGTCATCTTTTGTCCTTTGTCACTATAGCTCTAATTTCCCTACAGTTCTGAACAAATTTTTGGAGCCTCCAAAACACAGGAGACCACTTAGATGTGTATGTAATTTTTCAGACCACTAAATTCTGTATGTAATTTTTCAGTAAAAGTAAAAATAATCACAAAGTGAACGGTGACATATAAGATCTCTAAATCACACTCTTCTTCCCAGAGCTGCTGTGCAGGAGCTATACTGTTATCATTCTTCAAAGTCTAAAAATTGACCAAGATCAGTAACCAATCAATAATATTTAACAAGGGGTTGTTTGCCTCCTGTTCTTATCTGGTGGTAACTAAAACAGAGACAACAGGGCATACTTCAAGTTCCTAACATTTTAATGGAAATATTGGCCCTTCTCCTGTTGAAGAGAAACACTATTTCCCATCTCAGCCTGACTGGTGCTTAAGTGACAGCCGTCACATATGGCCTGGTACACCAACAGCTTCTCAGATTTTAAATCCTCTGACTACTTTGTTCCATAGTGTCACGAGTTGGCAAAACTTATTTAATCTCTTCACCAGGAATGTGAAGAATTGAGACATCCAATTCACTGATTTTCCTTGTCTTCTGAGTAAATGCCCTAATTCTGCCTGAAATTATCCAGGTTAATATGTGCAGTGAGATCTTGTGTCTACTGAGCAACTTATACCATTAAGGAACCAGTGAGTGATAGCAAGCTTAATTTTTGCTAAGTTTACATTCTCTTTTTATTACTTTCAGTGTCAAGGGATTTTTTTTTTGTTAGTTTTCTATTCTGTAAAACAAAACACTATATAATGGATCATTCAGTCTTCAGTTCAGGAAATAAAATCATGAAAGACGTAGTTTAAGAAGGAACAGACTTAGGGAATTCGGTATTTAGGAAACTGCTGGAAAAATTAGACAAGAGGGTTACAGAATAGATATTCAAGAAGAATATACAAGTAATACCTACTGCCCTACCAGGTTCCTGACATCTCTGTGGCCTACAGCTATGATTTAAAAAGCCACAAAGCCAAACTTGAGCAGTGACTGAAACTGTCTCTTTAACTCAAGAGGCTAGAGAATAGACACTGAAATCCTCCTGCAGAAAACATCACAAGCTTAATACCTTTTGGTATAAAGGAAAATGTCATATTTAAGCATGTTTTTTGTCCATGATAACCCAACTGTTTTACAGTATGTTTCTTAAATTTATTAAGCTTTTAATTGACTACGCTGTTTTAAATTCCTATTTAGATTAATCTATAATCTAATACTAACAATAAAATTGTCATAATATATTAGCAAGAAAATGTGCAGTGTTTGTTAAGTAAGATTTTTGCTTTTTTACTTATACTCAAATTTTTAATAATTGATGAACAATATGCCAACTGGTTTATAAATACTACCAAGGAAATGTTTTGTTCTTCAGAAAACCAGAACACTTTAGTATTATCAGTATAATGTGGAATTATTCTACTCTACTTACAGAATGAGACATTGTAAATGTGTATAAGTCTTTGTTCATTTTTTATTCACAACTTTATTATTAAAAATATGAATATGACACTAACAAAATTTAGTTCATAATTATATTTCTGACGTGAAAAAGCAATTGACAAAAATTGCTTTCAGAACATAATTTAAACTTGGAACAAGAAAAGGAGTCTTAATTAAAAGTGAGGAGTTGAATATATTATTTGAAGCACTACAGAAAATTAATTATAGTTTGAAATAAGTAAGATGCTTTCAGCATTATGTGGTACAGCATCCGTGATCAGAGGTCAACACTGGCAGCTTTTTGTAGGCACCAACATCATTTCTTCATCTCAAAGTTCATTAAAGAGTCATGTTATGAATCTTTTGGTAGGACGAAATGCATAAAACATGTATAGATGAGGAAAACATGACTAAATGTAATTTGGAAAGCTTGTATTTAAGTGAATATGTTGACCTAACATTACTTTTGGAAAAAAAGACATCAATTTCCTGATATAAATATAAAAAATTAATTTCACCTATTCTGTAGATTGGATCTTAATTTCTACAGAATATGGCTACATTTATAACAAATTATCTTCTAAGTTCATTGGTTATAAAATTTGTGATTGTTAATTTAGAGTCATCAGTGTACCTAATAACCTGTTAAATTTAAATAGTTTAAAAATTTATAAACTTTATATATTGTAATTTATTTTAATTAAATTCAATTAGCATTGGAAGTTACTATATGAATATTAGCAGTTGGTGCTATCAATGTAAAAGGATTACAATATAGCTTCTCTCTTCTATATAGTCTCAATATAGCTTCTATTCCATTCTATTTAAATTCTACAAATTTAAATCTAGAATATATTCTTTCTCTCATTTTACAGATGAGTAAATAAAATATGTACAACTGAATAAGGTAACATAAATATCCTGTATCATAGGGAAGACCCAGAGCCATCATCAAAACTTTTATTAGCCATCATCTAATAACTAACTTATTAGAAAACTAAGTTATTTCAACTTAACAATAATGACTACATTGTTGAACCTGATAAAGAAACAGAACTAGAAGAACTAAACTTAACTGAGCAATATGAATTCAGTTTAGAGAACTCTGCTCACACGTGTTCTTATATAGTCATACTCCAGTTTACTTATGATTTGGGGGAAGAATGAGAAGGAAAGAAAGAAACGAAATATCATGGCAATCTCTGAAGAACTAAGGTTTTCTTGGGTAACCCTGTGATGGTAAACTTGGTCAGAATTTATTAGTTATAGACACACATTTTTGGTCTTAGTATAACTGTGGAGCTTCCAGAATCTTGGAATGGATCCATGGCTTCCCATGTGGAAATGTGCTGGTACGTAGACCCTGAGTTAGTCTTATGATTGTCCATCCTCACCTGTGTTCCCAGGAAGTCTGTTTCAAGTTATGTACAGCAAGTAGCCATGAGTGTTGTCTTCACCATTCACCTTACTTTAGGCAGGGTGAATGAGGATTAGAAAGCTCAGTAAGTAGTTCAAGATCATTTAGCTTATAATTGGCAAAGTCAGAGTTGAAACCTTACTCTTTCTCTTGATTTTGTATATGTCTATAATTCTGTATGTATATACAGATATACCATGTATGCACACATATATCTACCATATGTGTATCTATCATTATTACATGTGTGTATATTTGTCTATATGTTATATTAGACATAAATTCTCTCCTATTAGTAAAGTAATAGGAATACACACATGTGTGTATTACAAATAGAAGATTGAAATTCAGCTAAATGTCATCTGTACTTGATAAATAACAACTTTGATTTTTAAGCTAGTTTATGGCTATTTTCAAGTATATTTATCTATGTTATCTATCTACCCCATCTCAGTTTATCTTTCTATCTATTACTATCTATTGTACTTATTATGGAATACATGTTTAAAGGCCATTTTTTAATTCTTCAATATAATAAACACTAAAGAAATTTGTTTCCTATGGACTGTAGCAGTCAAGCAGAAAAACCTTCAGGGAAAAAAAAACAAGTATTTTAAGTGAGACACTTAAATGAGATTGAATAGGTAGCAGGAGCTAGAAGGACACTCCAGTTGAGACCTTTTGAATGAATTTTCAGTTCTTGGTATTGCATATGAGAAGAATAGAGATGGAGTTTCTATGTTTCAAATTTTGGATAATAAATCAAGAGAAGTAGAGAGGACATTTACAGATTGTATTGAAGCTGATTAGCAGAGTTTGAATTTTTATTCTGTTAATGGTTTGTAGCATACTAAAAGATCCATCTAGATAAAGAATGACCATATAATGTAATATATGTTTAAAGCCTGCTGTACCATTTTCTAACTGGGTGGCCATAGTAAACTACCTTGTCTCTCAATGATTTGTTTTCATTAATTATAAAATGAGAATAAAATAATTCTTAATTCATATAAATATTTTGATAGTTAAATTAATAAAGATATTCAGAACAGTGCCCTGCAGAAAGTAAATGTGTAATAACTCTGGTTCTTAATCACCAAGTCCTTACAAGGGGTGATAAGGGAACAGAATTGAATTTTAGGAAAATGAAGCTAATGATACTTTTGAAAAAGTGAATTTTCACTAAGAATTTGGAAAGGGGAAATAACTACCTTTTTTTCTTGTTAAACTTGATTATCTACATTTGGTGGGGGAAACCATAATTAACATAGTCACTTGCAGGATTCAGAATAATCTTTGGGTAAACAAATCTGCACTACAGGCAGATTGACCAACATAACATCTCTGAAGCCTGGTTTCTAAACCCTAGTACAACTGAAATTTTGGGGTGCATGACTCTTTGTTGTGGTGACTTCCCTGTACATTATAGGATATTTAGCATCATCCCCAGTTCCTACCACTAGTTGCCAATTGTCATGACCAAAATTATCTCTAGACATTGTCAAATTCGACTTGGCAAAAATCAACCTCATTGAGAACAATGGATATAGAGAAATAAATGTGTCAGAGTGACATAGTACTGTAAGGGTCAATTAGTTAAGGGTTGACTATGTCTCTATCAAGTATGGTAAAAAGAAAAATCATAAGCACTGAACTTTAATTTTCCTAGACGTAATGAAAAGGATCCCCTAACAGGGAGAATTGTAGCATTAGCCTAAATGACAGCCACTAGAGTCCCATAAGCAATAACCTAGCCTCGCTATGCAGTGTGTCTTCTGTTATCTGGTGACAATATATTCTCTTGTTCTGACCATATTTCATTTACAAAATCATCTATATATGATGTATTTTCCCATGGAGCTTTACCTACCTGATTATGGGGACATATTTTTTTAAGGAGAGATTATATTATAGATCATGTAAGTTATTTTATTATAAACTGGTAAATGGGATTCCCGTGTGCATTTTAGTCCTCATGTATGGTATCACTGTCTCCCCTGATACTGACCTAAGTGATTTCTCCAGGCTTCAATGTTAGAGACTAGATTTTAAATTTGGTGGATTAACTGAAAAACTAGCTCCTGACATTCAGCTCAGTTTGGCCATTGTTTACTTACATGTTCAAAAACATTTATTGGATGGTTGGATAAATGGATGGATGGATGCATGGATGAATGGATAGTTTGACTGATGGATGAAAGGATAGGGGGAAATATGTTCCATGTCCAGATATTCCTCTACCTTTAAAACCCGTGAAATCATCTACAGATATTATATATAGAGAGAGTAGATAGATGATAGATAGGCAGAAGGGGATACAAGGCAGATCAATAAAGTCTACAGAAGTTGAGCTATTCTGTGGTTATTATTTGGATCAGTATAATCAGGGGTGAGTGAGGACAGAGTGTGTGGGATGGAAATAGTTGTATTTGATCAGACTTCATCTGAGACCCTAGCCAATTGCTCAAGATACCAGTCCCCACCCACACTTCTCTTGTATATCTAATGGCACAACAGAAAGATTGGGGTGTAGCCAATGAATTTGGGACACAGGTGGAGTAGCTCCTGCTTCTGAGATGATGTGCAAGGGTAAAAGGAGCCATCAGCATTAATTATATGTGAAGATTTTTATTCTCAATATAGGATACCAAGAACAATCTCAAATTCAAAACTAGTAACATCTTTGAAAAGCAGGTCTCTAGGATTTTCTTATCTTCCTAGCTCCATTACACTATCATGTCTTCCATCAACTCTGCAAAATAAAATGTTTCATGAACTCCATTCAGCAGCAGCCAAGTAAATCAGAACACTTCCCTTGAGAGTCTTGCACTTTTCCACTAGTATATGAGGCATCACAGATAATTACAATCCAAAATATTTCTGTAATAAAAATGTGACAGGTGGTTAATCCTTGACTAGCATAATGAAATTCATCTAACAGCCAATCCTTTGGGGTAAAGGTAGTTTTTATTTACAGGAGAGATGAAAGTAGCAGCAAAATTGATACTATTAAACAATGTAATCAGTGCTGATGTAGTTAATCCAGACATTTAGTCAATGAAGTAAAATGTCTTGGACTTTTTTTTCCCCAATAGAACAGGCTCCCTTCAGCCATCCATGCATACATATACTGGGCATGGTTGCAAAGGAAAGTACACAGAGAACATATGCACATACATGACTGCTGAGTTATAGTACTACTGTCCTTTTTCTGTTGTTTAATCCAAACCTTGAAACTGCTAATTCCCCTTAACTGAGATCAGTTACTCTTATCATCTATCTACCTAGACCTTTTTTCCCCTTATTTTTCCTCCTAGCCCTCATCTATCCTCCTTTGTATCTTAGCTTTAACTATATACCTTGAGTTTGACTTGAAATAGCCATCCAGAGTGAAAATTCAGTGACCCTTCCTGAGCAGTGATTGCACAGCAGTCATTTCTTTTATAGTTCTGGAGCAGGAGAGGTCCATGCCAAATAGAGTGCTATCAGCAGCACCACATGAGTTATCAAGAAGCAGTATAGTTTAACCAAGTCTGTTAACCTACCAATTTCTTTTATTTTTACTCAGGAAAAAAAATATATTAAATTTCAGCTGTGGGGAGGGGTTTCTGTTTTTAAGGGTTTTTTTGTTTTTGTTTTTGTTTTTTAATTCGGGGTAATACTGATTACCCCATCCGGCATTAGCACTATAGGACACCCACCATGGAATCACCCATAGGCAACCACCACAGTCCTTCCTCACCCCAACCTTCCTTTTTCATCCCGTCTAACCAAGCTTACAGAAGGTTAGTTCAAGCTTCAGAGAAATGCAAAATAGCATAGGACTCTAATTAATGGATTCAAGCAATAACTAAGAATGTTTCCAGATATTTTCTACTTTTGTTCAAAATAAACTCTCCATCTTGTGTGGCAGTTGCTTTTATCTAGGCTTTTATAGATTATAACTATGTTTCTCGATAATAACAATAACAGCAATAATGACACAGAAACCAAAAATGAGGAGTCAAGGACAGACTGGGGACACCTGGTGGGGAGGGGAGGAGGAGGGTTGAGGGAAGATGGGAACAGGAGGGACTGAAGTGATGGTGCACTGGTGAGATGGTGATGGGGAATACATGGGGATTACAATTAATGGCAAGTATATGTAAATTTTAAAATATTTTAATAAAAAGAAAAAGAAAAAAAATAACTATGTTTCTGTACTAATACCTGAAGTTTAACCAATTTGATTACACAATCTTGCTTCAACCAACTTTTGGCTTGGTTGGTTTGGGCTTAATTTCTTAGAAATAATTCAATTTCAATTGTGGTGAAGATCAATGTAGAGCTTAATGAATAGAGTATTTTTCTGTATCATGGTCTTCTTTGTAGTTGGTTTTGCACCACATGACTTGTTCTAGACAGTCGTGACTGAGGAACCCCTGAGCTGGTACCCTTATTCCATCTCTCTTCCCCTGATTCAATGACTCAGTGGTCATATATTCTAATTAGTGTACCTATCACAAGAATAGAGAATACATTAGACTACTTTGAACTTAATATGTCACATGAAAATTTGCAATGTTAAACATTACATTATAATTTGAGAGTTAATTTGTTATATCACATCATAGAATTATTCTGATACAAACTAAACCATCCTTATATGAAACTGAATCCTAGACAAAATTATTAAACCCTACTCTCAGTTCTTAAAAATAAATGAGCTATACAATTAACTTTTTTTCTTTGCCTCGTGTTCATATGTCAAAGTAAAAGAAAGTAGTCAATATAAACTATGTTATATTGTTTTTGTCTTCTAATTTGGAATGCTGGTTTTTTCTTTTATTAAAAATAAGGAGAAATGAAACTTTTAAATAAAATTAATACTGTTATTTTATTTTCTATAGTAGCAGGGACTTTCATACATGAATAATAGGAAAAAGAGGATGAAATAAAGATTCGGTAGTTTTCTGTGAATTTTGTATGTAGTTTGTGCCTTGAACTTGAATAACTTAAAATGTAATTCTGTAAAAAAGATAATTCTGCAACTTAAAGTGTTGACTCATTATGTATGAATAGTACCACAGCATCCTTTATTCTGTAGTTAATGATAAACCTTGAAAACCAGGTAATCATTTTTCAATTCGGTTCCATGCAGAGATTAGAAAGTATAGTTATCAAAATGTATGAAACATAATCAACATTAAGTTGTATACCTTGGCTGCATTAATGTTAAATTGATATACTAGTCATTATAAGTGGACATTCTTCCCAAAAACAAGTTATTGCCTGAAAGATTTTAGCAATTAAAGTTGTATTCATTAGCACACCTATATCTCTATATTTTTTACTACTCATTAATATCATCTTCACTTTCTAATGCCTAAAGTCATAAAGCCATGTAAAGTTACAAAATAAAATTTTATCTCCTGGCTTTGTTAGAGTGCCACATTATTCATCACTACACAAATTATGTTGCCCTTCCTTATGAAAATTAATGCCCTCCAAGTTTCTATTTTGAGGGTGTTCTTTCAGTTTATTTTTTTATTTTTTGCTTTATTTTATCTATTTTTTTTAAAGATTTATTTATTTATGCACACAAGACCTGGGATACAGGCCAGAGTTGCAGGAGGTGAGAGGATTCACCAGAGGCAGAGCAGGGAGCAGAACAGGCAGACTGACTGAAACACACTGCTGAGGGAAGCAGCGGGCAAAGCAGGAGAGGTCTGCTACGCCTTGTGGGCTCCCTCTCTGGACGGAGGCAGGTATCAAACTCCTGCTGCAGTAGCTGTGATTTGTTTCATAGTGCGTTGTTTAACCCACTGCGCCACCAGGGATGCCCTGTTCTTTCAGTTTAATAGCAATTGCTCGGGGCTGCCCTTTTATTCTCTTCTCTCGCTCATATGTGTCCATAATCCTCAGCCTGGAAATACTGACTCTGCTATAGATCCATCCCTGACTCATGGCTGCTCATGAGTGTGTATGCGCTTTATAATCTCTGTATCACAGATGTAGAAAATAAGATAGTGAGGTATAAACTGACAGGGTAGCATGAGACATAATCGGAGGAAATTAAAAAACAACAACACACTAAAAGCCACATCTTGGTATGTGATAGCCAGACAGAATGAAAATTTGTATGCACCTGAACTTTGGTGTTAGTTCTGTGGTATAGACTAAACTCTGGTTTCCTTAGTTGTTCATCTCTACATCAAAACATTGTGTAACTCCTCCCTTATAGTAGCTTCAAGATAGTAGGATGAAAAGGAATGAGGAAGAAGTAGAGCAAGCAAGCAGAATGATGGGTCTCATGATCTTTCAAATAGATCAAATCTGAGTTCAGACATTTTGTTGTTGTTGCTTAATTACTAATGTGTTTATTTAAAAAAATGATTTTTAAATAGATATGTGAAAGATCGGTAGAGTGAGAAATAGAAAAATATAAACAACTCAGTCTTTCTACCTCATTTTTCTTACATCTAAAAATAAGAATCGTAATTTATTTACTTTCTTTATGGTACTCTTAAGATTAATTAGTATTCATGGAAAACTAATTTTAAAATGAAAAATGTCATTTAAGTGCTAAATAGTGTTACTTCTGCTTTGCTTTCTTCAAATGCCTAACTCTTCATTAGTCTTTGTAAATGTCCTCTGATGTGCATCACAGAATATATAAACATGGTGCAGCAAGTATGGTTTGTGACAAAATGCAATCTGGATAAAGTGTTGCTGCCACTGTTAATGACTGAGCTGCATGGAAAGCATTACTCAGAATCTACAGGGGTGTCTTCACATATGTATACAACTCGAATTAACTAAGGTGACTTTGTACAATGATCAACTGTTCTACAAACCAGAATTAAATCAATAATAAATATTTACCTGGCAAGTTTTCATAGAATCTCCTATTTTACTATGAATATTTTATTTGGGACACCAGGATTAAGTATAAAATTACAGGGTCCCCAAAAACCTACAGAGAGAATCACTCCAGGGTACATCAGATAAGGATTAAATGTTTAAACTTATTTTAAACAAAAGAAGTGACTAACTGGTAAGCCATGATGAAAACAAAATCAAGTATGACTCAGCTGTAAGAAAAGTTGAAATCCTGCCATTGCTAACATGGATGAAAGCTATAGAGTATTATGCTTAATGAAATAAATGAGATGGAGGGGAAAGACAAACACCCTATTCTTCATTTAAATGTAACACATAAGCAAACAAAACAAACTTGGGAACTAAATATGGAAACAAATTTCTAGTACATAATTACCACAAGTGAAGGGAGAAAGGGAATGGTAAATCAAGTAAAAGGGTCTAATTGTATGATGAAAAATGTAATTAGCCTCTTGGTAGTGAACAAAAGGTAATATATACAGATGTTAACTTTAATGACATAAACTTGACAAATACATAATGTTACAAATCAATGTTTTTCAATAAAATTATTTAATAAAATAAATCCACTTCACCCCTCCACCAAAGAAAGACTTCTTACCAAGTGAAATAGGACAGTCTTACTGCTGAGTTATGAAGATAACTTTTTCAAATGGCGAAAGCCTACATTTTATTACTTTTGATATAGGTTTCATAGGACATCAATAATGCAACTCACTCACTGGAATTATATTATAAATATATTTTATTAAGATTACCTATAGATCAAAAATAATTTTCTAAAAGTAAGCATTATACTGAACAATATATTGAGTGTACTAAATTAAAAACATTTGATATCTCTAGAAGTTAAACAAATTAATAAATGTAGACAAATATACTTACATAATAATAAAAGCAAGCATATAGCATTATAATTTTAAAGTAATTAAGAATAATGATTGAGATATAATTGCTATCTTAAAATTTATTTCTGAGAGTAGCGATGTGTTTTTAAGTATTAAATATTTGCAAGAGTAGAAATATATTATTTAGAAAATGATTATATAAATGAAACAATAACTGCCTGTATAAAAATATCTCAAAGTTTTAAAAATTTAGTAGTGTGTATTTTCCACTTGAGATTTGAATAATTCACTATTTTACGGCAGAGAAATAATCATTTTGTGAGTCAACATCCTAAATGTTGGAGCTCTTTCCTACTTGTAATGTGTATAAATAAATATATTTATATTTTATATAAAACAGCACATAAAACCTAAATGATATAATAAATATATTCATTTGTTCCTTGGCTAACTTATAAATCTTATATAAAGTAGCACTGAAGAAAAAGTTGTTTTAACCTGCAAACAATAACAAAACACACACAAAAAATCTTTTAAATGTTAAATTTTGACTTACATGCATCTAGGCAGAAAATATCTGAAAAATATTTTAAGTAATATGGAGATCATATAAAGTATAGAATAACAAATGATTTAGTAATTCCCAGTTAATAATTATATACTCAGTAACTTCAGATAATGAATCAAACACTAAAGCCTCATTTAGAAAGGCTTATTGCTTTTTAATTGATATCATATGCATATTAATCAGTTTTTAAAAATGTAAAAATCAAAAGTCAAGGTATTCACTAAGGAATAAGTTGTCCTAGAGGGAATTTGCCTCTCCAGAAAATGTAGATATAAGTTTTTAGTCAGAAAAAAAATAGAATAAAATTATATGAGGTAAAGTTGAAAATGGGTAAGAGTTATTCATTCTTTTTAAAAAGCAGGGTAAATTAAGGGAATGGAATAATGATGAGTATAAACAAAATGGTGAGTGTAAATGAAATGAAGCTACCTAGAAAATTTGGGTTTCCTTCAACTTCAAAGTCAGATGTGTATCATCTTCAGATCTTTCTCTGCTTTTGACCCTCTGACACCCTCTTATAAGACTTATGTGGCTACATTTAAGCCCACCTAAATAATCTAGAATAATATGTGCATCTCAAAAGTCTTAAAACTCTAAAGAGTCACCTTGTTTTAGTTTGAGACTATTATTTGCAGCTCAGGACCATTCACTTGGATAATAGCTTGCTTTTGTGTTTTGCCTTGTTTACTCTATTTTGTTTGCTTATTAGTAATTATAGCTAACATTTATTGTTTACTCTGTGCTGGGTAGCATAGAAACATTTTACTTGATTCAGCTCATCTACACTTATGAGAATGGGGCCTCCCTGGTGGCACAAGGGGTTAAGCACCACACTATGAAGCATCCAAGGCCACCACAGCACAAGTTGGATCCTCAGCCTGGGAGGTGACCCACATGGTGCAGCGGACCTCTCCTGTCTTACCCGCTGCTCACCTCAGCAGTGTATTTCAGTCAGTCTGCCTGTTCTGTTTCCTGCTCTGTCTCTGGTTAATCCTTCCACATCCCACACCTCTGGCCTGTACCCCAGTTCTTATATGCATAAATAAATAAGTCTTTAAAAATAATAAACTTATATGGATAAGGGATAAGCATTATCCATTTCACAGATGGAAAAAAAAGGAGAGGTTACCTAACCTACCTGGAATCACACAGTTCATAACTAGAGGCATCAGGGTTGATACCCAGACTGTCCAGCTCCAAAGGTTGTTTTCTTGATCATTTACCTAAATTATGTTTTACAAGGACATGTGTTCCCTTAGCATAAATCTGGATACCTCCATTGATGAGTTCTGTGATCCCAGGAAATTTAAGAAATCTGGTTGCAAATAAGTAAGAAAAGATTAATGATTTTTTTTTCAAAAAAGTTTTAATTTTAGAATAGTCATATACTTATAGAAATTTTGGAAATTTATTACAGAAAGTTACCATATATTCTATACCAGGTTTACTAATGTTTGATATTTTGCATTATTATGGTGCTATTTTAATCTCCCATTCACCCCATTGGTGAAATTGCTACCAGAAGTTGATGGGGATGGAAAAAATACAAGATACCTCAAATGCCACAAGTAAGGAGTTCATTAGTCATGCACAACATGGAGGAGAAGGACTACATGTGGGACAGTAGAGGTTGCATCTGCCTTTTTGTCCTATCAAAAATCAATTAATTATAATTGTGTGGGTCTATTTCAGGCCCTTTCTCCCATTGAGTTATGTGTATATTCGTTTATAAATAATACCTCATCCTGATTACTGTAGCTTTACAGGAGTCAGCATTGGCTCTTTTCAGTACTCCAACTTTGTTCTTCAGGATTGTGATAGCTACTACAGGTTTTATCAAATATTTTTTGTTGTTTTTTCAAATAAATTTTAAAAGGGACTTTCCTGATGGCACAAGGGGTTCAGGCACAGCACTATGAAGCTATCCACAGTTTGATTCCCCACCAAGAAGGTGACCCACATGGCACAGAAAACCTTCCCTTCTCACCCACTGCCTCAGCAGTGTATTTCAGTAGATCTGCCTGTTTTGCTCCCCACTCTGTCTCTGGGGAGTCCTCTCACCATCCCCATACCTCTGGCCTGTACCCTAGTTTTAGTATGCATAACATAAATCTTTAAAAAAAGATAAATAAATAAAATTTTAAAACACTTTCTAAATAGCTTCCTGAAATTTAACTTGTGATTACATTGAATAAAAAATTAATTACATTAAGTTAAAAAAATTAAGAACTTAAAACTATTGAGTCTTCTCATTTGTGAACACAGAATATTTTTCCATTTATATAGATCTTTGATTTATTATTTGATGTTCACAAAACATTAGTGTTTTTTTTGTTTTCCACATGTAGATTCTGTACCTATTTTACTAGATTTATACCTAAATATTTCAACTTTTCCACTGTTGAAAATAGTAACTTTTTTTATATTTTACATCTGATTATTCATTTCTGTTAGAGGAATTCTCCTGAATTTTCTGTGTTGATTTTTATCCTGAAAACTTGCTACATTTGCTTGTGCCAGATTTTTGTGGATTGTTTTCTGTGTTTCTCCATGAACAAGTGGACATTCCTACCCTATGTCTATGAGGACACTTTTATTTCTTCCTTTACCTTCTGCATGGCTTTTAATTGTTTTGCTTATCATGTTGCACTACATAAGACTTCCAGTATGAGGTTAAATAAATGTATGAGATAGAATATTCTTTTCTTGCTGCCACTCTTAGAAGTAAGCATGCCTATATCTCACCAAAAGATACAGTGTGTTGTTTAATTTCTAATCTGGGGATTTCATAGCCATATATTGCCATGGTTTCTACTTTAATTTCACTGTAATCTGAGAACAACTTATGAAATAGTAATTTTGAATGTATTTGTGGGTGTTTATAGCCTGTAATTTTGTCTATATTTGTCAGTATTCTGTATGAACTCAAGAAAAATATGTACCCGATTGCTATTGAATGGAGTAGTCTATAAATGTCAATTAGGTCAAATTGATTGATGGTGCTATTTAGGTCAAGTATATCTTTACTGATTTCAGCCTGCTTGGTTTTTCAGTTATTGGCAGAGGGGTGTTACAGTCTCTGGCTTGAAGACTGAGTTGCCTATTTCTTCTTGGGTATCTTTTTTTTTTTTTTTTTGCCTTTTATATTTTGATATTAGTTGAATCACCTAACTATAGAATATCAAAATATAAAAGGCAAAAAAAATGAATCATCTAACCATAGAGGAAACTCACTATTATCATAGATTTTATGTTCAATGGAATAACTAATAAAAAATTCTAAAAGCAAATTCTCTAGAATCCATCATAGAAAATCTATTATTACAATTTAAGATCTGAGCTCAGACTTCTTGCCTGGAAATGTTACTCATCAGTCTACTTTCCATCAATACACCTAACAACATTGCTAAGAGGTACCTCTGTGATATCTGTTCATTGTCTCATTTCAACTAAAATACATACACAAGTGTAAATACTGAAGGAGCAACACCAATTAAGGTACAGGAATAAGTTTCAGTAAAACAATTTTTATTCCAGAAAGGACATACAGAATCATGTACTGTCTCTCTGAAAAGAGAAGGTAGGGCCTCCCTTGGTGGCGCAGTGGGTTGGGCAGCGCACTATGAAGCAAACCGCAGCCACTGCAGCATGAGTTCGACCCCTGCTGCCGGCCAGGGGGGGACCCACATGGCGCAGCAGACCTCTCCTGCTGTGCCCGCTGCTCCCCTCAGCAGTGTACCTTTGTTGATCTGCCTGTTCTGCTCCCTGTTCTCTGTGGTGAATCCTCTCACCACCCCCACACCTCTGGCCTGTACCCCAGTGCTTGTATGCATAAATAAAATAAATCTTAAAAAAAAAAAAAAAAGAAAAGAGAAGGTAGAACTGTGGTAAACCTACTTGTATGCTTTGTAAATGAAGTGGGAAATGCAGGTGTGATAGGATTATTTGTTAACATTGCTATAGAATCAGAACACGTCAGGGAATATTGTATCCTGGGGAGGTATTATTACATTTAAACATCTGGCATTCCCTTGTCTAATTAGAATTATAAAAAGCAACAATCACCATTTTATGTCAGATTTTATGCCTAAAAACTAGCAGGAAATGTTCAATAAATAGGCCACACTTATTTAAAAGGAAAACCTTACACACATACACTAACCTGGAAGATATCAAACAGAGAAATTTTATGAATTTAACTTATAGAAAAGATAAAATACACTCTCTCTCTATTGACTGCTGTAGATATAGAGTACCACTGTTGGCAAAGTGCTCTAAAACACAGATTTTTTTTTTTTTGCAACAAGATTGTCATAGATGTAGTCAATTACAATTATATGCAAACTTCAACTGACTAGATATTGCTTGAATCACATGTTTTATATAGTGTATATTTAATCTACTGTTCTGTTAAGAGGGTAATTATGGACTTTGCTTTACTTTTCCAATCACTGTTTTAAAATCCTCAGAAATTCAGAGAATTATTGCAATTGGAATATAATGGAAAGTGCCATAATTTCTTTCCCTAAAAATAGAGTTTTTAAGAAGAAACAGACTCAACTCTTTTTCAATATGTGATCACTAAGCATATATAAAAGAAAGTTGAATAAGAATTTAATTTTTCTAGAATAGAGAAGAAAATATTTCCTGAGAAGCATTTTGTTTGTTTTTCATTTATGAAGTATATTTAAGCAAGTAATAGGAAGTCACACATTTTTTATCAGCAATCAGATGTGTTTTGCTATTCTGATTGCTCTCTTTATATCTCTGCCTATTTTACTTACATACTGACTGTAAATTAATTCTATTTAGAAGTATAGATTTTTAAGTATCAAGTTAATGTTAAAATAGTCAACGAAAGGAAAGCAAGTTGTGCAGTAGACTGAGATATAAGAAATCTGGGGCCCTTTCTTCTCTTGTTTTTCAGATGATACAGGCAATGAAAATATTTGCAGAGCTCAAAAAAGTGCTGCATATGATTCTGAAAGTGTACCATGGCCATATTTCTACTTTTACGCTTACATATATGAAATTATAATTACCGTACTGAAGTGGAAATTTTGTTTTTAAAAGTAGAAATAGAAAAATTGAGCTACTCACAATATAGTTAGCTTTTAATGTACTATATTTAGGAAATATATTTTAAAATGTAAGAAGAATTTATACTGAGAAAATATTATATTTCCTGAGTATCTTTACTTAGAACATCCTGTTTGTTCTAAGCATGCTACATGTTTTTCTCATTTAGCCTCACAAAACCTCCCACTTTACAGGAACTGAGTAAGGAACCTAGGCCAAGGAATATTAAATCATTAGCCCAAAGTCAGACAGTTAGTAAAAAGCAAAGTCAGTATTTGACTCCATATATTTTGGCTTTAGGGTTCACACTTGTCACTTGTATAGTACCACCTCCCATGTGTAAACTATAGTAGGGTTGCTGGACTTAGAAATAAAATTTCTTTATGCCAGATAAAATGCAAAACCAATTAATGCATGGTAAATATACTAAAATATTTTATCTGGTTATAATTTTTACTGGGTGTTCTATATTGTTAGGTCACTCTGCATTAAAGAGACATTTAAATGAGTACATTATTTTCTTATTCTGTAGTACTTGTAGCATTGTTGTACCTACCATGGTAAATGTGTACTTTATACTAGAGTTCCTTTTTCATTTTTGCATGGCATTTAGTGTGTACTAAAACTTGTTGCTTGGATGAATATTTTTTATTCCCAATTATTTGTAGGTTTATCTCTACTTCAAAGGGAAACAGTGGACAGAAGGTTAACAGCAAGTGTATAGATACGTTCTTCTTTCCCCTTGAAACCTTTATATATTGACCACATCGCCTCATAATTTTCCTGACAGAATTCACTAGTTGCATGGAAGAAAGAGGCTCTGATTGGCAAAGTCAGTATTTCTTATCTGAGAAATTTTTTAGCAAAATATACCTGGTTTGTCTGGATTATTTATTGTAATCAGCCTGCAACTTAAGAATTTACTAAACTTAGACCTACCAGAATAAAAGTTAATTAAATGATTCTTAAGTCCTTTTTAAGGTATGAAATATGAGCTCCCCAAATTAAGAGACTTCCCTGGGCTAATTTGTGTGCCAGGGAGTTGGCATACCTCTCTCCAAACCCAAACGCATCACACTGTGGAAAGAATTTAGATAGCTATGCCCGACTTACTTCTGGCCTCCCAGACATTCATTCATATGTTAGCCTCGACTTCTTTCTTGTAAACCTGTATTCTGTGAGCCTGACTGACAATCCAGCCCTTTGTGATAGCACAGACACACAGTCAGTATATTTTATGAGTTAGGAAGGAGATAGTTCCTTTTCACCTTTCTCTTTAGGCAGATTTTGAGATTATATCTTTAATTTTCAATTTTCTTGCCTAATGTAAGAAAATTTCACAGAAAACAAGTAAGGGGACTATGTAGTTTCTGTCATTGCTAGGTTATATTTGGTCTATACAGGTCAAAAATCATATATGAATTTATTTCATAGGCTTATCTGTGAAATGATAGAGTAGCTGGACTCAAGTTCCTTCAATTGGAAATATTATGAATGAGTTTAGGTTTCTGACATGTTATGATAATCATAAGAGATATTTAGTAAACAAAGTAAGTTATGAACAAATTGCTGAAATTTTAACAAATGTTTGCAAAATGAGGTGGGAAAGATAAACTTTAAGGTGTTATAATAAATTAAATAATAAGAGTAAATTGCTAGTAAAATATCCATCACATTACAAATACTTATCAAGTGGCATATAGGCTTCATATTTGTTAAGTCAGACTTCTTACCAGGGATTAATGGTCTACTTGATTATGAAACTATGTTGAAAAATGTGCTTTACCAGTTAGACAGCATAAGATAAACATCAAATGAGAAATTTTCAAGGGCAGATCATAGGCAAATAGGTAGGTAGCAGGTAGAACGTGAGATGCTTCCATGGCCCAAGGTCTGTTTTGAGCTATGCAGGCTAGAATATATCTGTGTTTCAGCTTCCTCATTTTTAAAGCGATGGTGCAGATAGCTACCCATGAGATAAGTTTTGTCTGAAGATTCCTACATGCAAAATATGCGGTAGGACATAGTAAATTGGCTAATCATAATATTATTTTATTACTATGGTCTCTGAAATGTGCTAATATTTTTGTTTGTGATTGTTTTTAAAATGGTTATAACTTAAAATCAACCACTTAAAAATCACTTACCAGATATAAAGGGAACTTCATTATAAAAGAATAAGGTTATCTAAGTAAGTGAATGTTAAGTGTATACAAGGGTAAGATTTTTTTTTCTCAAATTTACTAGAGAAAAAAAGATCTAGAGGAATCAGTGAACTAAAGATTGGGACTAAATATTGTAGAAACTTAATTTGAAAAAAAAATTGAATATTTGTCCTCATGAACCAATATGTCCCATGGTTTATAAAATGTAACAAACTGGGCCCTCCCCTGGTAGCACAGTGGGTTAAGAAACACACTATGAAGCAAAACACAGCCACTGTAGCACAAGTTCGATCTCTGCCACCGGCTAGAGAGGTGACTCACATGGTACAGCAGACATCTCCTGCCTCGCCGGCTGCTCCCCTCAGCAGTGTATTTCAGTACATCTGCCTGTTCTTTTCCCCCACTCTGTCTCTGGTGGATCCTCTCACCCCCTGCACTTCTAGCCTGTACCCCATTCTTATATGAATAAATAAATCTTTAAAAAAAAAATCATCCTAAAAATAAATAAATAAATAAAAGTCACAAACTATAAATACCATTTGTACCAATGGATTAAATCATAATATTGAAAATATAGAAGGGGGAGCATTGATGAAAAGTATATTGTCAATTGAGCAGAAAAAAAGAAGTTGACCTTAAAGGGGGAAAAAATTGAATTTATTGTCTGTTAAATATGGACTTTCAGAGTTGATGAATTACGCCTTTTGGAATTTAACAGAATTGCCTAAAATAGTTTAGAAGTTGTGTTTTTAGAAAGTTGCATATATTGAATAGTTGAACAATACTACCCTATGAAGGTCAATATAAAAAAAAATCTTACATGTCCATTGTCATGATTATTTCTATCTGGTAAGCACAATGTAGACAATGTCTAAGTCAGTGTGTAGGAGAGATGCCAAGGTTGTCAAGGAATTCCACTGGTATCTGGAGAAACTGTTTCTTTTATTATTGTCTGTAGATAGAACTTGGAACCTATAATCCAACATACTTTTTAATAGGAACTTGGATAAATTATCTTCATTCTCTAGATCCCAATTTCTTTCTCCATAAAATAAGGTCAAAGGTGAGATTGTCTCTAAAAGCTATTCATGAATTCCACAAAGTCTGCTGAATTAAAGTGTCATGACCTGGAGAAAATAATTTGTAGCTTAGTACACCCCCAAGAATATTCCTAAAAGAATTATTTTAGAGGCTGCATAGATAGTACCAGTCAGGTTGAGTCACAGCAGAAAAAAAAATTTCTACATGTGTAGTGACTGGATACCTGAGAGTTAATCCCTATCTATCACAGTTAAAAATATGTGTTCAACTACTCTGAAAGGAAGTTTCTGATACTCTGGTGACCTGGAAAAAGATGCAATGTGACTTTGCAGATAAAATAATCTGATTTCCTAGAGGAAAAAGTTAAGTAAAAATGGGGGGAAAAGGCTAATAAAATGTATAGATGTACTGCAATATTTATACTAATTATGCCCTCAATTAAAATAGTCAAATTCTATCATTATTCCTCCTCCTACCTCCACCTAAGATTTGCAAAGAGAATATAATTAACTGCCTCCAAGAAATTTGCCCTAGCAATCTTCATAAAGTTAAGTCTTTCTGAAATTTGAAAAATAATTTCTATTTTTGGAGTTAATTTAAATGAAGGAAGCCATTGTTTTGGGCCATGTAAATATGCATCAACTTATTATATATTTCATCAACTATTACTAATATGTTATTTCTATAGATAGGATATAACTTGATAGCACTATATTTATATTAATAAGCATAACTTATATAAATATATTTTAACATTAATATAAAATATTACATTTTATATATTTTCTAATTTAGTACATTAATTCCAAGGAGACCAAAATAATTGTATAGAAAGGACAGCTTCACTGAATTATTCCAGTCATAGAGGGTATCCTAATCTATCTGATTCTTCTCTTGATTAAGAGACAAGTGGTTACTGCCAAATCACTGGATAGGTTGAAGATAGTGAGAATGAGTGAAATTCTGGTGCAAAAGAAAGTCTGAAAAAAGTGGTAATGTACCTTTCTTACAGACCAGAGAGTAAAGTTATCATACGTCTAAGGAAGCAGGATTTATACCTGCTTCCAAACCTGTAACATTGGTTTACAACACTATATATGATTTAGAAAAATCTATTAATTATAATGTTCTCATGTAAAAGAGATGGAAGTTAATAAAAGATATGGTTCAGATGTAAAAAGTCAGGGGAAAGGAAAACAGTAACAATCAATTCATTTCAGATAACTTCACATGTGTATGTCATTGTGTCTACAATATAAAGCTGTTCAGTCCTGAAACTACCTCAAAATAAATAATATTAACTATGAAAAAAAATACTTGTATGAAATTTTTCATTGCACCATAAAAGAGAAAGCAATTTAATTAGTTCAGCAAAACACTCAGCCATGAGATAGTGGATTAATAAAGTAAAACACAACCATTAAAAACCTGGTTATGAGATGATATAGTAATTTAAAAAGTAAAAATTATATGTTCAATTTTTAAAAACATGATATAAAATTATATGTGCTCTATGATTAAAATAATATTAAAAATACTTATAAAATATAAAAAGCTAAATCTACCAAATCAAAGACTAATGTTAAGATAACGGGGTTTATATTTTAATCTTTTTTCTACACATCAAAATAGGAATAGATAATATATTATCTAACTTATAGTATTATAGTACACAAGAACTATAATTAAAAGATTAAAGAACTTAGATGCCCAGTTCTAGATGTATTATGAACAAATTAGGATAGCTAGGCCAAATGACTTATATGGTCAACTATGAATTACTCTAATTTTATAATTTATTATTTTAGTAGTTTATGAATGTTTTATTAGAGATAAATTTGCTAAGTCCTTTTTGCTGTTTGAACTAATTGAAGAAAGTAAAAGATTACAGAAGACTTTGAAATCACATAAGCAATTATTTTCAAACATTCATTGAAAAGCTTTTCTTTTATATATATTTTTTACTTTATTTTATTTATATATTTTTTACATCAATTGTGGTCCCCATGGATTTCCCACCACTATTTTACCACTGCACCATCACCTCAGTCCCTTGTGCTCTTTCTGCCCTCAACCTATTCCCTGCCCCTTCCTGTGAAGTGTTCCCGACTCATCCTTGTCTTTTTGTTTTTGTTGTGGTTTTTTTAATTATTATTATTATTATTATTATTCTTTTCCTTGGTCACTTATTTGGTTCCTTTATATTCCTCATAGGGGTGAAACCATCTGGTATTTTTCTTTTGCTTTCTGACTTATTTTGCTGAGCATAATCTCTTCTAGCTCTATCAATGTTTCTATGACTTAGTCTAGTTTATCTTTTTTGATTGCTAAATAGTATTCCATCATGTATATGTATCACATCTTCTTGATCCAATCATCTGTTTTTGGGCATTTAGGTTGTTTCCAGGTTTTACCTATTGTGAATAGTGCTGCTATAAACACAGGGGTGCAGGTTTTCTTTTGAATCAGTGTTTTTGTGGGTTTTTTGGGTATATTCCTAGGAGAGGGATTGCTGGATCATACGGGAGTTCAATTTTTAGTGGTTTGAGGAACCACCGCACTGCTTTCCATAATGGTTGGACCATCTTGCTTTCATACCAGCCATGTAGTAGAGTTCCTGAAAAAGGTATTTTCTCCCAAATAAAACATTTTCTGAAATACCAGTAATTATAGATAGACCTAGGACTAGAAACTTGTTCTCCAAAGTTCTAATTCATTGTTCTTTTATCTATGCATCTATCTTTTTTGTTATTGCTTCATTAACAGTTTATTAAGAAAGTCTTACAAGTTACTATATCAGAATCTTCTTAGATATATTACAAATTCCTAGATAAGAGCCCCAAAATCAAATATGACAGAAACTCAAATATTCTTCAAATATATACATTGATTTCTCTGTAAACCAATGTAAACTTAAAAGAAAAAATTGGGTAAATGAATAAAACATGAGTATCTTGCATCAAGTCAGGTTTTTCAGGGGTCATTTTTTAATTGTTTTGTGACATCAATAAAGCATTGTTATTGTTGTTTTTAGATTCAGGGTACGTTTTCTTTTCTTTCTTTTTTTCAATTTATTTATTTTCATTTTTTCCTTCTCCTTATTCAAGTATAGTTGGCATCATTTGTAGTCACCATGGAATTTCCACCACCAATTCATCAGTGCACCATAACCTCAGTTCCTTGTTCTCTTTCTGCCATTTGTCTCAAGTTTTGAGGTCTGCTTTTAGTTTATTTCATTTTCTGCTCTTTTTCATTCACCTTCTGTCCAGTGGCCACTTCCAGCTATCCTACATGGCAATCTTAGCACATAGAGCCTTTGATGATCAAATCAGTAAAGAAAGAGAGAAAGAGAGTGAGAGAGGGGGGAGAGGGAGGGAGGAAGGAAGGAAGGAAGGAAGGAAGGAAGGAAGGAAGGAAGGAAGGAAGGAAGGAAGGAAGGAAGGAAGGAAGGAAGGAAGGAAGGAAG